>JADMLD010000287.1:600000-1010577 GCA_017589585.1 Phylloscopus whistleri
TAACTAAGTTCTTGTAGCGGCATTGGTTGAGTTAATGTATGCTTTTTTCTTAGTAACATTTCTGTTACTTTTTTTGAAGATTAAAGGATCACTCAGAATGGGTTAACATGATTACATACATTTAAACATACCATAAGAAAATAAGGTGGAAAACAACTCACAGGTTGAGATAAGGCAGTTTACTAAAGTAAAAGTGAATGGTTGAATGTGCACAAGCAAAGGAAAAACAATCACTACTTCCCATTAGCCAGCAATGTACTGCCACTTCCTGTGAAGCAGGGCTTCCACATCTGTATTGGTCATTCTGGAAAGCAGACTTTAAACAAGTGCCCTGCTTCTTCCTACTTTTCTTAACCTTTACATCTGAACCAACATCATAGGGTATAAAATATCCCTTTGGTCAATTTGGGTCAGCTAGGTCACACCTAATTGTGTCCCCTCCCAAGATTTTGCCCACTCCTGTCTATGGAAGGGGGACACAGCAGTTGGGGAGACAGCACTGGTGCTGGGCCAGTGCTGCTCAGCAGAAGCCATTGGTGTTGCTGCCAACACCTTTCTAGCAACCAATCCAAAAAAAAACAGCACTAGGAGGGCTGCTCTGGTGAAAAATAACTCAATCTCTCTTATGGCCAATATACTTGCCTTTTCTGTGCCTCAAAACCAGCACATGGATATGTACAGCCAGCAAATAAAAAGAAGAAATGCTTTTATTCTTGTTCATATATCAGAATCTTAATATATGTTTGTGTCTATTCTTGGTAATGGAGTAATCACTTTTGCTTATTCCATAGACAAGAAGAGAAAGAATATTGTAAGTTCTGTGACATTAATTTGTAGCACAAGTGAAATCATGTCTGGTTTTCAAAGGCTGTTCAGAGCAAATTAATGGCAAGGAATAAAACACTGAATGAAATGCTATTAAACACTGAAGGAGCTGCACTAGATTAAAGACTATCTATGGCACTGTGAAACGTTGCTTGTAGTCTTAATTTGGTTTGGTTTGATTTTTATTGATTCCTTTGAATCCCTTCTCAGAGTGGCCAGAGGTTCAACAGGACTGAGTGTTGGGTCCTTCATTGAGTCTCAACAATAGCATGTAACACTGGTTGAGACAGAGTGACTGGAAAGCTTCCCAGTGGAAAGAACCTGGGGATGCTGGTTGACAGTGTCTGAACATGAGCCAGTGTGTGCCCAGGTGGTCAAAACGGACAGTGACACCCTGGCCTGTATCAGCAGTAGTGTGGCCAGTACCCAGGCAGTGATTGTCTCCCTGTACCCAGCACTGGTGAGGCCACACCTCGAGTGCTGTGTCCAGTTCTGGGCCCCTCACCACAAGAAAGACATTAAGGTGCTGGAGCAAGTCCAGGAAAGGGCAACAGAGCTGGTAAAGGGACTTGGGTACAAGCCTTGTGAGGACAGATGAGGGAGCTGGGGTTTTTTAGTCTGGAGAAAAGGAGGCTGAGGAGAGATTTTATCACTCTACAACTACCTGAACAGAGGTTGTAGCAAAGTGGGTTCTGTCTCTTCTTATAGGACAAACAGAAATGGCCTCAAGCTAAGTCACGGAATCACATAATATTCTGAGTTGGAAAAACTTCACTGATGGTTTAAAATTAGATATTAGGGAAAATTTCTTCACTGAAGGCTGTCCAATACTGGAACAGGCTGCCCTGGTAATGAAGACACCATTCCTGGAAGTATTTAAAAGATGCGTAGATGCGGCTCTGAGGGACATGATCTCGTGGTGGACTTGGCAGTGCTGTGTTAACAACTTAAATTATCTGAGAGGTCTTTTCAAACCTAAATGATTCTATGATCATATGAATGTATATTTATTTGAAACATGAGCTTTTTAAACTTTGTCCCCCCCCCAGCACATTGGTTTTATAAATGTAATTTTAATACCAGCATAAATTTCCATGCCACAGTGATAAAAGTTTCCATTTCTTAATGCCAAGGAAAACAATTGTATTTTTATCAGATATCAATACATTTCAGGGCCAAAATTTGAGTATTTCTTATGGATTCAGTGTTATCACTTTATGCAGTGAGAGACCACCACTACTACTATTAAAAATAACTGTTTTCAGGCTTGTAGTTTCCTCCAAACACACTAAAGAGAATGTTTATCACAGTTCAGATGAATAAATATGATATGTTACTAAAGAATGAAGAGAAAAATTAGGAGAGACAAAGGAAAAATAAAGGGAAAAATTTGGAATTAGACTGAACAAGGCCTATCTGGACCACAAGCTGGTAGAGGTAGTCAGGAATGGTACAAACCAGTATTCATAAAAACTGTTCAGGGCTGTCATTTTAGCATTATAGACATAGGCAAAATAACATTAAACACTATGAATATTATTTTTCAATACTCGAAAGCTAGTGCTCCAGCTCTAAAAATGGAATTTGCAAGGATGACTTTAGATCCTCTAAACTGCTCACAGGAGTTGTGACTTTGGAATGACTTAAAGAAAAAAAAAAAAATCTAGTTGAAGACTTGAAGATGTTTTGGTACCATGGATTGATACATTTGAGCTTCTATGTGCTTTAAAAGTTACCAAGTAAATTTTAGTTGTTTAAAGTCTTGTTGTAGACTTAGATATTTAAGTATTTAGATTTTAGTGTGAATACACATTACTTGATGTCTGGAGATTCTCAGACTGGGGATGAAGGGTCCATGAATTTTATATTTCAGGAGATGGTCTTCATCCATATAGAAAAAATGTATTAAAAGGAGGCAGGCTTCACATGCCTTGCTGAAGAGCAAATACCAATAAGTAAAGAATACAGAATTTTAGAATCTGAAAAGGCAAGTCCTAAGCAAGCATGTCAATGTGTAGCTTGTTGGGTTTTTTTTTTTGGTGGGGTTTTTTTGGTGGTGGTTGTTGTTGTTGTTGTTGTTGTTGTTGTTATATTCACTCTCAGATCCTATTTTGAAATGTAGAAACAATTCATGATTCAGAAACTTAACATTTTGTCAATAGTGATTAGAGTCCTATCCAGTAGAATAAGACTACTTTCTTTAACAAAATTTATACTGTATGCCTGACTTTATTTTGGGTTGGCTCTGACAGACAAAAGAGATGGTGGTGTTGAAAAAAGATGTACGGGTTATATAGCTCTGGGGTACTCAGGAGCCATCTGGCTTTTCAAGAATATAGTGTATCTTTCTGGGAAGGGTTTGCTTAAAGTAGCTAAGAACAAAATAAGCAATTGTTAAAATTACTAGAGCACTGAAAATAGTGTTGCTTTTATTAGAAACTATCTTCTCTCCTAGTACATGTGACACTCAATATACTTTTAACTGAGAGGAGTTTAAAATCCAATTATTCTCTTTATGGGAAGTTCTGTAATTTTAATCCGTATTTCTGTTTTTCTCTTTGAATTCAATACAATGGTAGCCAACTAGATATAAATAAAGATAATCTAGAAAATGGGATTATACAAGTATTTGGGATTTAGGTATTGTTTTCTCAGTTTCACATGGCACTGAGCAATAGGTTGAAATTTAGGCAAACAACTCAGAAAAAAATAGCAAAATTTCCAAGTATGTCCAGTGTTTTTTTTTTCCTAAAATTGTTCTATGGAAAATGTTTATGGTGATTCTTTATTACTTACTTTTAGATCTCTAAGATAAGTCCTAGACTTATTTCCAGCCTTCAACTCTGAAATGTTCTGCTTCACACAACTTCAGGAAAATAACCTAGAGAACCTGATAAGGAAATACTACAGTAAAATGTCAGTGTTTAATGGAAAATTACAACAAAAGGATTCAAAGAAGAAAGATAATATTATTATTTTCAGAAGTTATTATTTATTTTGTAACATCATTATGCTAGTACAATTAATAATACACTTTGAGAGAGTGAAGCACAGGTTCTGACACCTGTCAAGTGATTTTCAACAGCTAATTTTAAAACATGATAATGCAAATGAGTAACGATTGTGGCACTTAAATTTCTATTTTTATGGAGGATACCTTCTCTTTTCAAAGCTATAAAAATATTGGAGCATTACTATATCATGGAATGCATAACATTCTATATTATTCTGTAAAATATAGAGTAAAAATTCTTATTTTGATTTTGTCTAATATATTTTTTGTTTTTCAGAAGTTGTATGGTAATCTACATTTATAAAAATAACGGCAGGTATGGCTTTTGTGTGTTCTTTTGCTTTGCACCTATTCTATAAAAAAACCCTCCAAAAATTTTTTTTATGCTACAGTTCAATATGTTGAAATAAAATTTTCCTCTTTTAGTTAAATATTTTTTGAAATGGTGATAACAGTTCTGGCATTTCAAGACAGAAGGTTACAGGAAAATAAATGCTTCTCAATACATACAATATGTTCAAATCTGTACTCATGGTGAAGGTGAGAAATGCAAATTGAAATAATTCTTTCAAAGCCTTAACATTTGTCAGCAGTTCTTATATTCCACTCATCACTTCCTACTGTCAGGAATAACTACAGGTAGTGCTGTTAAAAGAACGCTAAGGTTGGTTATTATGGTTGATACATCTCTAATCTGGAAAGTCTATGAACTCCCTGATCTGGAAACTGTCGTAAGGAGGTGAAATGGGATTTCATTTCCAGGCTGAACAACCTTAACTCTATCAGCTTGCCTTCATAGGAGAGGTACCCCACCCCTCTGATCATTTTCATGACCCTTCTCTGGACCTGCACTAACAGATTGATGTCTTGCTTGTGCTGGGAGCCACCGAGCTGGATGCAATGGTCCAGGTGGGGTCTCACAGAAGCAGAGGTGAAGGAAGTGATCCTTCACTTCTGCTGAGCACTGGTGAGGCCACTCCTGGAGTACTATGTTCATGTTTTGCTACCCAGTACAAGAGACATGAAACCACTGGACTGAGTCCAGCAAAGGTCTCCAAAGTACACTAAGGGAGTGAAGCACCTGTCATATAAGAAAAGACTGAGCGAGCTGAGAGCATTACCCTGGAATACAATTTAGATCTGCTCAGAACAAGAGCAGTTCATTCTCATAGATACAGAAGAGAACACAGAGCACCAGAAGGATCTGTTGCTATGAAATCTGCCCAAATGAGTCCAGAATGAATCTCATCAAAAACACCTGAAGGGAGAGTGCAAGAAGATGGAGCCACAGTCTTTTTAGTGGTGTCCAGTACTAGGAGTAGAGACCATAGTCAAGAGCTGAAACTCAAGAGGTTCTCTCTGAACATCAGGAAGTGCTTTATTTACTGATGGTGACTGGCTTTTGGCACAGATTGTACAGAGAGGTTACAGAGAGGCTGTGTAGTTTTCCTCACTGGTGATACTGGAAAGCTGTCTGAACACAGTGCTCAACATCCTGCGCTACATGACTCTGCTTGACCAGGGGCGTTGGACCAGATGACCTCCTGAGGTGCCTTCCAACCTCAAGTATCATGATTCTTTGACTGTCAGAGCTTGAATGAGCTAATGGTCTTAAATTGTGACTGCAAGGATTCAAATTGGGCATAAGAATGACTTTTTCACCAGGAGGACAGCCAAAAAGTGGAACAAGTTGTCATATCTTGAGGTTATGGATTTACTGTTCATAGAGGTTTTCAAGATCGGACTGGAGACAGTACTGGGCAACCAAAGCATAGAATCGTTAAGGTCATTGAGTCCAACCTTTGACTGATCATCACCTTGTCAACTAGAACATAGCACTAAGTGTTAAGTCTTGAATTCTTGAATACTTCCAGGAATGGTGAATCTACTACCTCCCTGGGCAGCCCATTTCAATATTTGACAAACCTTTACGTGAAGAAATTCTTCCTGAAGCCTAGTCTTTTACCTGAAATGTTAAAGATTCAGGTTTGAACCCTGTTCCTTTAAGATTCCATCTCCTACGGTAGTCTCTTAAAGGAAGGGAACTGCCTCTTTTGGGTTTCGGGGAATTCTGCTCACAGGGAGGAATGACATCCTTTTATTTGAAGTTTTGTCCCTAAACATTGTGATGACTTTGATGAAATTCTGTTGTTGTACATATACCTTTCATCATGATTTCACAGTAGGGCATTCCACTAATAAGTAATGCAAATGGTCCCAAAAATTTTTGGGGAATAAAAATGAAGAAAGATTCTACACAATCTCTACAATATAACCTGGAATGGGAATTATCTTAGTATCTAAAAGCATTATGGGCAGTCTGGGTCTCACCAAAAATAATCGGTGCATTTAGGTTTATATATAACAAAATGCAACTGCTCTACTTCACTAAGAACAAATATATAAGTACGTATTACTTGAGACACAGTCAGTTTTTCTGTTTGGCCTATTCAAACTATTCAGTGTCAGATTATTTTTTACCCCAGTGGCTAGGGCCTGTCATGGCAAAAGGTCAAATTTCATAATTAATTAGGCCCAAACTATTGTTGTAGTTTGCCCTCGTTCTGTCAACAAGTAAATCAAAAGATTTTAATATTTTTTAATCATATAAGTTACATAATTGTTTTAAAGAGATAATTACATACACACATCAAAATATTTGTTCTTGCTTTCATGTAACTGATGGATATTGCATAAACCAGACATAATATTCCACAGTTTAGGTGGCTATATATTAAAAGTCATTAATAATAAAATACTTGCAGAACATATTACACTAAAGCAGCTCCTGTGTATTAAATAATCAAGCAACACAGTGCATACTTATAAGCTTTTACGTATAAGGTTTATATGTATAGCCACGCAGTAACATAAAGCCCTTGAGGAGAGAAAAAAAAATTAAAATAACAAAAAAAGGAGGGAGAGCAGGACAGGATGAAAAAAAATATTTATTTTTGAATTTTATTATTTAAAATAATATAAAATAAAATAAATTTTAATTATTTTTAAAATATTCCAGGAGAAAAATGACTCCAAGTAGGGATATGAGAAAGGTTAAAAAAATACTTTAATAATAAACAAAGGTCAAGTGGCCATGTCAGTCTGATTGCTTCTAGTTTTTGTCAGTAGATACAAGATATGCTGATATAATTTCAAAGAGTCTTTTTTCTCATACTGAGACACAGCTGGGAGAAGCAAAATAGGAGGAGAAGCAATGATTCACTGAAAAAGAAATAAGTGGGTCCATTAATTTTATGTTATATATTTTCTTCTGTTTAAAAAAAATTAATTTGTATGAGTGTTAGTGTTGAAGGGATAGCTCCATGGACACCATTATTTAGTGTGCTTAACACCAATTCAATAAAAATATCTTAAGTCTTCAGAAACTCTTGCAGGAATTACTGTTTTCTCACTCATCAACTGTTGTTCTGTGATGTATTCAGTTTCCCTGGAATGATTATGGCAAAAGCTATTTTTATCAATATTTTTGATAGACAGAAGTTTTATTCCTGTAATTAATATTAAACACATAAGTTGCACTAAAATTATTTTTCCACATTCTCTTGAAAAATCAAAGTATTTTGACACATAGGTCCAGTCTGCAACCCACCATCGTAACTGAAGAGACTAAGGATTATCCTTAATGTTAATTGAAAGCAATATGTGTCCCTTCTACAGTACAGCAAAATGCATGAAAAAAGGCTGCTAAGATGAGCAGCCACGACTGGCTTAGGAAATTCAGAGGTAAAGTAACAGAAACATTTAGAGAAAAGAATGTGATGATCCTAGCAGTAATTTAGTAGAAAATGCTGTTTTGGAATCATCTATTTGGAAATGTAGTTTAAAACAAGGTAACAACCTCAGGTTTTGTTTTGGTAATTTTCTGTTACAGATACTTTGTTTAGAAAGAATATCAGAATAATTCTTTATAACTATAATATTGGACATGTTAAGTCCTTGTTCCCTCAAGAATGTTCTGCGAAAATAACAATAGAAACTGTAAAACAACGAGGCTTTTAAAATTTCAGAAGTGGCAGAGTACATGAGAAAAACTGACAATCCTTTTTTGAACTACAGATTTCACAAAATCACAGAACCATCAAGGTTGGAAGAGACCTTCAATATCATCCAGTGCAAACTGTCAACCTAATACCATCATAATCACTCCCAAACCATAACTCCACCTGTCATATCCACACACCTCTTGAACACTTCCAGAGACTGTGACTCCACAACTACCCTGGGAAACTTATTCCAATGTCTAACCACTATTTCAGTGGCAACTGCTTCTGTACTTTAAAGTATAATTAAATGCAAAGAAATACCTTTAAAATACTTATAAGAATAATATAAATTAAGTATTCACTTTGAAGCCTTTTTTTTTTTTTTTAAACATACATGGGCAACAGATTAACTACCAGATTTTAGGTAATACTTGAAACTTGTGTTTTATAGAATCACCATCACTGTGGGCTAATACAATGGAAAGGGACTGGAATTTATTTATTGAAATACATTAACTCGAAATGACAAACTATCATTACTTAAAGACAAACTGTCATTACAAAATGAAGTAGTATTAAAATGGATGCAAAACCAGTTGGTCAGTGACTGGGAAATCAAAGAGATTGCAAAAATCAAAAGACAGCCATATTGTAAAGGATCAGTAAGAAGGAATACATCAAGTAAGTGATACTAAATTCAGAAAGCTAGAAAGATTCATTCATGTATATTAGTAAAAAAGAGTTAACAATGAAACGTTTTGCATATAGGCAATCAGACAAGTGTACAGGTATTATATAGAAGAGGAACAGAAAAAATGTAATAGATATGGAAATATCTTCAATAGCTTATTACACTTTTTCATTTCAGCCATCACTGAAGAAAAAAGACTAATTTTAATCACATACTGCATAGCATACAAATAATTTTGACAGGGAGATAAGAATATGGGCCCGAAGGAAGAAAGAATAAGCAACAAAAGTTTTATGTTATCTCAAGTACAACAAAGCATAAGGAAATTGACCCTAAAGCAACAGAACTAGTCAAAGGGATATTTCAAGTAATGCTTGTTACTTTACAGAATTTATAGAAAAAGAATATGCATGCCCTAAGAACTAAAGAAAATGAGGTCTGGAGGAATTATATATCTGTCAGCCTAATTTTTATCTGGGAAATGACTTATCAATATACTTTAAAAAATCAGCTTTAAAGTAAGAAGCATAAGAAAAAGCATAGCTTTGTGAAAAATGTAAAAATAGCCCATATTCATTCCTTATCAGTCTAACTATTCTAATCCATAGGAGGAAAAACATGTAATATAGCATTTTATTTTCCATAGTAGTCACTGCCACACGTTACCATATAAGAAAACTTAGGAAACATGGTTCAAATATAATCACAATGTCAAAATGCACAAGTGTTAGTGGGGAGGAGAAAAGTAGACACTCTACCTATGTATCAGTGATCACAGTCAAAGAATAAAGGCATATTTTTTAGGCATTGTGTATTTTTAGGCATTACTATACAGATTAATTAATTTCAGATATTACTTCAATCTATATTTTCAGTAACCCATGTATTTCAGATATTTTTGACATACACACCTAAAGGAAAAGGACATTAATTAATCTTCTTCCTGACTCTTATGTATTTAATAAGAGTTTATGTATTTTCTAAAAATAATTACTAATGCAATTTACTTACTTCCTCTTTGTTCTGTCATCCATAAACTCGATATTGCATTCAAGTTCTACTCAATATGGAGTGTTTTAGAGATGGTTGAGATTTCATTTCTGTTTTCTTTTTTAGCCCTGAAATAGTTTCCACTCATCTGACAAGGTTGTGTTCCTGTAGTGATCAGTAATTAATCATCAGTGATTTGTGATTATAGCCTTGGACCTTGTCTAATGTCCCACAATTGCACTTTCAAGGTTGTTTCTGTCAGCTTCTGCTTGCTGTTTCGGGAGTCCCTGATATAATCCTATATAATTCTTCAGTAGCTTTTAATCTGTGCTTTTATTTACACAACCCAAGCACTCGTGAGTATGGCTGTAAAGTCACTGAAAAGTCCACTATAAAAAATATATGAACTATCAGAAGACACACATGCATTTAAGTATAATTTTTTTACTAACTACTGTACAACCACTGGCTCACTATCAATTTTTTTTTCGATTTTCCTCAAAACAGATCTTTGAGCACTTCATATCCTTTTGTTGCAAAACTTGCTCATCTCACTTCTTTCATCTTAAAAACAAAAGGTTATTTTTTTCTGCATTTCTACATGGGAAAATTCAATAGAAAGGATACTTTTATTCTTCTGGATTTTTTTATTTCTCAGATTTGCTACCAGTTACCAGTATAATTCATCACAAGCTATTTGTAGTTAATCCAAACTCTTTACTGGACCATTCATGATTTCTTTCAGTGTGTCTAACTCACATCATACTGAAATTAAATGTGTTTTTTATAAGTCACAGGGAATATTTGGGTTGTTTTATTTTGATTTTTTTTTCTTCTTGGTTTTAATTTTTTAATAATATCATAAGATTTCGGAAGTCTTATTGTAATTATTTTTGGTAGTTTATCTCTTCCTGTGAGTATGAGAACTACTAAAGAAGAAAAAGTGTTTCATAAGTTTCTTGAGATGAGTTTTTTCTGACTTTGAAAATGGGACAATGTGTCCTCATTGCCTATCCTGAAAGAGTATAGGTGGAAAGGGGAAGTACACACATTCTTAGAGTGTTTCACATTGCTAAATCAGTTTCTGTTATGTCCACATTATCCACCTACACTATGGTTCATAGCCAGAAAATAATTCCAGAAGGGAGAGGGAAAAAGCCCTAAATAATTTATTCTTATTTTTAGCTGTGGCTTGTTCTAAACTTTATCTGTGCTTGAAAAAAGCATTTTGGTGGACCAAACTTGTATTTTTTGTTTCCCATTGAAAAGAATAATAGACAGAATAGTAGTGGGGGTTGTGCCTAAATTTCCCATCCATACTGTGATTACACTTAGAGGTTAATTTTGAAGTCCTCAGACTGGAGAGGGTGGAACTAGCTGAAGGTAAAACAAACCTGTAAACCATTTTTAATCTCCTACATTAAATTTCTAATTTTGCCTTTGTAGCATTAAATATTACTTTCTCATTGGTTGCTAGTTCTTTGCATTCCTAATTTAGGTATTAGTAAATCAGTATTGTCAGTGAAGAAAACAGAAAACTTGAATGCTCTATGAGGTGTTAAAGAGAATCTTTTGTTTTCCATGCAATAAATAAAATGTTAATTGTTTCTGTCTGATTTAATGTATAGCAAACTGCTATTATAAAAATAAGAAAACAGCAGGATGTTTAAAACAGGCCCTTCACATGTGGCTTTGTACTGTTAGTTTCTACCTGGAGCTGAAAACAGCAAACAGCCTTTTGAAGAGAAGAGACTTAGCAACAGGGATAAAAAAATGTATTTCTGTAGAAGTATAGCTCAGCAAAAGTTAGGACACCTAGGATCTCTCTAGGGAAAACAAACAAACAAAAATATTACTCTCAAAATCCCATCTACCTGCAGACAGGCCAGGCAGTACATTTGTGAAACTGGGTCACTGTGAAGTCAAGAACACACCTGAGTTTAGAAGACACTACTGAAAGAAATGTGAGTTTTCCAATGAGTTCATCGTATAACTAAGAATATTGAGACCTGGGGTGTCAATTTTTTGCAGTTTATGTTTTACATTTTTTGGACAGAAGAAAAACTAAACAAAAATTACCAAAACCAAAGAAGTGAATAGGAATTAAATGTTTTGTCATCTAACTGTCCTAATGAAAAATTAGGAACACTAGAATTTAGACACCTAAATTCCAGTATTAACAACTCAATGTGCCTGTAAACGATCTACCTAACAGTCTATCAGAATTTTTAGACCTTGATAGAGATTTTTACTTGTCCATCTCTATTCATGTTCTGCATATATAAGTCAATACACTAGACAGCCACGATAAATTCAAAGAGCCATTTCTGAAAGGTCACAGATAACGGAAGTCAGTCCAATATATCCCCTTTATCTAGTCTTCCCATTCTAAAAATGTGACTATGTATTTATTGTGAACCCACCTAGATTGGAACACAAGAGAATGCCATACAGGAAATGTACTTGTTGAAATCCTGGTAGATTCTGAAATTGCAGATAATAGATGACTGCAAAATATTTCCCTCTCATGCCGCTAAAAAAAACCCTAAAGATTTTGTTGCATATGTTCTTTCCCCTTGGTAAAGACAGCAAAAAATCCTTTTGAATAGACAAGAGTATTGTCAGAATATTTCATTCAACAAAGACTCCTTTGTTGTTATATGTTGTATTTAGGAGGATGCATGAAATTAGTACTGGTAAAAGGTCAAATATTCAGACTCCAGGAAGTTGCAATGTTAGAAGTACAAATCTCCAATTGAAGTGAATTGGTTGTTATGACAATAAAAGCTGGCAAATAATAATTAGAAATTCAGAGTACATATATAGTACATTGCCACTAGCGTTTGATAAAAACTATTTGTGTATCCAGTTTTCCAACCTTAAAAGCAAGCAGCCACGTCTATGAGGAATTATTACTTCTTCTCCTTGAGACAATAAATATAAATTTTTGTTAAAGGCTTAGTCTATGGGAAAAGTTATAGGATAAGACAAGGAATGAGGAATTGATCTGTACGATAATATTCTTTAGGAAACTAATAGATTTTCTCTCTGTCAAAATACTGTTGTTCAACTTTCCTTGCACAGCTACATACAATAGAGAATTTGTACCCAAAGACAGGAGAAACACAGTCATAAATCTTGAATTATTCCAGCTTCAGAGGTGTTTCAAAGAATTATTTTACCAGAATTAATCAGTTTTCAGAATAGGTATTATGAGAGTTATGCACAACCTCTGCTGTCAAAGGACACATCTACCTCAATCCACCCCCACACATCCAAAAGAGATGATGCATAATTTTTGAAAAAATATTAATGTTTTATTATTTCTGTTATTTTTTTTTATTATTAGGCAATCAGTATATTACTGGTATAATGCTAGAAATACACAACTCAATTTCTCTTAGTAAATTTTCATCTAATCCCAGAGAAACAGTTTTCCTTTTCTGTGTTTGTAACTATGAAAAACAAAACAGGAACTGTGGAAAACAAAAGGAATAGGTTGGCCATTTTCATTTTTCCACACACTTTATGAAGTGGTGAGCATGATTTCAAACAAGATCAGTGTGCTTCTGAAGATTTAAAGACCAGCAGGATTCTCATCCCCGTCACCAGACACAGCAGGGACAGGGCAGGTGTCTCTGAGGGGGCCAGAGCAGCCTTGGACAACTGGATCTGCCTCCTCCTTCCTGCTCCCCTCTCATGCAGGGCCTTCCTAAAGGCAGGCAATGGTAGCAGGGAATGCACTGGGATCTCCAAGCATTACCACCAGCCTAAGGAGAAAGTAAGGCACAATGTCAGCATCAGAATCATGCTCCTCCAAGAAAAGAGACAAGAACTCCAACACAAACTTTACCTCCCTCCAGGTAGGAAGTCTTGTGTTACTGCAGTGTACTGCAGTGCTCTAAACCAGAAAATTCTGTGGCTGGACTAATTATGTGGGCTAGTATACTAGTTAAAATACAGATTGGACCAACAGTTGCAGACTGAAAGCTGCACTTGTAAAGTATGCTTCACTTTTTTTTTTTCCTGTGGCAAGATTTCAGTGTAACAAACAAATCCAATGGCAGCATTGGATTCATCGTTTTGGGAATAGAAGACTAAAGCACACGTGAAGGATTATACTTCATTACAGTAATTGTTCTTTATAAATACCTCCACAGTTAATCATCCAGAAACCAGTGAAGACGAGACTGGTTTGTGTTAGGAATGTTAGGACTGTTGTCATATCTCCAGTTGCTCCTCTCCAGAATCCTTCCTGTCCCAGTAGCTGGAGGTCAGACCCATGTCCTGAAATTCAGGTGTGAGCTACAGATGCAGCTGCTGCTTTCCTGTAGCTGATACCAATGGCCAGGAGTGCTCACCACTTGTTCTGACTCCAGTAGCTACTCCCAAATTTCACTCACACATGCTCAGGTCTCCCCTGTGCCCTTGTGGCACATACACACACACAGAGAATACAGAGTGAGATCATGGTTAGAGTCAGTTAAGAAAAGATTTAGCAGGAAGATATAGGAAGACAGGACAGACTGCAGTGATCAAGCACAGGGTTCAGCCAGACAAGCACACTGACAAGTCCTGTTTTGCACACTACCAACCCCTTTCATATGCCTGTCCCCATCTCTGTTCCCCCCTGCTCCCCTTCCCTTGAACATCAGTTGACACTGTCCCACTAACCCTCTCCAGCACGCAGAACCACCAGGTTCTCATTCTCATCCATTGCAAATTCCTGGTTCGTCTCCAGTTTTTCAAAAGCCCATCAGTTCCACACACCTGTGCAATTATGCATTGTCTTGTATTGGAATAAGAAAATGTAAGAGGTTGTTAGGCTATTTTAGAATAATAAGAATGAAAAATAACACTAGAGTAATGCTTTAAAAATGTAAGATTTAAAAAAAGTTTTTATTTGCAATAAAGGTTTTTTGAGCTTCGAGCTTTGCTTAAATGTATGCTGTAAAGAATTAGGCCTTGGCATTATATTGGGTTTGTGATGTGGGGAGAAATGGTAAGTAGAACTATTCCAGGCAACTAGCAATAGTACAAGAGAAAATGGCCTCAGGCTGGGCCAGAGAAGGCTCAGTTTGGACATTAAGAAGAATTTTTTCATTGAAAGGGTAGTTAAGCATTGGAACGTGCTTCTCAGGTAAGTGATGGAGTCACGGCCTCTGGAATTAAAGAAAAGACTGGATGTGACACAGTGCTGTGGTTTAGTTGACAATGATTGTGGTGTTTGGTTAAAGGTTGGACTCGATGTTGATGTGTTTTCCAGCTTTAAAGATTCTATGATTCTATGAATCTGTTGAAATGGAAAGCAGCAGAATGGAACAATTGTGATTTCTGACTTGAAGAGTTTCCTAGGTAACACTTCTGAAGCTAATACACACTCAGTGTCCTGCAGCTTCATCATTTTCAATGAGAAAATAATATCACAGGAAATAAGACAGAACCCACCATATGTTCACGACTGCTGATACAGTTCTTCTTTTTTTTTACATATAAATTTTGTTCCAGTGGAGCTTAAGGACTTCTGACACATTTAGAATTTTCAGTTTTGACGAGGCCACAGGACAAGCAGAACTGTCAAACTTGTAGTACACATATCGCTAGAACAATATAAATGAAATATATAATATATTGGGTGTAAATCAGGTCTGCTGCTGATGCCAACAATCTGTGTAAGTTGAATAAATTCAGCATGCCCTGAATATGTCAAACACACTATGTTTGTATACACCAACAGGGAAACACATTCCGAGATGGGACTAATGTTGCGGAGGGGGGTGTATGGATACAGTCTATAAAAAATGGATGACACAGTATACAAACCTACTTAGGCAGCTACAGGAGGCTGATGAGTATCTTTGTATTCAGTATTGTGTCTAATTGTCAATATTAGGCTTCTAGCAGGTGAGACAATCAGTGGCTGATGCAAAAAAAAAGTGCAAAAGATGTAAATTTTTTTTTTGTTTCTAAATAAAGTAAAAAAATAATATTAATTTTGGTTTTTACTAGTTATATAGTCATGGTATATTCAAAGTCTTTATTAAAAGAAAAAACTTAATTCCCAGAAATACATCTTTGAAGGTATCTCAAGAATTTACTTCTTTTAGAAACAAATCTTCAATGGATTATCTTGTTGCTCTTGCTTAAAACCTGAGGAAACAATACTTGCAAATCTAGTTCAGAAGCTAAAAAAAAAAAAAAAAAAAGGTAAAAAAATGCAAGAACTGCAGCACTTTTCTGGAAGATGCTTTATACTTCCTGGCATCCACTGGGTAGTCTGATTATTATGAGTCTTAAGATTTAAATCTTTTAACAGTAGGTATTAAAAGACTGCTTTCTCCAAATTTATTCTCAGAAAAGATGTATATATGGGCAATATGTGAATCAAAGCAAAGACAAAACAAGCTATAAGAATAATAAGTATAATTTAAAAGTCCAGTCTCAGAGAAAAATAAGTTATTTAAGAAAAAGAAAGGTTGATGTAAATACTGTCACCATGTGCTTTGCCCTCATATGACAAGACTTTGTACAATTTACAGTGAAGAAACCCAAGTTAAGTGGGTTGCACAGAAAAATGCTATATTGTTTCATCTAAGCAAAAAAAATAGTTTAAAAATAAAATAAATACCTGAAATTTACTCTGTAAATGTAAAATATTTACAATTTTTTAAACTGCAAAAAGAAAGATAGATATATCTGCTATGAAAAAATAAAAATCAGGTTGGAGTTCAATTTGAGAAGGGTATAAGGGAGAGTAAAGAAAAGATTCACCATTCTGTTTTGGCTAGTTAAGTTTGAATATCATTGCCCCTGGAAAGTATATAAAAGGTTATCATATAACTGATTTGTACATTCCTAATTTTGTCTAAAATGAGATGGAGTAGATTAATTTCATCAGAAGTAGATGTTTTATACAAAGTCATATTTTATTAATAAATTAATTGCTTGTTTAACAGTGACTACCATTCATTTTCCTTTCATTGTTTGTTTCACGTTTTTTCTCTTCCTCTCTGAGGTAAAGTTCCTGTGACCACCGTGCTTAGCTCCTGCCCTCAAGACCTCTTAGCTATTAAACACATTCTTTATGTCTTTAACTTCTTGTTCGGGAAGGATATACAGCTTACATAGCTTGCCTGTATTTAAGCTTGTAATTTTCAAATTTATTAAGAGGGTTTTTTTCCTCTAAACATGGTATTTCTTTTCTCGATCTAGAGGTTTTTACTTGCATAACACTTTCTTTTACACTGCAAAAGTAAGGGAAAAACAGTTGACAAGTAACAGAGCACTTCCACAATCATCTTCATCTCCATTTAAAAATTCATTCTTCAGTTTAAAAAAAAATACTGAAAGAGTACTTCTCAGATATATATTTGGATGGTGAACAAAATATTATCAAAACATAGGCATCTAGACCTTAAGGCTCTCTCTATATGTTGATATAGATATGTACAAGAAGATTAACCATGTTGAGCCTCCTTGGGAAAGTAAAGTAAACCCTGTCTTTCTTCACAGGAATGGATGCAGAAGGCTTGTTTTTTTCAAGATGTCCAAAAATTAATAAATTTCAGATGGTTAAAAATAAATAAAATTTCTACACACTGTTTTTTTGTCACCTGGAAATTATTTGAATGTTTTACGGGATAGAATTTACTCCTTTGCTTTGTCAGTTTAATTTCGCAGATCACAACGTGGTCTGCCCATAGACAGATTAAATGAATAGCTTCAAATTAATGATTTCTTTCAATAAATTTTCTCATGGAGCACCCATACTAAGCAGAGGAAAAAAAGGCAACTCTCTTTTATATTTTTCTTAGCTATAATTATTGGATATTATGAAGAAAAAGCTGCAGTAATCTTGCTTTGAAAGCTTTTTTAAGAAAAGAAAATCAAAAAGGCAATCTGCTAGAGGGTATTTTATGCACCTGTTTGAAGAGGGTAACATTTCAGAGGAATATTTAAGAGAGATATTTTGATAATATGCTATAAAGCTTTCTTTTTATCTATTTTGACCATAGAAGAGAACTTATGTGTATCTGTTTCATTGCATCCTAGAAGGTTGTCCTAGTTCTGGAGAACCATCTGGAGACTTCATCTTTTCACAGGTTCTTAGCAGCAGACCATCACTACATATTTTCCCTCCAAATATTAATATGAGAAATGTGATTTGTACGAAAGGAGATCACTGAAGTTTCCCAGAAGATGTGTGACTGTGGAAAACTAGAAACCCAGGCTGTAAAGTTTAAATTCACTTTTAGCTGCAATGTATGAACAGTGTTTTTTAGGAGGGGGTTTGGAAGAACTTGGAAATAATTTAGGATTTATCACTGTTGCTTTTCAGCTGTCCACATAAGAAAAAGTGTCAGTAACAAAATTCAGGACTAGAAGGCTATCAAAGTATTGTAAATATTTTCTTTCCCATATCACTGTGAATTCATAATTCTTTTGAAATAAACAGATGACTGTACAAATTCATAATATTTTAACATAATCATGTCTTATACCTTGCCTTCTGAAAGGCTATTCAAAGAATATTCTCTCAGTCTGCAGTAGGATTTTGGATGTTATTTCCTCCCTGACTATGAATTTTCTCTTTTCTCTGTGTTTTACGCTGCTCAAATGTCACTTGAACAATGCTTATGGTATGCAGTTTACCTACATTTACTTTTCACACACAAAATAAATTATGCATTCCTTTATTTTTGTTGCATTATAAAGCATATGGGCCATCGTCCTACAGTAAATTAACTACACTTCTTTGTCTTTTATTTAATACAGGTAGATACAATATTGTTACTGATCACTGCAGCCTGTCATACCCCCAGATGAAATAACATCCTAGGAAGTCTTTGTAAAACAGGCTTTTAATCTTTTCTGCTTCCTATTCTGCTCTTGGCTAGTTAGAAAGTAGTAATGAAAAAAATCTGCAAATGTTTCAAAATTGCTTCCATGCTACATTTCAGCAAAACTTATATCCATTAAATGCTTTTTTCTTAAGTGCTAAGGACAGAATCTCAAGTCTCAAAGATATTTCAGAGGCAGAGATTAAAAGGATTTTTTTAGCTGTCAATAAGTAATGTAGATAGACAGAGAGGGTAAAACCAGGGCGAAAACCTTTAAATATTTAATTGTAAGAATTGGAAGAAGAGAAGAAAAAAAGGAAAATAAGAGGGACACATAACAAAGCCAGGGAGGAAGAAAGGGAAAGAAGGAAAAAAGAAAGGAAAGGAAATGAGGATTATTACATGAGTAATATTTGTCCTAATTGCTCATTTTCTGCTCAGAAAACCCAATTTTCAATGACTTTCAGCCCCAAATTTTCTCCAGAATATTGGAGTCTGCTGCTATTTTTCAACAAAAGACTGAAAAACATCTTGAGCAACATTTGCTTGTTGCCTTTGCAGGAAGGTCCTAGCCTAAGTTTTTCTAATGCCCTAGTTTTTCTCATTTAGTGATTCCCTTTCAGGCCAAAAAATATTCTAATAATGTTATAGGATATATGATAAAAGATTCTTCTCCTCAAGCATGAAGAGCAATGGCAAACAGTGAAATCCCCATAACCTAATCAGAGAAACAAGAACGTTGGTTCTGCTCCTCCTGACATCTTCAATAGTCAATAAAGACACCTGTTACCATGAGTAAATGTAGGAGGTTCTTCAGATCATGTCAGAAGGTGAGAAGAGTTACTGCCTAGTGGTATGGGACACATTATAAGATCCAGAGAAGTGCATTTTGGGATTGTACAGGACATCTGGGATATTTAGAAGAAGAATCAAATGAAGAGAAAATGATGCATCAAGGTTCTTTGGAGGGATCAATCATGAGAAGACGGATGGGTAAAAGATACGGCTTTGTGTTTAACAGGCTACTGGTCCATACATACGTTTCACCATTTTCTGCACCTGAAGTTTTGTCATCTTGAATTCCAATTCTAATTATTCTCCTGGGTGAGATGTTCTTTCATATATTCTATGTGTGTGTGTATATCCAGAGATTCATATGACAGCAGATAGACTAGGATTTTGGGTCAGAGGGGACAATATTTCTCCGACACGAGCAACAGGAGCAAGGGAGGGTATAATACAGTGGTGAGCAATCACTAGCAAGTACCAAGTCAGACTAATCAGCTAGTTGGATAAAAGCCTTGGCAGCCATAAGTTTGGGGCAGACCAGAAAATGAAGAGAAGAGATGGCCTGCAAACTGGCTACTAGAGGGACCATTTGGTCTAAATCAGGTCTTGGAGGGGCTGAGGGTCAAATGAGAAACACATTTGCATGTGTGTGTGCACACATGAGGCAACTGGAGACAGGAAGATCCAAGGGTGTGTGTGTATGTGGGTGTGTGTGTGCATGTGCAGGTGGGGGACATGTGTGTACAGCTGTGCACATTCACCTGCAGACCTCTGTAACTCTCATGACAAGATGCCAGCAACTGAGGAGAAACAGGATACAGAGACAGTCTGGGGATCTAGTAGAAGACCTTCATCCTGAATTGTCATAGAACAGAATGGAACAAGGCTGCTATTGCTGTTTGTGTTTGTATGAGCATTATGTAAACTGTGTTAATTTTTTTGCTAGCTGTACTTCCAAGTGGATGTGTATTGCATAGACATGATTTTGAATGTTGGGGGAGAACATAAACTTGCCCACTCTACTAGTGGTATTTTGGATCAGGGAACTGAAAAAAAACATGCCTTTTCCCAGTTACCAGATTCAACAATACCAAACTAGTCTACTCTCTATTTCATCCCAAGTGTCAGATTAATTGTGTCATTATTATATTCTGAAATTCATCATAACAGTTTCATATTCCATGCCTAACAGAAGAAAAGAGTTAGAAAAAAATAATTGTATATTTCAATAATTGTATTATTGAACTCAATCCGCAAAAAATTATTTCTGATTTTATATATCCATATATATATATTTATGTATGTATTGAAAAAACCCACAGATTCTTTTTACAGATTTTCCTTAAGGTCAAATTTATGTAGAATTCTGTATAGTAATTGTAAAAACAATACAGAAGGAAAAATCTGCACAAAACTTCAAGGTAGACACACACACTGTGACTTTTGTAGTAGGATATGTACTCTTAAGTATGTTCCAGTGCTAGGGAAATAAATAAGTATCCAGGTGTCAAGTAAATAAAGGGTTCCAAATTAAAATGAGGACGTGAGTTTAAAAATAAAGACAGAAAGAAATAATGAATAATGAACACAGATTAAACAGGTATTTGAAAATGTTTATGCAAATTTACCTTGCTGATTGAAAGCATTACTCATAAGGGATACATTAAATGGATCAGTGAAGGTGTTGAAAATTTGGACTGCTAAGAGCTGGCTGAGCCAAATCTGAAAAATATCAAATGTCTCTGAAGTGGAAAGGATTCCAACACTTTTTTAACCATCCTTGTCAGCAACATGGATGGTGGGATTGAATGCACCATTAGGAGGTTAGCCTGACAACACCAAGCTGTGTGGTGTGGTCGACATGCTGGGTGGAAGGGCTGCCATGCAGAGGGACAATGATGGGCTTGAGAGGTGGCCCCATGACAGCCCATGAGAATCTTACGACAGTCAACAAGGTCAAGTGCAAGGTCTTGCACCTGGGTTAGAGAAGTCCCAAGCACAAATACAGACTGGGTGGTAAACAAATTGAGAATAGCCCTGAAGAGAAGGACTTGGGAATGCTTGTGATGAAAAGTTCAACGTGACGCAGCAGTGTACACTTGCAGCCCAAAAAGTCAACCACACTCGGCTGCATCAAAAGCAGTGTGACCAACAGGTGGAGAATTGAGGTTCACTCCTGAGAGACACTATTTGGAGTACATGTCCACCTCTAGAGCTGCCAACACAGGAAAAATATTAACCTGTTGGAATGAGTCCAGAGGAGGGCCATTAAGTTCATCACAAGTCTGGAACACTGTCTTATGTGGCTGCAAGATTTGTGTCTGTTCAGCCTGGAGAGGAGAAGAATCAAAGGGATTTTATCCAGGGTATTCCTCAACATGATAAAAAACACTTAAATTGGTCCTAAGCAGAGTGAGAGCTGCCTGTGGCAATGTGCAGGACAACACAAAATCCATATTGGAAGACTTCTCATACACAAATCAGTTAGAAGTTTCATTGTGGAGGTCTGAAGTGTAGTCCATCACCTTAACTGATATCTGTTCATGCCCATATATTCACACTCTTGCTGATGGTGACTAGAGACCTAACTAGAATTTTTCAGTGTATAGCCTAAATTGAGATATGATACTAACAAGACAGTAACAGTAAATGTTTTTGTCTGTCAATGAATATATATCTTCTATTTTTAGTATGGTATCATATAAATTATGGCGATTAATGGACTTGCTCTGATATTGCTTATGAAGATAGAAGTATTAACAGGAAATTTTTACCAGAAGTTTAAGAAGAAAAAAAAGTAATCTTGATAACTTCATGAATCTATCCTGCTCCTCTATGCATTAGTCTTTATCTGTCATTTCAGTGATAGAGGCCCTGTAAGACATTCATTGTGTCACTTTTATATTAGCCTGTAAAAACATAAGTTCAATCATCAAAGTAAAAAGAAACAAAGATAAATATATTAAAAAAAAAAAAACAAAAACAAAACAAAACAACAAAAACAAGGTCCAGGAAATTACGGTAGTTTGCAGAAAAAAAAAAATAAAAAGATGGTTTTAGTTAAATCCTGAAAGTTGCACTATCTGAAGGTCAAACAAGTGGTGCCGCACAGATATTGTTGGTGATGGATAACAGCAGCACTATTACCAAAGTACGTCTTAATTTCTTACTTTGTTCTTAATCCCCATTATTTTCTGGGATTAATCTTCTTTTTCAACACAAGTTATTTATCTTATTATACTTTACAGAAAGTGGTAGGTAAAGTTTAAACATATTCATAGATTGAAATTTTACTTGGATACTTGCTTTTGTCCTTGGTGGAAAAAGAAAAAGAAAAAAAAGAAAAAAGAAAAAGAAAAAGAAAAAGAGAAAATGAAAAAGAAAGAGAAAGAGAAAGAGAAAGAGAGAAAGAGAAAGAGAAAGAGAAAGAGAAAGAAAGAGAGAAAAAGAAAAAGAAAAAGAAAAAGAAAAAGAAAAAGAAAAAGAAAAAGAAAAAAAAAAAGAAAAAGAAAAAGAAAAAGAAAAAGAAAAAGAAAAAGAAAAAGAAAAAGAAAAAGAAAAAGAAAAAGAAAAAGAAAAAGAAAAAGAAAAAAGAAAAAGAGGAAAAAGGATAAAGAAAAAAGGAAAGGGAAAGGAAATTATAAGGGAAAAAGGAAAAAGGAAAGGAAAAGGGAAAGGAAAAGGGAATGGAATCTAAGTTGCAAATTTGCTTACAAAACAAATGTGCAAATATTTTCATGAAAAAATCACTAGTGCACGTATGAAAATTAACTGCTTCGGTTACCAGACAGCACTTGTATTACTAACTAGACCATAAATTAGAGCAGAAGTGAGATTACTTTACATAATTGTAGACACTCTGTGCAGACTGAAATTGTGTGGAATATCATGGGCACATCTTCATGTTGAGGAAGACAGGTAATTTTACCATAAAACACAGAAAAGTCATTCCAGGGAAAAGTAGCTGATTTTTTTTTTTTTTTTTTAAGAAGGAATGACATATTGTATGCACTAAATCATTGTTAATGAATGTAAGAATTAATTTTAATTAGACTCAGAAAATAACATGCTAAGTTCAGAAAGTATGCATGGAGTTTCTCACTTCCCTTCTTCACCTTTTTAATACAAAAATCCATGTGTAGAAAGTCAAGAAAGGCTGATGTGAAAACCAGGAGTGGACAGTTTCTGTTTGCTTGCTAGAATTGCAAGTAAAAGTGTTGCTGGAAGAGTTGCTGTATGGTAAAATACATGCAGAAAACAAAAATGAAAACCCCATTTTTTTCAACCCAGGACTATTCTCTAGAAAGCAGTTATTGTGATTATTATTAGTAACTATTCCAAATACCTTCAACAATAATATTTATATGCTTTTGTTAAATGCTTGTTTATTAATATAACTTAAAATAAAGAGTAAGTACAGCCCATTATGGTGATTATAAACACAAATTAGAAATAATTTTATTCTTCTTTTGTTACGTTTTTAGTTATCCAGATCAATCTTCATTTCTTTTTATAATGCAGCTGTAAGCACTCTGTCAATTTCATTTTTTCTCTGAAATTATATTCCATGACTGAAAATAAAATTATGTTTTATCCAAGGCATTTTTACAGTCTTGTTTTATGACCTTTATAATTTTCCCCACTTTTTCTATCTGTACTATAATGATAATAATTTAAATATTTCCTTTTCTATTGACATAATAAGTGAGGGATGATATGGGGGAGAAAGAGGCTTCGACAGCTGAACTAATTAAAGCACTTAAATGCTGGCTGAGTGAAATACTACAAATACATGTATCATCATCTGGTTGCTTATTGATCTTACTAGTAGCACCATTGTTGTCTTTTCAAAATAATTTGCTAGCAAAGGTAATATTCGTTTCTGTATTTGTAGACATATTTAGACCTACCATGATACATTTAGCAAAGTGTTGTCTGTTATCTCAGCATTTCACCTACTCCGTACTGTCACTCCTCCAAACTTCACACTCAATATAACAAAGGGTTATTCTCTGTAGAATATAGATATCTATATATATTCTGTAGATATCTATAGAATATATAGGAGCTTCCTAATTTCCTTACCTTGCAGTACATTATTTTAGCCTACTGTATCCTCTTTGTTGGCCTTTTTTTAACTAGTACTTGCTTGGTTGGTAGCTTTGCCCTTGGGCAAGGGTTTGATGAGCTTGTGAATGGGCATGATGCCATCCAAACAGATGTGATAGAAAATAATCAGCCAACAGGCCCTCTTGTATGTATAAAACATATTTGTAAAGGGCAAAATTCTAATCTGGAAATTTTAAAATAACTGCTTACACTGTGTAGTATTTGGATGAAGGATCTACCATTGTTGATCTAGTTCTGAATTCTACTTAAACACCGCTTTCAGGGAAAACAAAAAGTTTTTGATGTAATGCAGAGGAGTATTTTATACTATTAGAAATAAAAATCAACTTGCTAGTAAAGCAAAGAGATTCCCCTTCATTTTATATTTTTTCTGACTAAGAAATATCATGCAGTGCGCCAAATCTGATTTCTAAACCTTAGTTTCAGGAATAGTGAGTTACATAACACTTTGAGCATTCACATTGACTTTCACCCATGGGAGGGACCCAACACTGGGACAGGCAGATTGTGAGGAGCCCTCCCCCTGAGAAAGGAGGAGCAGCACAGACAGCCTGTGATGAGCTGACCCCCATTCCCCACCCTCTGTGCCACTGAGGGGGAGAGGGTAAAAACTCATTACTAAATTGGAGCCTGGAAAAAAGCAAGGGGTGGGGAGAAGGTGTTCTAAGATTTAGGTTTTATTGCTCATTATCCTATTCTGATTTGATCAGTAGTAAGTTAAATTAATTTTCCCATCTTAGTCTGTTTTGCCTATGACAGTAATTGCTGGGCAATCTGTCCTTGTCCTTATCTCAACTCATGAGCCTTTTGCTGTATTTTGTCTCCCCTGTCCAGTTGAGGAGATGGATGATAGTGTCTTTGGTTGGTAGCTGGCATCAAGCCAGGGTGAACCCATCACAAGACTTTACAAATAAGATGAGAAAAAAATTTGGACCACTAAAATGTTAGTTTAATAAATAATTAAATAAATAAAGTTGATTGGTGTGGTGGCTTGACTTTCCCTCATAATATTTTACTCTCATTATATCTGTGTGCATAGTCTCGGGCTGGTCCTCCTTTAGTTCTGGTTTTTTGTTTTGGTTTTTTTTGGTTGTTTTGTTTTGGTTTTTTTTGGTTTATTATTATTATTATTATTATTATTATTATTATTATTTTAAGGTCTTTTTATTTCATATTATCCTTTGCTTGCCAGCCTGGTCCACTGCTTCCTCCCATGACTGTGGAGGAAGCATCTTCTCCCTGTCTTGATGTACCTTTTTCAGAATTGTCATTACCAGGTTGACCAGGTTGATATTTTTTTCCCTACCTGTAGATCCATAACTGACTTGAATAATAAGGAATATTGAATAATTGAATAATAAGGACAACTCATCATACAGACCATAAGCATCTACATCTAGACCCCTGAATTTCCAAATCTCTAGATTGTTGCCCAATGTCTTAGTAAGTATTAACTTTAGAGTAGACTCTAGCATTCCAGCTTCAGCTGTAGCTGAGTGTATTGACTATCACTGTTAATTATAATAAGACTTGAGAGACCTGGATGTCATGTAGGTTCTTATATTCGGTGTTCTCCTCAGGTGTTCCCAAAGCATGCAACACCATCTGGAGTGTCCTAAATTATCCACCTTGACCTCCAGCTACTTACTTGGAAGCATGTTGATATATTCTCTATATTCTGTGTCAAATCTGCTCTGTATTCTAAGGCAGGTTACTCCTATCCTCAGTAGATAGGAGTAACCTGCCTTAAGGTAGCTGTTAGAGGTTTGAGCTGTTAGAGACCTAAATCCCACACTAAATATTTTCAAGGGCCTAAGAACTAAAGTAGAGCTTGGAGCTATTATTATCCTAGCATTGAGGAAGAAACTAGGAGAAATAAGTCCTTCTTTATTTTGCCTTAGACATATGTTTTCCAGGCAGACAGAAGCACAGTTCCAAAGCAGAAAAAGATCTTCAATTGCTTGTCCAACCACCTTAGAAGCTGCATACATCCATTATATGGACTGAGGCACATGGGAAAAAAAAATAATCACCATTTTAGGTATAAGCACTTGTCACAGGCATTTGGTTGCAGCAGAGCATGAAGATAATAATGAATATAAACCCATGAGGAAATGTGTTTGGGTTTTTTGGGGTGTTTTTTTGTTTTTTTTTTTTTTTTTTTGGTAGGGAATCTTACAATTCTGCAAAATATAATAATATAAGCAACATAATAATAGAAGCACAGACATAAAATTTATTTTTGCTTTTTCAGCTAAAAAAAAGGTAGAATTCATAGATCACTTTATACTTTAGCACTTACCTAGCATTTTTAAACTCTAAATCTCTTTGCAGCCCTATTTCAATACTTCATATTGTCATTAGTTAATAAATCAGTAGAACAGCTGTGATTATTCCCACTATTGATATAATCTTAGAGCTAGCAGACATTTACTACTCCTAGTCGGCATTTTGCTTGAAAATGCAGTAATGAAAAAATGCACTTTCACTGAATCTCAGGTTCTTTGGTCTGTTACTAGATAAGGTAAACTAATTGAGAAACAAACCCTAATGGTGCAATCATTTCATTTTAGAACAAACATTTCATTTTAGGTGAGAGAAAAATCAAATAATTCTGTCTAGGTACATTCTTGGTGTCCAAATCAATACTAAAGAGAATGATGCACTTTTCCAATTGATTTTTCAAACAAAGTAAATATATTTGTAGTGTGTGCTCACTAAGTGAGTAGCTGAGTACAGATTCTGTTGCTTTTTTTGCAGTAAGTTTCTTTTTCTGATGTACAAATGCAAAGTAAATGAACAATGCATGAGACCAAAGCTTTTAAATCAGAATGTTTTCTTTTTTAAACCTGTTATTTCACTAAGCCAAATGGCAGAATCATTTTTGACTTCTCACTCCTCACCTCTAAATAATTTGTCAAGGGTTGGACAATCCCTAAAAATAAAGAAGTGAGCAACCTTAAGGAAAACACCCTAAACGTGTTTCGTGATAGTTCTGTCTTAAGAACAAAAGCTCCTATAGGAAATGTAGATGATGTTTGTAAGCTTGAATATTGCTATGAAGCCAAAGTGTCATTCTTAATCTTACCACAATAAGCAGGGATGCCCTCATCAAAAGCAGTACTGTAAAATCTTTGTTGAGTAGCATTTATGAAAAATACCCAGTTAAAAAAAAAAAACAACAAAACAAAACTTTTGTTCAGTCCTATATACATTTTTAAGTCCATATGGACAATGGATTAGGAATCCAGTTCTATTCAGGAAAAGAACTGCATCATTTATCACGAGCAGAAATGGCTTAATCATAATGTTTTATTTGTCATTATTTATTAGCCCCTCTCAAACTCATAAATCTGCATCCTTAGCTCACAGTTCTCTTAACCTTTAACTGGTTAAGTACTCAAAACCGTTAATTAGTTTCCCATTTCAAAGCTTTTGGATTCTTGTCAGACCTTCTAGATCCCTTCTGCATTGAACAAAAATGCCCACCAACTCCATTCAGTTATTATATTTCTTATTATAGATTTTAATACCTGACAAGAAGTTAATCCTCCTTCAGCCACAGATTCCTTGGCTGCTTAGAGAGAGTCAGTATAAACGTTTATATCTGCTCTTCTTCTTGTGTTACAACATGAAATCTGTATTGCCTGCATCCCACAGAGAGCTGCTAAAATCGCTTTTTGTGCATTTTAAGCCTATAGGGTGATGTGTTGTAATAGTAAATCATTCTGGCCAGGCTCACTGCAGGCTGTTTCCTGTGTAGGTTTGGTATGATGAAAGCAGTTAAATGAAATATCGCTTTGGTCTGAATTGAACAGAGCTATCCAAAACAGAAAGGCAGAGGGGAAGATATTGCAAGTAATACCAATCTCTCCTTTCTCTCCTCATTATCACTGAGATTGAGTGAATTCTTAAAGCAGGTATGGGGAAAGCCACCCAGCACTTTACAAATTTTTCTTTATCCCCTTCTCTTCTCAGCACTCTGTTGAGGTAAGGGCTGTTTTCCAAGAATCCTAAGAAGTGTGTATTGGTGTACTACTGACAGCTCTATATGAGACCAGCAGACCCCAAGGTGTCCTTTGCTGCTGTCCTTCATCAGAGTGACAATGTCAAGAGCTAGGAATCACGGATAGTCTACTTTTTCATTATGTACATTGATCAAAGGATTTACCTGATTAAGTTGCACCTCAGCAGAAGAAACTTGGGACTTAACAAGGAAGAAAAAGTTGTGGAGAACCAAAAGATTTGAAGTACAAACCCTCTCTTTACTATATCTGAGGACTGACAGTATATCTTTTTATGCAGTGTTTCTTCCAGTATTCATTAATGCTGTAGACTTTCCTTCTTATTTCAGTTTTATAATCTCTTTGCTCCATGCCCTTCTAGAAACTCTGGGTTTATTTTCTATTTATAAAAGGTTCTGTCTGAACTAGACGGCACCAGCCAGCATTTTGGAAGCAGGAAACCTCTCTGCCACCCAGCCACATCCTTTTAGCAAACATCCAGTACATACTGAATAAAGAATTTTTATTTCTGACTGCATTTGGTTTATGTAGCTATATTTTACTAGCAGGATGGAGCTTAAGCCATAGCTTCTGTGAAAAGGCACTGAGAGCTGCCCCTGTGTCCAACAAATGGTTTCAAGATGGAACCTTAATTTGTCAAAGCCAAACCTATCAGCAATCCTGGTGGAGCCTCTGTGAAAACATATTTCAGAAAGGGTAAAACCTGCTGTGCAGCAGCTGTGTGAGAAAGGAGTGAGAAAATATGGGAGAAACAACTCTGCAGATACCACGGTCAGCAAACAAGGAGGGGGAGGATGTGGTCCAGGTGTTAGAGCAGAGATTCCCCTGCAGCCCCTGGTGCAGACCATGGTGAAGCTGCTGCTGTGCCCCTGCAGCCCATGGAGGATCAGAGTGGAGCACAGATCCACCTGCAGCCCATGGAGGACCCCACATCAGAGCAGGTGAATGTGCCCTACAAATCTGCATGCCAGGAGCAGCCCATGCTGGAGCCTGCTCCTGGCAGGAAGTGAGGCATGTGATGAGTACACACAGGATGAAGTTTTCTGGCAAGAACTATAGCCTGTGGGGAATCCATCCCAGAGCAGTTCTTGAAGAGTTTCAGCCTGTGGAGAGGACCCCCATGGGAGAAGTTTGTGAAGGACTCTATCTTATGTTAGGGGCCCCACACTGGAGAAAAGAGTGAGAAGGAAGGAGTGGTGAAGTGTTGTAAAGTGACTTCAACCCACATTCCTCATGCATCCTGCACCACTAAAGGCAGGAGGAGGTAGATATTTTATCAGTACAGTTGAGAGAGAGAGGAAGAAGGGGGATGAGAAAGGTGTTTTCAGTTTTGTTTTATTTCTCATTATCCTACTCTGTTATTAATCGTCAGTAAATTAACTTCCATCAAGTCAGAGTTTTTTTTGCCTATGATGGCAATTGAATTTGATTCACGAGTTTTTTCACCATGTTTTCTTCCCTTTTCCTGCCGAAGTGACAGAGCCTTGTCAACAATGGTAAAAGCATAAGTTGTGTTACAGTCATGGCAGTATGAAAAAGAATGGGTGTACGTGTACCTCAGAACTGCAGAGTATATTCTTAAGGATGGGATTACTATGAATGCCACAACAGTCAGAGTCAGTGATAGACCAAAGAGGCCCAGAGGAAAAAAAAATCTGATTCATCTTCAAGAATTCTGGATGGTTTTAGGTTTTGGCCTATTAAAAAAAAAATAATAAAAAAATCCATCTTTAACTGAGGAAAAAGATCAGGAAAGAAAAAAGAAATGTGCAAAACACCTTTTTCCGTCATGCAAAACATGTTACTCTGACCTGAAATAACCAGTCTGTTTTTTATACACATAAAGGATTTCTGCCAGAGCCCTAGGTAGTATCTGGGGAAAGAGGCCATCTCAGAAGTCTAGAGGACCCAGCACAGACAAAAGATATTCAATGATTGTAGAAATAATCTGATTCTGCTAAAATACTACAACTATGCTACTAGTTGGCCAAATGACAGCAGCAGCAGAGAAGGAAGAAAAATAGAACCAACTTTTATGACCTCTTTCTTGTGAAGTCTGTGCAAGACCATCTCCTTAGTCCTGGTCTGGATATTTTCCAGAAGAGATGGAGACTTACAAAGGAAACAATATTGAATACATAAAAAAGTTTTAGTGGTGGATTAATATATTTAATAATAACATTTCCATCATAAAAAAGTAGAATTTCAAATTTTTTGAGCTCTGAAAAAATGTGTTTTTTGTTTTGAGGGTTAAATGGTTTAAACATGTTGTTTCCTGTTTGTCTTTATGACATGATTTTTTTTGGTCAAATTTTGTTGAGGTTATTATTGTAGAAATTCTTAAAAGTATAAATAACATGTATTCAAACAAGCTTGCATTAACCATATGGGAGGTGAGGATTTTATATCTGACTTCAAATGAAAAAAACTGAAATTTATTCTTGCAGTTTTGCAGTTGCTATGATTGATGGAAAGTCTCTTTGTAGTAGTAAATGCTGAAAGTTTAAAGGAATTTTCTTCATCTTTAGTAAACTTGCACAATTCAGACTTGCCTGACATTTTACTGGTGTTTGATTTCAAAGAAGAATAAAAGAGGACATCTTCCTCCTGAGTACTTCAACAAAGCTGATTTTTAACTTTGGTTCAACTCTTTAATTCAGCACTTGATTTCAAGTGATTTCTTCAAGGAACTAATGACTCTGTCTTGTAATTCTTTTCAACTATTTAGTTGTTGAACAGGACCATGATTCTATGATCATTTGTACATCTAAGATTTCCCCTTTTGTTGTCTCACTTACTTCTCACATAAAATCAATTTTCCTATTTTGGCTTCCAGTACAAAAGCTTTTTCTACTTTTAATCGCTACAATGAACACGTCTGATAACATCTTTGATTGTCTTCCCTGTTAGCCTGTAATAACCTGGTCAGTTTCTCATCTGCTCTTATTGTTATCACTAATTCACTAAAGACATATTGTGTCAACAAGCATATCTACTTGAAAATGCCATTCATTCTTAAGTTCTATACTCTATTATTTGAAATGTAATCTAAAGTCTGAGTCCTGTGAAGTTACTGTAGTGTATTATCTAACAGTGATATTTTCCAGAATCTCTATTATCACAAGGATCTGATCCATAGTATTTATTCCTCTGGAAAAGTCGCTAACATACTTTGTCATTCACGTCTTCAACATCCCTGTTAATGCCAGCAGAATGAATACCTTAATGCTCAATATGTTTTTCACTTGTTCTTCTCACCCTTCATGTAGATGAGTTTTCTCATTTGCTCATGCTTGCTCTTTCTTGCAATTGATGTTAAATATCTTCTGGATGATGTAATTTTTGTATTTATTATATTTTCTTGCAAGGTTGTGGAAGTCTCACAATTTTTAGTCCACATTATATCCCCTTTCTTCATTCATACTTGTCAAGCTTTGTACTGATATTTTTACTTTTTCTTTTACAAGAAAGAAACTTTTACAAGAATCCTGAGATTTGTTTTGCTTGATTTATTTGAGGTGTGCCTCTCCAGAGAGAATGTTCTCCAGGCTTATTCTGGGTCCTGTAATTGCATACTGTACGTCTTTTCAAAATCTTCTTTCCATCACTTATTCATTTCTTTTCCATAGTAATTTGTCAACACTTGTCTCTCACTGCCAACATCTTCAATTCAGGTCTTCCAGTCATCTGCTTTATCTTATCACACAAGGCCTGAGGCACATTTCTGCTCCCATATTCTTCTGCTACTTTGCATACTTTGTTTATTTTTTGCTCCTGTACTGAATTTCTGTTTTGTCTAAATACTGTATTCTACTTTTGGACTCAACTCTTACATTTTTATTCTTGTTCAATGTCTTTTAACTGTTCATCATTTTATGCATCATCTATTGTCTTCATCTCTTTAGTTTATAATACTGTTTCTCTGGCTGCTCCTCCAACATGTCAGTTTTCTAGTTTTCTCATCTTCTTTATCCGTATCTATTAATTTTTCCAAGTAGTTTCATAAAACAAATCAAGCTTTCTTTATATTCAAATGGGATCATTTGATCCAGATGAAATGCCATTTTGTCTCTTCACAAAAATATTTATCCCTTTCTTCACCCAGCATAAGCCCATTTTCCTTACAACTTTTTGTAAATTACAGTTAACTTCCACTTAGTTTATGAAAAGACAAAATCAGTCTTGATATCTTTCAAAATAGCAGTGAAATGGAGATTACCCAGCAACACTTGAAAGAAACTTTGCAGAAATAGAGATGGGAGTCCTGGTCCTGATGGAAACCAAGTTGAATGAGAGTCAGCAGCACACCCTTGTTGTGGGGAAGGCCAGCTCCAAAGTGAGCTCCATCAGGGAGAGCACAGAGCTTAGTTAGAAGTGGGTGCAAGGAAGTAATTACTCTTCACTATTCACCACGCATAAGACTGCACCTGCAGAAGTGCCTGGTGCTGACACACTCAGAAACACACAGATGCGAGGAAAGCATTTGCAAACTGAAAAAGTTTAACAAGTGGCTACAAAGGTGGCTGAAGACTTGAGTGGGGAGATTGAGAACTCTGGGTTTATTCATCCTGAAGAAGACACCTAATTCTCATGCTCAGCCCTAAGAAAAGGCAATTTCTTTTCTTTGGATGTCAATTAGTAGTAATAGATAAAAAAAATCAAACTCTTCTGAGAGTTGCACAGTGAAAGGGTGATGGGCCACAGGAAACAAATTGCAGCAAGAACAATTTCAAATAGATTAAAACAAACAAACAAACAAACAGTGATAGTTGTGAAAAAGTGAAACAGGTTGCTCAAAGCAGTTGGGAAACTCCTTGAAAGATCGTCCCACTTGAAAGATGGGCATAGCTCTAAGCAATCTCAGAGAATGTGACATTACGCTGTCCAGGGAGTGGTCTCTATAAATCTAAGTTATTTCATATTTATGCCAAGTACAGTTCTGAATGCAATTATTGCTGAAAATTTGTATGTAATATCACAGCCTCAACTTCGTGAAATGAGTTTTTAAAGAGAGAATAACACTAATCAGAATACAATCAACACAAATGAAGACCAGGAAGCTGAGCAGCTAGCATCAATCTGTCTTCCTTCAAGTTTTAAAAGACTGGCTGCTACACAGCTCTACAGTTTTTTCCTGCTAAGGAACCAAGCTAATAACAGATCAATAATAGTCTGTATGTGAGCATGAATAGAAGAAGGGGGTTAATGATATTGTACTGGAATTCATGAATTATCAGATTTGGGGTGGTGCATGGAGATTGTAGAAAATTGTTATATGGCTTATACAGTTTTGGATATAATTCTCTGATAAATCTACATTCATTAAGGACCACTCCCAAAAAGCCTACCAGCAGAGCAGAAAGTCTTTTAAAGCTAAATTGTTTTTTCTTAAAAAAAAAAGTACACAAACCATGCACAAGTATAGTACACTGCAGCCTGGAAAACAATGAAGAATCTCCACTATATACCTTTCTATTCTACATTATGATGAATTATACGGATAATCTTGTTTAATTTATTGTTCTCAGCATTTTGACTTTTCTTAGAAAGTTATGTAATTTCACATTCGAAGTTTTACAGATTTACTCTTAGGAAACACAATATAACTGCTGCTTTTCCTTTAAGTTAGCATGAATGTCTAAAAACTTGTTATTTCTCCCATTAATGATAGTTAACCTTCATAATCAATAACAGTATATGTTCTCTTGACAGATGGCATTTGTTCTGTGCGTTCCAGAAGCATAATGTAAACCCCAAGGTTTCTAGATTATGAAGGTTATGTCTTAATGCTTAGACGTTTCTCCCTCTTCAATGTAGTCAGACACAATGAGAACAGACCTGTGTATGTAAAGGGGCTTTCATCAGGAAAACACGTGGTGAAAAACTATTTTATTTAATTAAAGGTGGATTTGGTTTTAAAGCCATCAGCTGAAAATATTCTTAAAGTCTCACAGTTTCTTAAACTTCTATTTTTCAAATCATGACAAACCATTCAATTAAAAAAAAAAAAAACAACCTATCCCTTATTGAAATCTGGGGTGAAAAAAGTGCCTATACATTAGGATGTGCTAAAATATCATTATTCAGTATTGCTAGGAATTTATAGGATATGCTTAATACTTCATTAAAACATGAGGTTTTAAGAGTGTCTCTAGGAGTTAATGAGAAATACTGGACTAATCTTATTTTGTTTCCCTGCCATAGCAAACACAATTCCAGATTCATAATAACTATAGCACATGCAAATGAAGTTTAAACCAGAAAAGACCTTTCTTTGATGCATGTGACATGTTATGTGGTTAAACGAAGAGTAATTGAAGTAATCTACCTGGACAATATAAAACATTTGACTCTGCCCTATGTGACATCCTTGTCTCAAATCTGGAGAGACACAGATATGGTAGATGGACCACACAAAGCAATTGGCTGGATGGTTGCACTCAAAGAGCTGTAGTGAGCAGTTCGATGGGCAAGCAGAGAGCAGTGATGGGTGGTGATCCTCAGGGGTCAATATTGCATAACACCTAGTTAAGGCAATTAACCTTTGTGTCTGCTTAAAGAGTGTGGCAAACTGGTACTCTCGACTATGATAGAAGTCAATTGTCAACCAAACTCAGCTACCATAAGTAAAGAGCATCTCCTCCCAAATTGTACCTCCCTCCACTTTACTATATATCGTAATTAACTACAAAGACAAATACTTTAACTGATGAAATCTTTATATTTCATGCAGTTTCTGAGGATTTTTCTAGAGATGAATCTTTGTGGATATTTCTCATATTTTTCTCTAGATGTTCCCCATTCACTACATCTAGAGACTGAGACAGAAAAACCTTTGCATTTAGATATTATGGCTGGTTGTTTCTGTTTTAGGAATTCTGTTTCAACAAGTACAGTGTTATTATGCAGCATTTAATTAATTTTGTTTGGGTACATACAGTACTACTCACAGGAACTACAACATCCAGAAACAGCTGGAAGGACATTAATTGCTTATCTAAACATGAAAATAAGTAGAAAGTGAAGCATGAAATTACTTTCTCTACATTATATACTAAGTTTGTCATCAATATGCTGATGTAAGTATGACAATGCTATTCATTTGGATCTGTGATCATTAGCCTTGACTCTTGTTGAATGTGTTTTAGCAAACATTACTTGGAGGTAAATCCATGAGTATATTGTACATGTATTAATTAGGTTGTCTCATTTATTGTGGTTGACAAAAAATCTTATTCTTCCACCATCTAATTTTAGATGAGCTAAACCCAGCATAAAATAAACAGAGTAAGGGGTGTTTGGGCTTTTTTTTTTCCTTACTTGCTGACCAATTTATTAGGTCATAAATACCAATAAAACCTCGTTGGTTTTTTTTCCTTAATGTGTTCCCTTAAAATGTGGGGGTTTTATTTCAAAGTGAATGTGTCCATTCCTACTCTTAGAAAGACATTCAGAGAACACTACATGTACCTGGGAAAAAACTCATCCTGGTGAGGATGCACCTCAAGCCCTGTGTCTAGTTCCAGATCCCTCACTTCAAGGAAGACATTGAGATGCTGGAGTGGCACAGAAGGGTAACAAAGCTGGTGAATGCAGTAGAGAGTAAAACCTGTGAGAGTGGTTGAGGGGGTTGTGGTTGTTTAGCCTGGAGAAAAGGAAGCTCAGGGGACACTTTATCACTCTCTGCAACTACTTGAAAGGAGAGTGTTACCAGATGGGGGTTGGTCTCTTCTCCCAGGCAACCAACGACAGGGCAAGAGAATATAGACTTGAGCTACACCAGAGGAGGTTCATATTTGACATCAGGTGGAATTTCTTCGAGGAAAAGGTTGTTAAGCATTGGGATGGACTGCTCAGGGAGGTGGTGGAGTTACCATCCCTGGAAGTGTTCAAGAAAAAACTGACCATGGCACTTAGTGCTATCATCTAGTTAACAAGGCTGTGATCAGTCAAAAGTTCTTGGAGATCTTTTCCAACCTCGATTCTGTAATTCTGTCTGAAACAAAACACTCAAGAAAGTACAAAAAAATTGTGTATGTTGTGTATGCTTATACATCACTTTACATCTTGAACTAAAATAAGGTCTAAGACAGAAATAATTGTACTTTTAACATTCTATCATCTCATCAGATGGAAGTATACCATCCGGGTGTGAGGAAATCCTTGAAACTGGAAACCCAGAGCTTTTTCAGATGTTATGGCTCCACTTCTTGATTTTTTGTTTCTTCTGTGTGGGTCATTTAAGTCTTATTCTTCCATGCCAGAGTTGTATATATAAATAAATATATGTTTCATATAATGGCTCTAGATACCCATATTTAGACAACAGAATTGTCATCCTCTGTTCAAAGAACCTCAAACTTTCCTTATAGTGGATTCCAGTGTCTCTGCAAAACAAACAGCCTTTTCCTTTTTTTTTTTTTTCATTAAAAACCGAAAGAAGGATAAAAAGAGAAAAATCTCTAAAGTTTGATATCAGGTTTTTCTTCACATCTACCTACATACTTACAATTAATATAGGTGTTCTCCCATAAATACAGTTGTCTTGGTTTTGAAAGACAGGTATCTGCCAGGGAAACTGGGGTTTCCCTTAGAATGGAGAATGTAAACCCCTCACCCCCTCCAAATTATAATTTTTCAATTAAGGGATTTCAGGCAAAGATTTGGGAATAGGAATAACAGTTCTTTGCTAGGAATATTAACAATATAAATGTAGTGGAAAAAAACCCAAACAAACAAGCAAACAACAATGCGAGAAACCCTGACAGAGTCAGAGCTACAACCTGACACGCTGTTGGTCAGGGTGTTGGAAGCAGTCCAAAAGTAAGTCCTCCTGGAGTGGCAGATGTTGTTCTGTTGGAGCAGAGATGATCCTGAGAGAAAAGGGTTCAGTGATGGTGAGATGGGTCCAGTCTTCCTCCGGGAATCCGGTGGAACCCTCCTGTTCCTACATCTCAATTTTTATCTAGGTAGAAATGGTTGGCTCCCCCCACTGGGTGGAGCATCTCACAATGGGATGATGGAATATGCCATGCGCTTAGTGATCCTTAATGGCCCATCAGCAGAAACTATCCCCCTGAAGGGAGGATGGGTGGTGAAAGAGATAAGAAACGCTGCCCCATCTGGTTTTAACAGCTGGCCCACTATCAGAAGGCACCCGCCCCCCCGCCCCCGCACCCCCCCCCCCCCGCCCCGAGTTACAAGAGATAAAGAAAAACATCTCTCTAACTGCTTTCAACAGATGAAATAGAATACACATTTTTGGTTCCATAACCCAAGACAACAGTAAAATGTCCTAAACTCAATTAAAACTATAATCAATAATATGTTTTGTTCTCAAGAGAATAAATGGGATGGGAACCTATTTCTTTTTTTTCTCAGTCTTTTTTTCTACTTTGATATCTCTTTCTATAGCATTTGTTCACACATCAAGTAATAGTCACAGTATTGATAAAATGTCAGGAATTTAATCAATTTATTGTTTTTTATTGAAAATAAGGTCAGTCTTGCATCTGGAATAAATTTTGTCTGCTGATGGTATTAAGTTTTTGTCGTTAAATTTCTTCTGGCACTTTTAGTGTTTTGAGAAGATTACTTTATTCATAAGAAAATGGCTATTGAAAAAAACTTTTATAATATCTTTCTGAAAGTTCTGGATGGAGTGAAAAAATAACATATCACAACAGAAACAAAATTCTATGTATCCTGGTTCTATTTTTCGTAGTCTATTAACTTCTCAAGAAAAAAATCTGGAAATGTAACAGAGGAGACATCAGTGAAATGACTAATAATAGATGATGAAAATTAAGGTTTTGCACAGGGCTTAAACAAGTTTCAAAAGTTACAGTTGATTCATTGCCTTGCTCATCAAACAGAACTGGTAGCTGAAAATGCAACGAAAGACATTTGGGCTTTGATCAATTTAACAGATTTAAGACAAATTCTGTAAAGTGTCTGCAGTCAATCAGTACCAAAATAAAAGAGACCTGCATGAATGTACATGTGAGGCATCATCAGAGCTGCTTTCACATCAGCACAACTTTCATTGTATGATGACCAGCCAGTCTTAGAGAGCTGAATAATCCTATAAGACTACAAGCAGTTCTGAACAGTACAGTTCATGTCCACCTCAATTCTCCTTTACAATATAGATAAATCAGGCCTCATGTGACCACAGTTTAAAAGAATTATGTGTGTTATTTTTAAAATTATGATTCTTGATTTACATCAACTTGTCTTTATCAAAAAATTCTCTATTGGTCTGGGTTTCTTCTTCCAGAAATCTTGCAAAATATTCTTTTCAGGAAACAGAGGGAAAATCTGTTTTCATTGAAGAAATAGGTTTGCTTCAGTGCTCCGTCTTTTCATTTTACCAAAATCTAGGTGTTAACGGCAATTGCATGATATTTTGAGACTTTTAATGTTGTGTTTACACACATACGAGATGCAGCAATCCAGAAATCTGAAATTCTTCTTAAGTTATAGAAGGCATTTTTTAAAAAAGGGTGTAGCCATCCAGAAAAAAACATGAAAATCATATAGATATGTACTTTGGGAAAAATAAGCAAGTCTGATGTTTTATCATCTTACTTGGTTTTAATCGATATCATGCATAGTCTGAGTCAAACATTATTCTGAACTGTGTTATAACTGCTCACTTGTTTTTGGAATAGCAGATAGCACATGATAATGTTCAAGACCAGCTGAGAGAGTTGAGTTTGTTCAGCCTAGAGAACAGAAGGCTCTGGGAAAATGTATTGCTCTTGTTCAGTTCTTAAAAGTGACTTATAAGAAAGACAGACTTTATATCATGGTCTACAGTAACAGGACAAGGGGCAATGTTTTTAAACTGAAAAAGGGTAAATATAGATTCCAAAGGGCTAAGACATTTTTTACAATGAGGGCAGTGAAACTGTGGAACAGGTTGCCCAGGATGTTATGCATGTTCACATCATTGAAAATGCTCAAGGTTAGATTGGATGGGCCTTTGATGGGCAGCCTAGAGATGCCCCTGTTTATGGAAAGGAAATTAGACTAGATGATCTTTAGGGGTTCCTTACAAATCAATTATTTATTTTTTTTTTAATTATGATGATATAGTATGAGGAACTTTTTATAGAAGATTAGGAAGGTCAAGTCCATCCACCTTAAAACAGAACATTTGTAGGTGAAGTTGTCATGTCATGTCACTTTCTGGTAAAGGAAGGAAAGGAATTTATTTTTTCTTCTTATGATTTTTTAAGCATCTAAATAAAAAAGGAAAAAAAAACCAAAAACATGAGAACCATTACTAACAAATACCAATTATACTTAATCAACAAAATCAATTTAGTTAAAAAAAGAATATTCACTTTCAGTAAATGCTGAATAGTGACTGCCTATTAAAAACATTAATATCTTTTAGAATGTTTCACTGTAATAATAAATATATTGCCAGTAATTTATTAAAGATTAAGTACCATACATGCTAAAAAGCTGAAGTATCCCCCTAGCAAACCCTTAATTTAAAAAAATTCAGATTTTATTTAAAGGTAATTACTGTTTTGAAGTCAGATGAGAACTGGTTGAGAAATTGATTAAAATTTAAATATAAAAGAAAGATCACAAAAGTTTACTTTTTAAAGGTTATATAGGCTGAAAATTCGTGTGCTTGTTGAACATTTTGAGAAACTTATATTTTTAAGATATATTATATCTTTTTGTAAGATAATTTTTGAATTATCTTACATGATAGTTTTCATTTTTTGATAATATCATATGCTTTTTTGCTGTTCTTTATTCTGAGTTAAAATAATTACAGAAGTATTTAAACTATGATGTGTTGCTGAATTTAAAATCTGACTTCAGGGATTTGCTGGAAATTTACCTGAAGCAGATTTGTGGCAAAGAATAGTAAAAAATGAATAGTTAAGAGTATTAATTTTGTTGTGTACTCCTGTTGAGTAATCTCTTTTTCATACTGTCATCAGTATTATCTTTTCTTAGTAAATAGTGTTTTTATTTAATAAAAATAAAAGCTATCTTTTGCAGAACTTTTCCACACATAGCAGCAGAAAACTCTTTCAAGATAAAAATATATATGCATGTATAACAGCCTGAAAAAACACACCAAGCTTTTATACATTTGCTTAAACTGAAAGCATATATATGAGGCAGGAAAAGAGTTGTCTTTTTACATCCTATCACCATGCAACCCCTTTTCCATCCTTCTACAATAATTTTTAAACTTTGACCTCATTTAATGGTTTTGCAGAGGAGGTTAACCATGTTAGTGTTCTGACTTGAAAGATAAAGGATTACCTGGAGGCTGTAATTCGCAACAATTTCTTGAAATCTGGAGTTGAACTTGAAAATTCTAGAGTTTAAAATGAAGGCTGAAAATGCTTTAATTACAAGGCACAATATCTCAAAATCAATCTGTCATATTAAAATGAATGTTTCTGATAGATTTTTTTCCATTTGGGAGGGGTTTTCTTGCCTTACTTCATGTATCTAGCCATCTGCTACATCACTAGTGATGCAATGTCCTGTTGTGATTACTAAAGATAAATGCTTCTGAGATTAATCCATAGAAGAATGGAAAGTTATAGAGGGGAAAGAGTTGCCAGCAAAAACCAGCCCTCTTTTATTCTTAAATCTGTGGGTGTCTCTATAACAGCACAGTTCAAGGTTTGGTGGCAGGAGGAAGAGGACCATGTCCCCTCAAAATGAATAATCAATTTTAAAATATATTGTTATATGGTAAAAGTCATTTCTTGGAAGAAACTGAGAGAATCACTTTTAAAATGGAGAAGAGTTATTTGCTTGATTTAAAAACATACACAAAATGGATATTAATCCAAAAGTGGGTTTATGTGCCATTTTTCCTTCTATTTTTTGAGCAACATACTATACTAGTAGCACTCTGTGCCACATGTCTGATGGGTAAAAAATCCCAAAGCTTTATCTTAACTGGCCTATAAAAATGATTTGGGAAACAAGTGCTGATTCTGTTTTTCTGAGAATATTTGCAGATTTCTGTGTCAGACCTTAGTTCCTCCTCAACTAAATAATTTATCTTTAATGAATTCCCTTTCCTTTCTAAAATGCATTTGTTATCAACAACAACAACAAAAACACAAACAAACAAACAAACGAGTAATCCATGAGTAACTTCTAATATTGCTTGATAATACCTGAATAAAAGTATACATAAAACAGGAGTTTTCTTAACCTTCTTGAAAGGAAGACAGATATAAATGTAGTACTTTTTGTAAGATTTTTTTCTTTGTGGTAAAGATATAGCTAATCTTATTCAGATTAGGACACCACCATTACAGATGAGAGGGATCCAGTGATGTAAAAATACCCTTTTTATATAACAAATTTTAATAAAGAAATTTTCACTTTAAAGTCAGTAAGACAAAACAGAAACTAAAATTAACACCAAATGATGTGTATAAAAATACATTTTATCAGAATATTTTTACTGCTATTTCTATGCCTCATAGATTTACAAAATTATCAGGATTTATACAAACTAATGTTAAAAGATAGATGAAATTTATTTTGTTGTTTACTAACAGTTTTTAAGTCTGAATTACAGAAACTAGATGGAAGAATTGAGAAAAGCACAGTTTAGTCATATTACAGGTTAAAACCTAGAAATGTATATCATTTATAGATTACCTAATTTTTTATTCTATTAATATTAAAGTGACCTCTAAAACTGTTTGTTTTGTGTGCTTGTATGTATAGTAATTTCCATGTACAACATACAGGTGCATTTACAGACATAATTTATTTTTTCTTCAGGAATCATTGCATGAGTAGGAAAACCACCAGACTACAAATCAAAACCCTCAGAGTAAAGGAGGACAGAATTATACATCCTTTAAGTGAAATATCACGAAATTGAGAGTATATTTTATTTCCAGCACTCTTGGTTAGATGATCAGATGATTCTTGATTGCAATCAAATGCACCCAGCCAGGACTTAGATTGTACACGATTTTTACCTCTGATTGGTTCATCTCTTAATAGCTTGCAGATTGAACATTCATAGAAACACATTGTAAGCAAAGTTGTAATACCAACCTTTTGACTCCCACTTAAAGTTAATGGCAAAATTTTGACTTAAGGGAAACACATTTAAACTGCAGGAAAATTAATGAGCTAATATCAGTGTTCAGAACCAAATACTCTGATTAATAATTTCTGTAGTTTGTATATCATACCACCACAGTACTCCGAGTAAATATTTGAAAATGTAAATCATGTCTGAGTTATGTGCCAGCCCATGTAAACTGAATGTATTACAATATGCTGCCATTTTTTGTGTTCATACTGTCCAACACATTACAGCATTGCAGATTCTGTCTGAATTATTTGATGAAATGCTTTTGTTCATCATTCTTATTTACAGTTAGTTAAAGTTAAAATTTAGTAGAAATACAGGCATTTCCCTGTCACATTTCTTTCTTAGAAACAAGTTCTTATTTTAGTTACTACTCTAACCAAATTTTATTACTTAAAACAATTTACTAGGAGAAAAAGAAAACAAAGGCATTGGGTCATACATTTGAATGCAGTTTACATCTGTTGCTTTAAGAAGTTATTGTTTTCTGATATTATTTTCAATCTCCTAGTAAATGAACTCATAATCTTTTAACAAGTCCTATTGGAAACTACAGTAAAGCCATTATCTACCATTACCAGAATTAGTTCTTTATTGATTGGAAAGTTTGGGGCAGTTAGTAAACTTGTTTTTGGATTGAAGTTTTTTGATGTTTCATGCCTATGACCGAATCTCTGAGTTGATAATGCAAATAGAAAATTTCACTGCTAGGCTGATTTTACTTCTACGTACTTCTACAAAAAACTAATACATAAGGCCACAACATAAACTGAATTTTGGTGTTTCCATCAAAATATAAACATCACATGCTCATATACATTAAAATGGTTTTGAGAAGGTGCAGGATGTCACCACATCTAATAAAAAAAATCTAATTTTTTTCTCTGATGTCCTAGTTTATGATTCAATATAAATATTGGGGATCCAAGATCAATGCATAAAAGATGTCTTCAGGTTAAAGAGACAAAAGAATTCTAATTGTAGTGGAAACCAGGAAATCTGTTTTGAAATAACACTGGACATACCAGGTTAGGTAAGAAAATAAGTGTTTTCAATTCAAAAATGAGTTTTAACTTGTCATCTCATAAAATCCTATAGAACTTTTTTCATAGGTCTGTAGTTACTTCTTCTTTTTTTCAAAAGGTAAAAGAGAACTGACTCGATTGCTCAAAAAAGACCCCACAAAACCAGGAAGAAGCAGATATTGTGCTTGATATTTAAAGTACTAATCAATGATACTATAGTTAATAGTAGTAGTAGTTAATAGTAGTAATGAATTCGAAGATTCCCTAGTTTTCATCTCAGGTTTCATAAAATTTAAGCACCATATTTTCAGACTTTAATAGAAATAAATACTCTGAATCCAGGTGTTTAAGGTAGGAAGTACATCTGCCTAAAGATGTATCAACACCATATTACTAGAAATAGGAACTTTATCCAACATGAAAGAACATAAATAAAATTCAAGAATCTTAGATTGAATTTGAAGAGGATATTCTTTCACTTTATTTTAGTAACATTATTCTAGTGACTACAGTAGCCAAAACCTCTCCTCATCAAAGAATCTACAGTGTTTTTCTAGAGGGTTACACCTCAAGAAATTTGCTTGTGAAGTACCAGTATATCAGAACCAGCATCACACTGTCATTCCATTGGTCTGCTGATGAGTGTATAACAAGTATATCTGCTTCTGTTGTGTGGATATATTTTGATTTCTTATTCTCATAAAATATTATTAGACACATGTATACCTGTAGATTTAGCTCAGATTTCCACTAAACTCTGTGAGCTTAGATAGTCTACTTTACATGAAAACAGCTATACTCAGATTAAAAAAAAACAAACAACAAAACAAACAAACAAACAAACAAAAACCACAAAAAAAACCCACAAAGAAACCCACAAAAAAACCAACTGAGGTGTCTAAAAGATGGATCTGCATCCCTGATGGAAATTCTGGCTTAATCTAAAAGAGATTAGAGACATTGGAGAAGGAAATAATGAATTCCTTAAAATATATTTTCAATTTCCTTTTTTTTTTTTTCCAGGCATTCCACTACTGCAAACTGGTAACCAATTGCTTTACATTTTACTGAAATTTCATAATTGATTCTGAGGAACTGAACACATAGGAAGGTACATTTCTTACATATGCAATTTACCATGAGGGAAGGCATTTGGACTAATATGAGACTTAGTATGACAGGAATAAGTGAAGAAAAGTTTGGTTGACCTTCAAAACTGAAAAAAAATCCCCTATGAAACGTGGCTATTTGGGGAAAGCACATCTGAATCTAAAGAATCTTTTTGATATGCATTTGATTATAGTGACAGCTTCATGCTGATTAAGAAGTCTCTATGAATTAACACCAGTAACTTTTCTTTTAAACTCATTTTTTTAGAAGACATAAAAAAAAAAAGTTTCATATAGAATAATGGATTTTTTTAAAAAAAAGTGTAAGGAAGTAATTAGCTGATTATCTTCTCTTGAGAAAATTTTGAAACACTTCCATGTAGATAATTTTGTAATTTTTCTAATAAAAAATGCAATAAGTATATCAGGAAATGTAGGCAGCTTCAGTGTGCAGCATAGGATCTCTGAAAACTGTTTAGGCTTTATGGCTTCATCATCCACTGCATCTGTATTCTGATATGCAAAGTTTTCACTTAAGATTAAAGGTATGCAATTAAGTAATATTTTTGTCCTTGCAATTAATTCAATTTGGCTTCATTCATTTCAATTGTTGCTTTGAAATTCCAAACAAAATTATTTTAAAAGTTCCTTATGTAAATAAATGTGCATGAAATCAGAAAGATGTCATTCGCAGCTCATAGGAAATAAAAATAGAACACAAGATATATTTTTTTTTTATCTAGAGGAAGTAATCAGAAAAGTCAACTACTGGTAGAACCTAGGGTTAGAGTCAATTATGCTAGGTTATTTCTGCCCCCTGACAGACCATTTTGAAAATGCTTTAAATAAGTAAATATCTTAAAAGTGGTGAGAGAGGTTAGACCAGAGGCATTAAGCTGAAGCATTTATTATGCTAGTTGTATGAGGATCTTAGCAGCAACTAACTAACCTCTTTTCAGGGGTGAGAACTGAGTTTCTCACTTTTCCTTCATTTAGGAGGTTGGAGTAGAAATGCAGTGACACTGAGTGAAACACAGCAAGGGGATATTCATAAGGAATTTGATGGCGTGCTTACTTTTGGATATGCTTTTTATTGAAGATATGTTAACCCTATAGCCACTGAAAAATGCTGAAATACTTATAGTTAAAAAAAGTGTTTTAAGTTTTTAGCATCAAATGCAGCTTGCTGTCCTACCATCTCTCTTTATAATATTCTTTTTTTATTTTTCTGGAGGAGTTAGGTGGTTGCATATTTTATAGATTTACTAAAAGAATGTTAGGGTACACTTGAAGCCTCCCATTTAGTATTTTTTCTTCTTGATTAAGAGAGAGTAAATAAAAATAATAATTATTAGAAATATATTTTTCCCCTTAGTTTAATATTTATTCAAGTAATAGGAGAAAACCTACATAATTTAACAGCTTTGTCATACGTTTGTATTGGGTCTCTATCAGCCATGACTCACTTTACTGATAGTGTGTGATTCTCCTGTGATTTCCATCTTGCATAAAGTTACACATATTGAATGTGGGTGTTTAAAGAATACTCATACCCTTTTCAGTTTTCAGCTGTTACCCACATGGTGTTCCTGATCTTTTTACATGCCACAGCTTGTTTACTGAACAGGCATTGCAATTTTCCGCTTCAAACTTTTTTGAAGAACAGTGATAGATTATCTTAATTTTCAGTGTCCCTCAAAGGTGTGTCTTACTTAAATTCTATGATCAGCTATTTTAAAAACTGTTAAGTTGTGTAAATGTTGTAGAGGACAAAATAGAGATCAATTATAGTTGTGTATCTGATATAATAAATATGTCTAGAGTAGATGAAGAGATGACTGTATTTTTTCACATTTAAAGCAAATTTGTTTATTGTAATTCAGTCTGTTTTGTACTCAGTTAATTATGATTTTGAAACCTATCACTACACAGTCTACACATATTAGCAATTGCATTATAATCAAAAAGTATTTATTAATAATATTTTTCACTTTATTAATATATAAATTACCTACAGAATTCACTTCAATTTTAGCAAACATTTTTTCTCTCTTTCTGTTGTTGTTTTCTGGGTTGTTTGTTTGGTTCTGGTGGTTTTTTTGTGGGTTGTTTGTTTGTTTGTTTTAATTTGTTTTGTTTTGTTTTAATTTGTTTATTTCCTTGTTTAAACATTGTTGGTTGTCCCCATGTTTGAAAATAATTGGAAATCCCAAGAATGTCTTTGAATGCATCCACACATCCATAATGCATGAATGCACCATTCCATCCATCCCTACACTGCAGCAAAGGCCTAGGGTATGTTGCAGATGAGTGGCCTTTTCCACTGATACGGTCTCTTCATACAGGGTAAGTGAATAGTGCTCAGAATCCCTGGGACTCAACACATCTGAAAAAACAATGTGCAACATATTCTTTCAGCTCGATAAAAAAAAAATCCCAAACAATTCAAAACTAACATAAAAGCCTAGCAAAAGAAACAACCCCAAACCCAAAATCCTGTCTTCAAAACACCTTTAAAAATCAAAGAACTTATTTTATCAGTTTTAATTTTTCACATACACTTAAACTAGAATTGTAAGTGTAAAACTTCATGGAAAAAAAATAGAAATATTGAAATTATGCTTTTCTTTAGGTCTTTGAAAATTAACCAGTTGTCTTTATAGAAAGATGCTCTAACAAAACAAGAGGATGGTTTCTGTTCCTGGGCAAAGCAATACAGAACAATAGTATATATGTTTTTTAAATAGCTGGACAAAAGATTAATGTAGAAGCAATTGCATGAAACTGATGAGAAATTAACATCATGAAATAAATTAAGAATACTTTGGTGTTACCTGTAAGGCTTTTTAAGGAAAAAAAAAGAAGAAATTGCCAGCAGTTTTTGTATAATATCTTTAAAATAAAAGAATATAACATTTAAAATTTCACATCTTAAGTGTCTTGTCTCCTGCATGCAAAACACTTACTGCATTTTGAAAAGATTTCTGATATTATTTTAAAATTAGAAATGGATTGCTGACTTTAGTCCTCTGTGATGGGAATCCTATCCACAGTACTTGCAAGGAGTTTCCTTTTAAAAATTAATTGAAAACACAGCTTGATGCCATTTGCAGTTTAAACACTGAAACTCAGTGCATTAAAACCCATTTTTTTTTTCAAATTATCAAAGAACGGACAAGTGGAGAACATCTCTGAAGAGATAACTGCACAAACAACAACTTCCATCTCTTCAAGGTAACAAAAAAATAATGTCTTATCATTTCTTGTTCAATTTAAATTGTGGAGAGTAATTTTTTCACCTGTATGTAGAAACCTACTCATATCTTTAAGTATTTGTCATACAAATAAAGATGTAAAGGCCCAAAAGATTCACTTTTTTCAGGATATTTCAATGTCACCTTTGTGTATTTCGTTTGGTCTTAATCACAGTACTTAACATGGGGCTCCTTGGGAGAGTTTTATATTGTTCTGCAAACTATGAACCCTTAATGAGATTGGCATTATTGTAGCCCATTTTCCAGAGCCTACACAGAAAAACAGCCTTAGATATTGAAATGTTAGCTATCTTTTTCCACACAATTCTATTTAACTAACTTGCACTCTATTTAATGGGACTTCTGGTATCTGACTGCTTTGTTATCAAGAAAGGAACTGCAAGAAGCCTACTGTAACTAATGTTAGATTTTGGATTTAATGTTGGTGTTCTTGGTGATGTGAAATTAGCTATAAATTATTATGGATTTTTTTTTTCTGAAAATTATTCAGTTGACTTTTTTCTAAGTAAGAATATTTGTGGCTCTTCAAGTGAACTGCTAACAAACAAAATAAAAAACAAATACCATGATTCCTATAGCTCTATGATTTGAAAGGTTATGTCTCAACAGTGCAGAATTTGAACTTCTTTTAAAAAAGCTCTTGCTGAAGTAACTGTTAACAGGACAAGTTTAATTAGCAATTTTCTTAGTATTAAAATATGGTAATTTGTACAGAGAAAATCTGTAATGTGTATATGTATGCATTGACCTATTAAGCTTACATGAAATAAAGTTTAAGTATAAATCAGTCATGACAAGTGTTTTATGGTTTACATCATGTGCCTTGGGTAAGGTAAACAAAATGCTTTGCTGAATCAAGGGCTTCAGGAAATATTCTTTAAATAAATATCCAACTGAGCAATTAGGTGAATGCATGGAATATGAATAGAACTGGAGGACAATTTTTGTCCACCTAATATGTCACTTATAACATGTGTTGCTCATTCACATTCAAATATATAGAATTTCAAAATGCCCCTATGAGTCTTATGACAACTTTTGACATTTTTCAAAGCCCATTGATAATCTCTCCAGTTTCTTTAAAGTGTTTTGGATCTGTTTCCATGCTTTCAGAGTGTCATTCTGCTTCTCTGATGATCCATAGATGTCAAATTCTTATAACAGGATTGTGAGCAACAGGAGATGTTAGTCTTGGTGTGGGTAAGTAAAGTTTTCTTCTTGAACCAGTATTTGAGGAAGGAAAAAACATAAAAGCAGTATAGAAAGTACAACTACCAAGGGCAGACAGAGTGAAAAGATCTTGAATATCTGAATATTACAATCCTGCTTTTATCAGTTTAGAATGGTATATTTTCCAGTCTGAAAGTAAAGCAGGTGCTACAATATGTTGGAATGTGTGTCTTGATGAGGAATTGCTTACTCTTCTGAAAGCTAATAACAAATGTATAACAAAGAGGAGATGGCTATGTGTTTGTTACTAACTGTGCTTGGAAGAAATTCCCAGCTACAGCTTTAAGGAGAATTTTTGTTAGCTTGCTTGCTTATGTGATCATTTTAATGACAATGCACTTTATTCTTTCATGAGCCGAACCCAGCTGTGATTAGCAATTTAACTTCCTAAGTAATGGAGTAGAAACATAAAGAGTCAGTAGGACTGCACCAGGTGGAAAGAAATAAATTCAGTCTAAGCACCAGCTGACATGAGTATCAAAAACAATAACCCAAGAAAAATAATTGTGAAAGTAGAAAAAGCACCTGGAAAATGTAATGGAGGGAAAAATCCACCCTGCTATTGTTTGGTAACTTCTGTGACTTTGTTGCAGAACACCTCTGCCTGCTCAGTCCAGTGAAACAAGCTGGCCATGGTTGATGAACCACGGCAGAGAAGATATTGGTAGCCCATGATAGGCCAGTGATTCTGGCAACAACAATAACAAATAATACTCTTCAACATCTTACTGACCCTCTCAGGTATAAATGTTATTCCCAAATAATTTTTATCTGCTTTCTTGTTTAGTTTGCCCCTGATTTCTCTGGGTGGCTCATCTTATTGCCATATACACTTAACTTCATTTTCTCCTTTTGTACTTCCAGATATGAATGTAAGGTAATGCTTAACTATGACATATTTTGAATGCTCCTTACTATCACATCATTTGAATGGAAAAACATTATGCATTTACAACGGTTGCATATTATACAGAATTTATTGAGGGAAAGAAAAAATAAATGTCAAAATTAAACACAATAAAGCATGTTTAGTTAGCTTTATACTGAGTAGGACACCAAACATCAAGAAAATATGACAGTGTACTCCAGATGCATTTGATTAACAACTAAAGAAAGGCAAAGTGAGAAGGACATGAGGTTTATCCACTCATACATATGGTGAGACTCCGTACATTCACAATCAGATTACCAGTAAGGATGCTCATGGCAGTTTTTAGTCTAAGGAACAGACAGCAAAGTGCTAAATGACTGAACATCCCCACTGTGAGAGACGCATTTCCAAAGGTTCCCTAGGGCTTTCCTTCAGCCTTAGTACCGAAACCATGTCAGGAAACCATGAAGTGCACCAGTGACACATTTAAGTGCATCAGAAACAGACAGCGAGGGAAATTAGCACCACAAGACTTCCTCCATGCTGCAGCATGGGATAGATGTACTCCATGAGGAACTGGGGACTTCCAGTCATGTAGGACGAGCTGTGGTTCACATGTCAGCAAGTACCACAGACGGACTATGGAAAAGAGGCTGCCATTTAAGGGGTTAGAGAAGGGGAAAATTACTACCTATTAGCCAGAACTAGTCCCCATTAGCAATTCTTCTATAACTCCATCCACTTTGATTTGAAATACGACCTTTAACCACCTCTGCTAGCTTTTTGACATTCTGTATCTTTATTTGCCTTTGTTTTGTTTTATTTAAATGGGTAGAACTTTTAAAAACAATTGTCTCCTTTTTCCCATCTTTAAAACTGCATCTTTAACAGGACTTCTCATTTCAAAAATTTTTTGTTTGTACTACAGAGATTTATTCACCAGTTCAACTGGAGAAATGTTAAAATTACCATCAGGATCTGTTTTCTTCAGGACCCTTCTGGGAACACTAAGATTGACAATAAGACTCAGAAAAACAGCAATATATTCTAGAGCTATTTATTTGTTTTGCTTTATTCTTGCTAGGAATTGTTCATCTGGGCTCTCCCCTGGGCATAGCATCTTGAAGGACCTCTTACATCAACTAGAAAGCAAAAGAGTGTCAAAATAAAACACTTGTAGAAGTTCTGCTAATACTATAATTCCAACAGTTTTCTGCTCTGTTTGATCTATTTTAATTTTGTATAGCTTTGTTTTCCAAAGACTGTAATAGAGAAGGTTTAAATACATCGGTATGTATCATCACCTTGGTTTCTATTGGGATTTATTCAGAGTTTCTATTTGAATTGACTGAATTTACAACTAAGACAAAACCTCTGACTTTTACTGAGGTACATTATATTCCTTACTGCATGCATTATGACCTCATGCCATCCATTTATCATAACCAAGAGCATACACTTTGATGGAAACTGATATCAAACTCTCAGCGATAAAACTAAAGCTGTTCAAGATATAAGAAACCACGCCATATTTTTTTTCAGCACTAAAATAAAATAAATGCTAGTTTCCTCACTTAGAGTGGTTTCTTATTATAAGAATACATTATTTTTCTTATATAGTCAGCATTCATCACTGGTTTTGTCCATAACAGAAATTTGTTTGCTTTGCTACTGAAGCACTTAAATCTTCTGTTTGTTCCTAAAACAACAGACATATTGTTATGGCTTCTGAAACTAAACAAGGACATATTTGTAGTGCCACTTTTCTTCTTTTTGCCTCTACTGCAATAGTGCCTTTGTAAAATGGTCCCTTTTGATTGTCCAAAAAGTGTTTTCCATTCTTTCAAATAACATTGTACACCAATTTCCTCTGAAAGCTTTTAAAGCTGTTTATATTCAATACAAGTGTTTCTCACTACACTTCTCTCTCTCCAAAAGCTTCATAAATACAGGGCTGTCAGTATTTATTTATTGCTTGAGATTATTTTCCCTAGGACATTTCAGTACACACTACGCACTTTTAATGGAGTTTTGTTTTGGTTTGAGCTTAACTCATTCACTGTTACACATTTGAGTCATGCTTTTGCATTATTAGTAACATGGCAACAATTTTTCTAAGGCCTAAGAAATTCTTTCTGGTGTAGCCTGTTTCAGATGCTTAAGCCGTATACTTCATGTTAAAAGAAGGAATCTGCAAGCTGTATTGATATGGATCCTTGTTCCATTTTCTGTTAGATCCATTTTCTGTTAGAAAATGCAATGTTCTAGTGACCTACTATGCAAAATATGGAGTAAAATTAAAAATTAAGAATAAATTTTGTAGAATGTTTAGGATTATTCTTGCAACAAACTAGAGAAAATGTTTAGCAATATGGGAAGTAGTCAGTCTTAGCCTTATTTCATCTAGGTTCATCATCTGCTTCATTGTTGCTTGGAAAGCAGTGTGTACTGCAAGATAAATTAGCTTTATGCCCAAAGATATATAACATAAAATACAGCTTTAATTTGTAGAACCTGAATTTTCATTAACATATTTTACATTTACTTTCAATTCTTTCAAATAATTGATTGATACATGAATCTTCATTAATTTCTTCCTTCTCCTACATCCCCTAAACACGCATATTGATCTTACCTACCAGACAGGCATATTAAATGCCTCTGGCTTTCTGGAACTCTAAGATATTTGATCAGAAAATGAAAACACTGGCATGTAGTCGGCATTGTTCTTTCTGGTTTAGCTGGCTTTAGTACAACGTTCACATTAGCTCTGTGCCCATAACCTAAAACAGAATAACACTGGAAATGCATGATGTATGGAGGAAGCTTAAAGGAAAAGTGCCAAATGAATATTGGCCTTTCATGTCCTTCTCTGGTGAGCACATGTGCAATTTGGATCCAGGATGCAGAGCAGAGAGATGAATACTAAATATTCTCAGTGCACACTAATGTCTTTAAAATTAATTCCTTTAGAACAAATTCAACAAGTTGATCCAACTCAATCATTTTTTTAAACATCTTGGTCTGGATAAGATATCATTTACTGTAAGAAGCAGCCATTTCCAACAGTAATGAAAAAGGTAAAGAATTAATTTTGGGCATCAACATGAGTCAGAAATAAAATCTCCACAAAGATAGACATGATTTATATACAGTTTAATTTTCCACATCTCAAACGTGGACCATTTCACATTGATCTACTCAGACTTATAAACATACAAAGGATTTTATTTGTTTAAAAGGAACACGGTGACAGTAAGAGATAATCTTTGACCAGTAAATTCTGATAGAAAGTTTATGTGCTGTGCAAGAGGTTTTGTGCTGCTAATACTAGTTAATGTGCTTCTTAAAGGCAATTTACTCCTACAGTTTCTAAATTAATTTTTAAAAATGTATACTTTGGCTGATCCAGTCTCTGAAGAGGGTGCAGGTATTTGTCAATATATTGTTTGAAATGTACATTTTCCTTCTTGTCTGGTGAGATAGGTTGTCTCACTGCAGCATGTGAGGACCTCTATGAATCAGGTAGTCACTGCAGCCCATGGAAAGGACCACAACAGGACAGACAACCACACTGCAGCCCTTGAAAGACCTCACACAGGAGAGGTCTTTCTCTGAAGGACTTTATCCCATGTCAGGAACCATATGTTGGAGCAGGGGCATACTATGAAGAGTAAGAAGAGGCATATGTGAAGTGTTATGAACTCACCACAAACCCCTCGTCATGTTTCCCTGCATTGCTTGGGGATGAAGAGCTAAAGGAACTGGGAATGACAGAATGAAGCTGAGCCTGAGAGGAAGGCAGGGGTGGGGAAGAAATGTTTTAGTTTTATTCTTTGTTTCTCACCATCCTACTCTTTTTTAAAATTATCAATAAATTAAATTAATTTTCCCTAAGTAAAGTCTGGTTTTTCTGTACTACTCAGTGATGGTAACTACTGAGTGATGTGCTTACCTTAAAACATAAACTTTTCTATCTAACTCTCTTCTTGTGTCCTATTGAGCAGGGTGAGGGAGGGAGAATCTGGTGGGCATCTAGAGCTTGCCACAGCGAATTCACCAATAATTTATTCTTGATACTCAATAAAATTGTCCCCAATGTTAAATCAGTTTAATAACAATGAAATAGGTGTCACGAATATCACTCTACAATAAAATAACAGTTTAAAAAAATTGATCAGAACTTATTTTTGCTTAGCAGACAGATAAGAATTTATGACAAGAAAAATGACTTGATGTCCTGAGATTGAGTAAGCATACATAAAGAAATATGACAGTAAAAATGTCGTTGATTACATTCTTGATGACGATTTGCATATGCCAGGGTTTAGGAATGGTATTATCCAATTTAATGTTCCCAATGAAACGGCATCCAAAAATATGCCACTTGCTCACTCCTTCCTCCCCTCTCCTCCCCTGTATAGGGCTGGAGAAGTAGACTGGAGGCATAAAAGGTAAAGATCACAGGCTGAGATAAGAACAACTTACTAGAAACAGCAGTGAGATAAGAAAATGAACCATTACAGAAACAATGCTGATGACAGAGGGTGCAAGAAAAGACATCTTATTGCTCAAGCCCACAAGGAAAACCCTTGACAATCCAACATGCTACCCCAGCCTGATCCGACATGCGACAATCAAACAGGCAACTGCGTGCTACCTGGAAGTGATTCCTTCCCACATTCCCTGAAAATGATGTGAGGTCATATGGAATAATCTCTGGGTCCTAGCCATGCCTCCTACTGGCTACTGCAAAAAATGTTTTACTGTGAGTGCTCATGTCCTAAAGGATGTTAACTGTAGTGTAAACTTTTCCACAAGGGCTTTAAAATATCTCAGAAAGAGTAAGAGTAAAATTAGCATAAATTACACATTTAAGAGGTTGGAGAAATAGAAGCTTTGAATGGAATGCAGGAAACAGAATAATTTTAACTTCTACCTTGTACATTTTTTCATCTTCTTGGCAACTAAGATTAATCAACATAAAGAAATTGTAAACAGTTATATGAAATATTTCTCTCACCCCCTCCCTCCCTCCCTCTCCCTATACATCTTCCCTACCCTGTTTTGCTCAGGTCACCATCTCAGTTACACTTCTCATATTTTTTGAATTTGTCCTGATATATAGATATCTATTTTCAGTCTAACACCACCAACATTTTCCTGAATTTTTGAAGTGCCATATATTTAAATGGGTTTGTAGCCACATGATTCTCCATCTGTTTCAAAATTCATCTAAAAATACTTTTCTCTTGTCTGCTTCTCCATGTTTGCCTCTTTTTTCTGTATTTCATTATAGCTATAAAGGAGATTTATGTTATATTTTATTCGAGGCATGCATTTATTTTTAATTTATCCAATTATTATTCTTAGATTTTGAATTTCTGATTTAACTTTCCTACCCCCACTCCCCACCCCCAGCTATTATTATATAAATTACAGTCACTTTTTTATCACCCTTTGTTTTCTAGTATTCTATATTGGGGTTTGTTTAATTTTTTAAAATCATTTTCATATCTGCTGTGCCTATTTCTCCCACAAAAATGAGACAGAATTCTTAATATTCAGGAACTTTTACACAGAATCAAGATTTTTGTCATGCATGTCCTTTTCTGTTTTATTTAATTTTAAAATTATTTACTAACATAATCTAGGGTTGCTATTTTGGTTTTATGAATCAAAAGTCCTATTGACTGTTTTAAGTGTTTTGTCAGTTAGCTAATCTTTAAAAAGTTTACAATGGAAGGGATATTCTGCCTTATGGATTTCTGTATTTTTAGCACGTATTTACAGTAGTTTTTGATGCAAGGTTGTTCATCCTCGGCTGAGTAGTTGGAAAAATGTTGCCAAAGCATTATGACGTGTATTTCCGAACTCCCCAACTGGGGGTTCAAGTTTGAGGAACTCTGCAGAGTTTATGAGGTTTGCAAATGCTCTTGGATAAAAAAGCCACACTATTGTTTGGAGGTAGTTAGGTGCAGAGGGAAAACCCAAGATCACGTATACAGTCATCAAGTTAATATAGTCTCAGTCAGAATAAATGAGAAAATTATAGTTCATGCAACAATTTGCACAGAGGTTGGATTCTAAATGAGGTACTAATGTCCAAAGCCCAGACTAGCAACTGCATGAGCAAAAATTTGGGTAAACAATATCCATGAGCAGTTACTGTTACTGTAGAACTAACCCTATAAGTGATAATTCATATATCTACTTTTATCAGAAATGTGGACCTAGTCCCAACATTGAATTTTGCATGAATTTTCATATTATTTATTGACTGGCTGGTATTTTGAAATTCACCCTCCAGATTTAAACATGCAGTAGAACAGTTATGGTAATTAATCTTATTAATGGTTATAGAGCATACACAATTTTTGTTTTTTCAGCTCTTTGGTTACAGAAGTGTTTTGTTTTTCCTTACCTGTCAAAAATATAGCTTCCTCAAGAATTTTGTAAAGTTCGCATTTATGTACAAGAGCGTTAAACATCGAAATAGCCTCCAGGTAGAAGACCTGTCACTTTTTCATATACTTTTCTTGCTGGAAGCAGGAATCCACTTTTTTGGATACTTAGATGAAAGATATGACAAGGGGTTTATAGTAACAAGTGAAGGATAAAGACATAAAAAGAGGTAACAATCAAGGAGGACACATAACTTCTTTCCATTTCAGACACTGAAGGTCCTAGATATATATATATATATGAAATACTGTCATGAAAAATATGAGCCTGGTTTAGGAGTCTTGACTGTCCGAGAGTAAAGTTTCCCACACATACATTACTTTGTATGCAATGCCAATATATGTACTCTCTGTACATGTTATGCTGCAGCTGTTTACATGTGAACTGATTAATTAAGAAATTATTGGAACCAGGAACCTGCTCAATCTTTTTCATGAAACTCTGGTGTTCATAAATATTTCTATTGTTTATTCAAGATCATTTTCTTAAAACAGAATTCTCAGTCTTCTGCAATGATCTGTATTACGTGTTTTAATGTAGAAAAATCCAGAAAAGAAAGGGATAAAAGGAAGGAAGGAAGGAAGGAAGGAAGGAAGGAAGGAAGGAAGGAAGGAAGGAAGGAAGGAAGGAAGGAAGGAAGGAAGGAAGGAAGGAAGGAAGGATATATTATGGAAAATATTTGTATGAAATTTTTGCACTATAAAATGCTGAGGCATAGAAATAACAGTGTGAACATCTGCCTTTTATGATTAGAAGATGGGCAATGATGACCTTAAAAAGGGCCAATATGAAAAAAAATGTCCAATGCAAGGACATGTAATAATTATGGAAGACTGTAATGAAAAAAAGAAAAAGGTAAGATGTGAACAGCACCATGGAAAAGTACAAAAGTAAAAAAGTAAAAAATTAGCACAACTCCCAGATAGACGGGAAATAGTGATATTATACAAGTATGATGTCATACTTTCAGGGCATTTTAGGCCATGCATTCAGCCCTCCTTCAAAATATGGAACTTAATTTTCCTTAAATAATAGTGATGCTCTGGTAGGTTCAATTTATATGGAACGGGCAGGAGGGTTCTATTAAGGAGTCAGATAAGCTATTGTTCCAAAGACCATTGCAACATGTAGTTGATAAATCTAAGAATTCTATAGCAAATGTGAGAAAAACTTGTTGCCTTAGATATGCCAATAGACATTATTTGTGGAAACTAGCTTTTTTTTTCCTACTAGGAACAGTGTAATCTTTGTTGAGGAGTGGAATGGTATTGAGTGAACTGATGTTAAAGTGCCACTTCCTCATAAGCACAGAACGTGATCTCCAGCATGATAGACTGGACTCAGTCAGTATTTACATCAGCAAAAACTGGTATCTCCTAGAAGTGAGAAGTGTCAATTCCATTAATCTACTGGATTGAGTAAGTACATAAGACTGGAATTCAAACTTATCTTGATTGCCTGTGGAGATGGCCTGATAACAAGACTAAAATTTGTACAGACATCTTCAAGTCTCTGGCTACTAAAAGAAAAGAGTTAAAAGGATGGAAAAAGGAACCAATATACTGCAGATTGCTATAGATGACTGATTCTTCTCCACATGTTATCAGAAAGCAACTTGAAGTAGTCAGTTGAATTTGAAATAAGGACAACTGGAAACAAGAGTTGGTAGTACAGTTGACTGGGAAGCATTGCTGATAGGTAGTGTAGAATTTTATGAGAATATTTCTAGAGAGATAACACAATACCTGGTACTATCATCGAAGCATTCCTGAACTTGTGACAGTGCAAGGGTTGAACGAAAGCATCTTTTCCAGACCTACTGCTCTTTAGGTTTACGTTGCCATGACCTGTTTTCTTTGTGACTAGTGTGCAGTTAAGGGATAAAACAAAAAAAAAAACCATCCATAACCACACCTTCTTTTTTGCCCTAATAAAAAAGAAAAAATACTCAAGAAAGTTGAACTTCAAAAGACAATTTAATGATATTTTATGAAAAGGAGAAGATATTGATGAAGAGATCAAAGTGGAAATCTTAGAAGTGGTTAGCTCTTCAATGTTTTTTGATTACCTTTGAAAGGAATTTAAAGAAAACAAAACACAAAAGACCTCCCAACAAAGTGAAAAGTTTCCAACTTATGAGGGAAAAGACTGAACTGAACTAGCTTCACACAAGTGTTTCATAAACTATGAAATACTTTTGGTTTTATTCCTAAAGTTATGTCCTGGATGGGATAGTATTTGCCTATGTTATTGTTGATTTATTTTTATTAATTTATTTTTTGTATTCTCCTTTTAAGAGAATGCTTTTTACCAGAGAGATTGGTTCATGTGTTTTAAGTGGAGCAAATTATTTAGCTGAGCATCAGAACATTTAGTTTTATTGTTCTAAATGTCTACACAGACGTTTAAGATAATTTCTTCAATTCGAATCTAGAAATTACTGATGACAGTCAGATGCTGGCAGAAGGCTTACAGAAATGAATATAATATACCCTATTTAAATACTAGCTCAAATTGTGCAGAACTGTAAGCAAAACATGAGTACTTCACAAGTGGCATTAAGTCTCTCTTGTGCTGATAAACTTGCTGTGTCGTCTTATTGCTAAGCAATAGAAATGTAATGTGCTGATCTAGAGAGACAGAATTTTTCCACTCTTGGAAAATTTTTGTGATTTCCCAAATGCTTTTATGCAGTGTTGGCCAGAAAGCTTGGCTAAATGTATCCCTTGTGGATTTTCTTATTGACCAGTATGATTGGAATGAGGGAACATTCAAAATTTTCAAGGAGAAAAAAAGACTTAACTCCAAAACAATTAATCCCCATTTTCCTCCAGTTTTACCCAGGGTTTGCAATATTCATGCTTGATTTGGGTTAACTTACTTTTTTTCTAATTAATAATTCAATATTTATACAAAATAAACAAGATCAAGCAGTAGAAATTGAATCAGATATTACAAAATAGCTAAGTGTCTGCTTAAGTCAGACAGAAAATAGGCAAAGTACATCTAAACACCATAATCAGGCTCCTGCTAGGTACTCTGGAGCAAACAGACATGAGGTCAGCCCAACCTTATTTCCTTTCAATCAGCCTAACTTTTCTTCCAGTACTTATGTAACTGATGTTTTGTTCATACTGGTGTATTCCCACAAGAGTCTTAATAGTGACGAGCAGGAGATTTCATGATTTTTAGAAAATTTATATATACTTCCCTACTGGCACTTTCTATCATACTCTATACAATTCAATATCCACCTGCTTTAAAATGCCCTAGAAGACTAATTTTGTTCTTGTTTCAGTTACCTTTCTTTTCCACACCTGATGTAAGGACTTCAGTTTTTACCAAGGTTATTTGCAGCATCAGTGATTTTCCAACAGGTTACTATGACCATATGGAGACACTTATTTCTCAACAAATGGTCAAATGCTGGAGCTCTGCTGTCATTGCTGCTTCAAAAAGCAAATGATCAGTGCAGATATTTGCTAATGAGGAACAGCAAATATCAGATGCTCCACAAATCCCTTTTCGCATGTATATGCATAAAGACTGAATCCAGGTCCAGAAGTTGAACTGCTGCACCATTAGTCAACACAGCTTGGCAGACACACTATTCTTACCTTCTATAAAGACCCTGCAAATTTTGACTGTATCATGACATTCATTCTGTCTCCATACCATGATTCAACATGTGTCTATTATGGTAATCCTAGTCACATAAAAAAATTAGCCAGATCAGCAAACAGAACTGAATTTAACTGTAGGAACAAAGTAGCCTTCCCTATTTTCCTGATGTGAAAATATGTATCTTTGAGAAACACAGATATTTCTAACACTTTCATAATTTTGCAATACCAACTGAAATATTCCAGCTGAACTGTTGTCAAGCACTGGCACAGGCTGCCCAGGGAAGTGGTTGAATCACCATCCCTGGAGGTATTTGAAAGATGTGTAGATGTGGTTCTTATAGACATAGTTTAGAGGTGGACATGGCAGTATTAGCTTAATGGCTGGGCTTGATGATAAAGGTTTTTGCCAACCTAACCTATTTTATAATGCTATAATTCTATCAGGCTGACATCTGAAGTTGCTTACTACTACTATCAGTATCCATTGCAGATTTGTCTTGGAGAGAGTCTACTGGGGTGGTAAAAAACAGTCCCAGAAAAAGAGCGCTGTAGTGTTTCCTGGACACAGGGTTCAAGCATTTTCATTAATAAAATTTAATTAATTAATATACTAGACCTGTTTCTAAAATAGCTATTAGAACCCAAGTTAAACCATGACATGAATCATAAATGTTGACCCTGCCATCAATAGGCCATCCTTCTTCTGTAGGCCATCAATATTCTCAAGCAAGGGTTATGGATAGGTAGAATCGACAACTATATATTAATATGAATATTCAATTGTCATATGGAAATTTAGAATATGGGTTATGACACCCTGAGAGCTTACTCCTTTAATCATAATCACAAGAGTAATTCATTTGAGTAGTATCTGTCTATTGACACTGACGGAATTGTTCAGTTAATTCATAAACTGAAAAGTTTAAAACAATGTGGCAGTGGATCATGTTCTTGGATTCTAAATTCAAAAGGATATTTAGAAGTAGTATTTAACTTAAAAAGATGTAAAGAAATTTCACTGCTGTTTGGTGCTTTTTAGAACTGTTTCTATGTAGGATGCAACGCAGAGAAATTATAAATCTCTGAGTTTCACAATGAAAATTGAAAGATATTTGTGAACATGAATTTTGCGTTGCAGATTGGGGTACTCTACTAAGTACATGGAACATGGTATGTTCCATGCTATGTATCTTTAAATTTCAGGACAGCAAGACATGTTTTTTTTGTATGTTAGTTGCAGGGACTAAATTCATGGATGCTGGCATAAAACAAAATGAATTTAAAAACATCTTGTTTGGCTGGCAAAGAATATATATGCTGTTTAAAATATTAGTTTGCAAATTTGTGTGTACGTTTAAGAGAGCCAAACAAGTATGAAAATCTGAACATGTAAATATTATTAAATTACATAAAAATTAGATTCTGCATCTTCGAATCAAAAGAAGAGTGTGTATAATTTACACCTATTCATCAGAATAAAGAGGTATTTTGTTTCTAAATAAATTCTTTCAGGTGAATGAATGCCTACAACCAAAGCAGAGCAGTTATTATTGTAATAAATTGTATGATGTAGGAAAAAGTGCGGTGGAATTCCTTAGGTATCTATTTTTTCATTAAAAGTGGCCCTAAAATGGACAGGTACTTTAAAATCACCAACATTAAACAAATAAAAAGCAAATTACTTTTCTAGTCCCACTTTCCATCATTAAATATCTGGAAAATAAACAAACAAAACAAACAAACACCCCAAAACAAACAAACAAACAAAAACCCCCAAAAAAACAGAATGAGAAATTTTAAATAATAGGCAAATCAAAAAATGAAAATCCATTAGTGTAACTATACATTAAATAGAGAAAAAGTTATGTCTTAAATGTCAAATTTTATCATCATGGTCAAAACCAATATTATTGGATATATTATTATTACTATTGATATTGTATTAACACTAACATTGACTTTAAAGAATTGTACAATATGGATTTTTAAAATGTTTAAATAATGAGAAAAAAATGAGTCATGTTTTAATATATAAATATTTTCATATTTATATATAAATATAAATTGTTCTAAATTTAGAACAATCTTCAAAATATGCTTAAGTGTATTTACAGTAATTTGCAGGGGTTTTTTTCTAAAACATACTTAAATGAGAATTAACATAAAGTAAGAAAATTACCTTATGTGGTTAATAGAAACAATTTCTGAAAAATAATAGTTCATTAACTCTTAATGAACTAAAAATAGTTCATTAACTCTTAATGATGCAATATAAAATTTATTAATCAAAAGATGTTATTATTCCTTTTTAGACTTTCTTCTAAAATATATTGATTGAATAGTTATTCTGCCTTTCTTCAAATTATGTCAGAAGGGAGACTTTTTGAGAAAGAACTACTTGGGGGAAAAAAACCAAGAAATTAACTTTTGTCTTTGAGATTTCTTGTAGAAAGTGTGCTGTCATTGCTATGTTGCAGTGAGGGTAGCTGTGACAAACCTTTAAGTCCCCTGACTTCAGGACAGAGGGTGGTAAGAAAATAATTAAGAGTGGGAATGACAGTTAGCACTAGAAAAAGAAAATTTTAATAACGGATAACAGAAAATAAGAGCAGTACCCCAAAGCCATGTGCAGAACCCAGGATAACTCTGTGGGGGTAACCAACCGAAGACCCAAGTGAGGAAAACATGACAATATATAGGGTAGGGCTGAGGGTAAGGGTCCAATCAGAAACTCAAACAGGGAACATAACCATATTTGACCAATCATAAAAACATACTGTTATATGGAACAATTTCATTAACATGCAAACTCCCATGAACCTTTACTACTCCCCACAACTAGAAAGGGGTTTCCCACCGCCTTAGATTTAGAGTTGCTTCAGCTTGGCCAACTCCCACATTACTACAATAAACACTGTTTAAAAAAATGAAGTTGAGAATGTGGTCCTGGTTTTTATGAAAATTTGTTTTTTTCCAAATCAATCTTCTTGATAATATTGAATTTATAATTTACTTTTAAAATGGTTGTTTAGAACTCCCTCATTGACATATTAGAGCTTTTTAAACATAATTTAAAATAGATCAATACAGAAAATCATATGCATGTTTTCTCCAAATTATTTTGAAGATACTGCTGTCAAAATTTTTCTATTAATGATAGAAGAGTAGTAGATTAATTAAGGTAATGAACTTCTGAAAATAAAATAACAATGTTATGCATAATGGCAAGATGCACTCTGGAACAGCTCCATATTATCTCATATCCCATTTCTTCATGTGCAAAGGCACATTACAAATTTTAACTTAATATGATTTCACATCTAAAGGGAGATCAATAGGCCAAAATTTTGAGGTGAATTGACTAGAGATTTTCTATCTGTCTAGTTCCTAGCTGCTGTTCTAAGAGAGATACAGAAATCTGAAAACACATGCAGGACCATTAAGATACCTGAAGACATAGCAAGTGACCCAGGCATCCAACTGCCAGCAGTGAAATCAAACCCTAGAAGTAAAGCAGAAGTCCCAAAAGTCTTCTCTTGTACCTGCCAGCCCCTTTGGACTTTCAAATATCATAGAGCTTTTCAACTGGAACTAGAGATACAAATGGAAACGCACAGCTCAAGTGGGCAATTGAACCAAGTTTCTGAAGTTAAGCTTCTGGATCTCACATTGAATATCACCATTAATGACTGAACTCCTTCAAATAGCTTTCTTTCTTACATCCAGTAAAAAAATACTCATCTAAAAATTAGTACTGATCAAAAAAGTCTAATTGAAATCAACAGTGAATGCTATCAGCAGAGCTACGTTACAGGACGAATTATCTGTAGTTAGCAGAATCTGAACTTACCAACACAAAAAGATTGGTTTCAGGAGGTGGAAAACCTGCTTTCATCAAGCTGGTATATTTATAGATCAATCATCTAACAAGGTGTCAAAAACAAGAGGAATTCCTGGAAATGAACACAATTGCAGTGTAAAATAAGTTTAAATGAACTTCAAATTGTATAAACAGCAAACTCTAGACTTTTCTCATTTTTACTGTAAATAAAAAATATTGAAAATAATGTTGTCCATACTAATATTTGCCATGTTGTGTAACTGAATGACATAAAAGATACCTTAGCACTTCAATACCCACCTGAATAAAATCACAGATTCTACATATGGTGGATAATCAAGCTATGCTGCAAGAAGTACAAATGTATCTAACTTGCAAGACCTTGAGAAACTGAATTCTGTTTTAAATGAGCCACTTATGATCTTTGTTCTTATACAGTAGTTCATGCACCTCTATTCACAAATCTACAAAAAATACTGTCTATAAAGACAAAACATTGTTAGTGGTGGTGAATGGTGCTGCATCCAGCTGGCAGCCAGTCACTTGTAGTGTTCCTCAAGGATCTGTGCTGGGGCCAGTTCTGTTCAATATTTTTACTGATGATGTGGATAAGAGTATTGAGTCTTTCATTAATAAATTTGCAGATGACACTAAGCTGGGAGCGTGTGTTGATCTGTTGGAAGGATGGAGGGCTCTGCAGAGAGGCCTGGGATGGTTGGATGGATGGGCAGAGTCCAGTAGGATGAAGTTCAATAAGTTCAAGTGCCGAGTCCTGCACTTTGGCCACAATAACCCCCTGCAATGTTTTAGGCTGGGGTCGACGTGGCTGGGCAGTGCCCAGGCGGAAAGTGACCTGGGGGTACTGGTGGCAGCAGCTGAACATAAGCCATGTTAGGGCATGGGTTGGACTCAATGATCTTGGAGGTCTCTTCCAACCTAGTCATTCTGTGATTCTTTATTCTGAATATTTCAGGTTTGGCAAGAAATATTCAAGTAAGAACAATGGAAGATAATGCATTTAAGAAACATAAGATATACATCTTCTCTACTCTTCAACAGTTTCAATTTTCTTTCTTATATTATAAGGGTTTTTTATTGTTATATTCAGCAAATTAGTATGCGATTATATATTTTTTTATAGGAGAATGCTTACGCTTCCTTATGATAACATATTCAGAAATACCTTAAAAATTGTAAATGCAAATAATAATTATACATTAATGCATAGTATAATTGGAAGATGTCTCAAAATGTTAATCTAAATATTTGGCTTTAATAAACAAGTTGTGGTGAACATTCTAACGCTGGACTGAGATGTGCATAAAATGTAACACAATTGTTTCATATTTAACCTACATGGGTCACTGTTATAATAGAAACGTGCCATTAGTCAGGGTTAAACCATTTTCTGCTTTAAAATAACTAGATTAGCATTTCAGTTTAAAATCTCAAGTAATAATCACCTAATAATATGGAAAATATATGTATTACACAACTTTTACAATATTATCCCTTCAATTATGCTATGAAACTGCAAGGAGTCCTCTTCATCATGTGTTTCCACTTCAGAGCCTTAAATCACATCTTTAACACCACCAAAAGATCAATTTTATTATCTTCTTTTAGTAATTGAAAAACTCAAACTTGTTCAGAGGGTAAAAAAATTGTCATGAAACTTGCTCTTTTTTTTGTTCTAAGTCAGTTACAAAAATTTCATCACTCTAGAACATGTATTTTCATCACTATCCATGCTTTCTAAGCGCACCTTTCTGCACCTTGATAATGTAAACCTCTCTAAGAGATCCAGTTTGGACCGTTTCATACACTTCTCTCTAATATTTAGCTATTTGATTAATTTTATTTAAGCCTATTATATATTTTAATGAAGTTAATTTTCAGGGAATGCTGTGCATTAGCACTGCTGACTTATTAATCTGTTGAGTGGGGACCTGCAAATGATGGAACCACAGCTGGATTTTGATTAAGCTAAAAAAAAATAAAGGTCTAGACATAAATATTACATCTCTGTGACTACAGGAGAAAAAAACCTCCACAAACAAGCAAACACAAAAAACCCATAAACAAACAAACAACACCAAGAAACCCACCCCCCAAGAAAGACAAAAAAAAAAACCAAAAAAAACCCAAAAAAAACAACAAAACAAACAAACAAACAAAAAAAAAAAAAACAGAGAAAAAAACACCAACCAACAAACTTCTTGGTATCTGAGTGAAGACCAGAAATCAAATTTTTTGTACTCCCCAGCTATTAATCACAAGTAAAGGCAGAAGACCATTTCCTTCAGTCTACGCAATACACTCTACAACAAATCCAAGGACCTGCTTACTATAGCTATATTTGTTTTCCCCATATTCTGGGAGGACTACTTTTTTCTATTTTTAGGAGACATAAAACAGGCATAGTGGAACTGTTGAATCTGGCTCTGATCTGGCCATATTCTTGTTTTGTCTACAAGACTCCTATTTTCTTCCTGCCCTATAAATCTAAGGCATTGCCACAATCTAATTAATGTAATATTAGAAAGATTTTGGACCAGATATCTATCCGGCTTTCTTTGAAAGGACCTTTTAGGCTAATGATTGCTGACTGAAACTGCTAAGTTTATTACCAGGCTAAGTCTTTGAGTAAAAGGTATGTTGATGAATCAATCTCATCTTTTGAGGAGTGCATCACAAATATATTATTCAAGAAGTATACTTCAGACCTCCTTGCATTTTTGCTTATATTTATCTGACATGCAAAGAATCATTCATGTCCAATACAGCTAGGTATGAGGTTGTGGGTTGGTTTTTTAACAGATTTCCAAATTACTACTGTTTGATAAGCTATTTAGTACTGGTTGTTTTCACATAATTGTCTGCATGGATTAGGAGTTAGGTTTTCATACCTAATAATATTCAGTTATTTAACCGACTGTTATGCTGTTCTTACCTGTTGGAGAATTTATTTGATTATTTTGTTTGTTTGCTCTAACTAAAAGGTTTAATCTGTTTCTGAAGTGTGGTAAAAACAAGCCTTTTTTCTTAAAACAATCTTAGATACAATTTACATACATGCAGCTCCCTGATCTGGTATGGCCCTCTGATGATTATCCTCTATTGATTTTCCAGCTTGGTAGAGATGAGATTGAAGGAAGAAGTCCTATGGTAAACAAAAGGGACTTTGGAGTACTGGGACATTTGGTCAAAGGAGTCAGTGCACATGTGTTCTCTTCAATCCCTTCAATACCAGGGGTGAATACTGAAAGGAACAGAAAAACTAGCCTGATTACTACATGACTTAGAGGGTAGTGCTGTTGGGGGAATTTTGGTGGTTTTGGTTATTGGGTAGTTTACATGGCATTAAGCCTGTTCGTGACAAGTGGGTCCACTTGTCTGAAAGGGGGAAAAGGATTATGACTCATGATTCAGGGACTGATTGAGAGGGCTTTAAACTATGTTTGAAGAGGGGAGGGGATACAGCCAAGCTTACTGAGATGAGCCAGGGAGTGGCATGCTAGTCTTGGAGGTGGAATGAATCTGCTGCAGTGCATCTAAAGCAATGTAACCCTAAAAGGTATTAGCTCAGGCCTCCTTGCTATCTTTTCTCTCTTTTTCTCTCTGTCTCTTTTCCTTCTATCTGCTTCTTCTGTCTTTCTCTTTTTTCTTTGTTTTCCCCAGCTCTGGACCATCCACACAGCAGGACCAACACAGGATCTAAGGACTGGTGATATTTGCTTTCCTCTCTTGCTTTGCCTGGTCAAAGCACAGCTATCAACTTCTGCTCTCTACTCCATGCTCTCTACTCTGCTGTGGGACTGGAGAGCTTGTGTAATGTTGTATTGTGGCTTGTAAACCAGCCCCTTCGAGGAGTTTGTTGTGAGAATTGAGAACTTAATGAAGTGTATTATAGGGAATTTAGGGCTTGTTTGCCTTCAGTTTCATGGATGTCTATTTACATTTAAAATCTTATTATTTAACACCTTCTCTATCTAAATAATGGGCTGATCGCTGGAGTTATGGTGACTGTATAACAAAAGCATTAGATTCCTTGACATGCATCTAGTATTTATCTTTGTTCAGCCTGACAAGAATTTATAACAAACATCACAGCCCCTACCTGTGGGTGGTGACATTGCTTAGAAACTGATCACGGCAAGAGGCGCCACAGAAGAAATTATCTGCAAAATAAAGATTTAATGTATATCTCTACATACTCACTTTTTCCCCTAAACTAAAACATTTTGCCTTGATTGATCAAGTACTACTTTCTTCTTTTTTGTCATCTACAGAGTGATATTTTTCCCAATATCTATGAGTTTAAAACTTTGATATATATGAGGAGAGTCACAGGATTTAGAGAAATGAGTGAGAAACAGGATACTTATCAACATCTCGCAAAATGTATCTTACTTTTCAGATCTTATTAACAGTATTTTTGATTTATACATCATATAACATAATTTATACATAATTTATATTATTTAAGATTTAAATATTTGCAATTAGAATTTAATTTTCTTTTCTTTCCTGGTTACAGTTCCTCTCCCTCAATATCTATGTCTTTTCAGTTCTTTTAAAATTAAAGGGGTTATCAAGGCTTACTGAGAGTGACAGTGTCATCTAAGAAGAAAGGAAGAGAAAAAATAGAAAGGTTCCATCAAAGTAGGTACTTTGAGAAATGCTTCTGACAAGACCCAGACTGAAGCTGACAGCAGCTGGATTATGTAATCAATTTATGTAACTATGTAAAGAAATCTTCAAGAGGAGGTGAAGGTGGTTTTGAATTTTTTTTTATTATTACTATTCTGCAACATCTGTGGATACCATTTCACTGCTAGGCACAGGCAAAGCTTTTATGTTGCAACACAAGAAACTGAAGATACGTCTGTGAAATGCAAACAATTTCTCAGGAAAAATTATTTAATTTTTGATATTCAGTACACATTAAAAAGTAAGAGCAGTCAGTGAGTACGCTGGGTGATGCTTTCCATGGAAAACAGATGTGTGCTACATGCACCCTTAAGGTAAAAATCAGTAAAGGGAAAATGCTTTCTCTCCAGGTTTTCTTTTGCTATTGCTTTTCCTCTGAAGTGATGAGAGTAAACCCATTCAAACAGTGTCCTGGCAGCAGTTTGACATTTTAAAAGATCAAAAAGTACCATGTTAGATATCTAGGGAGCCCCCAGACTGCAATAACACCAAAAAGGAAAGTAATAAAGTAAGGAGCAAGCATATGGCCTGCAGTTGCATTTCTTGCTATTGATTCTGAAACTGCTGAAGTGGAACTTCTTTATCAGCAGCTACATAATCAGCAAGCCAAAGCAATGCATCTCTGTCTGAAAATACAGTAAAACCACTGTGTCAATTTAATCAAAAAATATCAGTTAGAGAAACCTGGAAAATTACATGACATTACATACTGATGGATGTAACACTGTTGAGATCTGAAACTCAAAGTGCCAAGAAATACCTGGAAACATGCTGTCTTTGAATTATTAGACCCACATGTCGTCTGTTGGAGGTTCCTAACATGTAGAGGAAACGTTCTATTGCTGTACTCTTTAAAACATAATGATTTGTACACTCAGAAGAGAACCAGTCCTACTGGCTGCACGCCAGCTTATGCTGCAATGTCTTTGTCTCCTATTCTTCACTTTTGGTGAGATTACCATAACCAGTGGCACTTCAATATATTCACAAGAATAATTTGAGACAATTAATAAATCTATAAAGCCTTTCTACTATAGACCTTGCTTACTCTGAAGTTGTAGAAAAGACCAGATGCAGTTTGAGGCGTTCTCTTTACTTCTCTGACTTCCAAAGAGGTTTGACTTCCAAGAGAAATGTTTTAAGAGATTATAACAGAACCATATTAGCCCAAAGTAAAACTAAGATTATGGAGAACAAAAAAACAGGTTTTAACATTATATTTGACATATATACATTTCAGAGTGCAAGACACTTTGGATTTGCATTATTTTATGTGTAGAAGAAAGATAAATTAGTGTTCGGGACAAGAATGTTTTCATTTACTCATCTTTTTAAGCATTCATTGTAGGAGGGTTTTTTATCTGATGGGTCTATTTAATTTGGCTTTTGTTCCATAATTTTTTTATGGAACAAAACAAAAACAGAATTGTTTTAAACGATGGTAATTTCTTGGACATATTGAGTATAAAACCACACCTGAAGAAATGCTTTTGCAACTTTTAGAACTAATCAGAATTAATACTTGAAAAAGCAAATTTGCAAAAACAGGAGGAAAAAAATCTTTCATTCATGTTCATAAAAATCCTTGTTTGATCTGTTAGAAAAAACAGCACAACATTCAAAGTTAATTTATTTTATGCATTTGAGGAAACTGCTGCATCTTCTGCATAGAAAATCATATATGGGACAAGATCATTAGTTAGTGTTTGATTTTATTGAACTTTACAGACTACAATATATTAACATAAAATAATTTGTGCCTACTATACATGTGTACGATGATTCAGAATTTGAATATGGCAAGATGAAAACCTCTGTCACACTAAACTTTTGGAGCCATGAGGGAATCTATATCTTCAGTGCCCTCTTGTTTTAATGTTGCTTGGTGTTATATTTAGAAAGCTGTGATTACCTTGAAGCTGTACATGTTGCTGTCTTTAGAAGAAATGTCCTATTGATGTCTGAGACTATGAACTTAGGCAAAAGCCTCAGTTTTACTGTGTCCTCTCTTTCCAGCTACAAATACATATATATCAACTTAAGTGCCTTGTTACCTCTTTTCATAATCATGATCTATGCGAGGCAAGGAAAGTTCTGGACTGGTATTGTGACATTATGAGGAGATTTTAATTTATAATATATTCTAAGTATCAATAATAATAGGCCATAGCATTATTTATACCCTTCTTAATTGCCAGCTTGGAGTCCAATGACTCAGTCACAAAAGTCTCAAAGATATAAGGGACATTCAGGATATACAGTGCTTGCCCTTGAAAAATATTCTGTTATCTTCTGAGTCACAGCACTATTTTCAAAGAGTTTTGTACTGAATATACTGACATAATGATTGCAGCAGCAGATTATAAATAGCTGTATTTATACATAGCTCTAAACTAAAAGAGCAGCAGCTTGCTTGAGACATTTTTAGTAAGAGTTTCTCCCCATTCTTTAATTTATTCCTTTCTCCATTATGCTTCAGAGCAACCTGGGCTGGAAGCTTTAAAACTTATGACTCCTCAACATAAAAACAGACAGTTCTTAATCACATTTTAGGTGTTGTGGTTTTCAGAGAGAGGAGCGGCAGCTGTATGCTTGTCCTGTTTCCTTAGCAACAGAGCAAGGGGAGCTCAGGAGACTCTGCTGAAAGGCCTGAGATGCCCACGTGTTGCTCTCAGTATTTCTTTCCACCTGTCACAGCCTACGAGAGGACCAAAAATCAAAACCAGCTTGCCAAGGAAAGGTTCCGTATATATGATTTAGTACTACTCCATACCAAATGTGTGATAACTGAATACTAAATTTGCTTAGTTAAGCATTCAGTGGTCAGGAGGGGACAGAAAAAAAATGCGACAAACATGTATGCTAAGCTCTTGGCTATGCCAGTTAAATTTTCTTATAAATTTTACAGTGTTTCTTTAAAATACTTGCTCACAGTGAAGATCCTGAATAAAATCTGCCTACTTTCAAGGGAAAAAAATGCTCATTGTTTCCATTTCCATATGGCCCAAATTGTGGAGCCATAGTAAATTCAATTTTCCTTTGAAAATGGAAATACCTTGTCTAATCTTCATGGTACTTAATAGAAATGATGTATTAAATGTGATATATTAATTTAAACAGAAGTATTAAATAAACAAATATCCCAAACACACTCTCTTCCCCAGGTTTAAAAACATTTTACATTAGATTTATCTCATCTAACTTTGGGTGCACAGCTGTGGTATTATAAGAGGACATAATGCTATTCTCCATCTATAATAAAAAGAAATTATAATTCTGATTTTTGGTTCCATCTCCTCTATCCCAGGAGCAGCGTGACCCCCATAGCAGTAGTGGCCTGGTAGAATCTGAAGCAATGCCTTTCTCTATAAAATGTTAATTGGACTGACTGAGGTTTTGGTTCCATATACATGGCATTTTCTGCCTTTTGGACATAGCAGGATTTTGAGTGGGTCAGTAATATGAGTCATCCTCTCAGTAGAGCCTTCCCTTCTTTTCTCCCCTTAGAGGGAAATCTAATACAACTAATTTTTTAGTTGAGGTTTCACTTCACTACTCCTTCCCTGGCACATCTTATGACTTTTTTAACATGGGCATGCCAAAGCTATTTTGTTGGTTCCAGATGCAGGCTCAAATGAAACACCCACTGGCCACCACCTCATCCTTTAAAAATAAAAAAAATTAAAAAAAAATCACAAAATGCAACATTGTTGGATATTAGAGAGCAATAAATGTCTCCTACTCCCATCTCTTTAAGATGCCAAGAGAAGTGGAGAATTAAAGCCTATTTAAGTCCTCCTTTTTCTACCCAACAGGTGCTAGATGTTCTGTGTGCTGTCCCAACCATTCTTAATCAATGCTCTTGACCACAGAAAGAGGCAGAGCTTTAACTTGGATCAAATGTGTGTGTGTGTGTGCGTGTGCAACATTAATGAATGCATGAAAGAGCAAGCTCAGAGGTAAAACATCCCATCCCATGAAGGAAAGTACAAGGAAGAAAAAGTCTCAGGAGAAAATGAGGAGGTAGAAGGTCTCATATTCTGCTTACTAATCTCACAGACTGTGACTTATTCTAATTCATTTTAGAATAACAGAGCTTTGAACTGCTGTCAATGCACAAACCATCTTCCCATATATTGCATTCTTCCACCTCATGAGCTGCCAAGCCAACAATCTAAAACTGAGTACCTGTGCTTGCAAATAAATACTTCTGTTCATATTTCAGAGGGAATAATTTGGTTTATTTTTATATAGTTGAAGTGGCTGGTACTGGCCTGAAATACTGCATATATGGTCTACTGTTATTCCTTGTGTGTATGCTTACACTGTGATATCAGATGCTATATATATATATATATATATATATATATATATATATAAAAGCAAAATATTCATGGTGGTAACAGAAAAATAACTACTTAGGTCTGAAGTGGAGATGAATTTAAGCCCTTGAAATTAGTAACACTTTCTGTGGCTTTTGTCCAGAAAATTCTTTTTCCTAACTATTTTTATCCTTTAATGAGATCATTATTGTCCAAATATTTTCAAGTTATTCAAAGACTATGTGTTTTATTTCAGTTCACTGTCATTTTAATAATCCAAAACTGGATGTGGTTTTTTTCTTCGTCCTATCCCTTGGTCTGTTGTACTGGCTTTTTGAAACTTGACAAAACACAAAACAAATTTTCATTCCTCTTAATCTTCATTTCTGTTGACATAAGAGTCAATAGATTTTGAGAAAGTCTAAAACATGTTTCAGGAGTTTCTTTTCTGTCTTCTAGTATTTATGTTAAATTCCAACACAATTTTTGGTAGTTTGAGGCTTTCAGTTCCTTCATTTGTAACTGAAATAATGACAGTTAATTTACTATACAGAAAAATGAATGCTTCAAAGCTGCAGTCTTGTGAGATTAATTAAACTGAATGAGTAGAAGGAACACAAAGAAGAGTTATGTTTGCTTGCTTGTCAATGCAATAAAGGAGGGACAATAAACGAGGAACAGGGATGATACAGAAAAAAGATTCTGGATTTCATGAGTGTCTGGAAATAAGTTCAGCACACTATGTCATTTAAACATTGAGATATTCTTAAGGGATTGAAATCATATTGTATAACAGCGAATTAAACCACTGCTATTTTGTGGAGTCTGTGTAGTTGCTGTGCTGAGAGCAGCCTCGTGGTTTGTCCCAAAAGGATACTCTCCTTGCACTTTAATACAGGCACAGACCCCTCAGACAAGTCTGGGCTTGTTGAGACTCCAGGCAGCGTAGGACCCGAGGTGCGGCGGCGAGATAAATGTAGCAAAAAGAATCCTGCGTGACTCCTTCAGAGAGGTTGGACGAACCAGTGGAAGAAGGAAACGGATCTGCTTCAGGAGTCTTGTCCAGAGATTTTATTCCAGTGTGGCAGCACTTCCGAACCGTGTGACTTCCAAATCAAAACCCCGACCATGTAGCTGTCCGGGATTTTTACCTGGCAGAGGGGGCTGGGGGAGGGCATTCATCCTGCCTATCAGAAAGGGATGGGGTGGGACCTGAGGGCTAAAGGGCAGCTTAAAGGTCAAATCACCTGTGAGGAGAGGGGGGCCCTTTCTGCCTGGGCCAATTCCTTTGATGGCCAGCCCCTGCAGAATCTCAGGTTGCTTGGTAAACCTGTGTATTATAATCATTCCTTCAGGGTTGGCTGGGAAAAACCTACCCCGGGGGAGGGGAAAATCCCCTAAAAGGGAGCCCACCTTGAAAACCTTAAAGGCACACTGCAACAATATTGTTGCCTTAAAGGCCTAAGGCGTCAATATGACTTAAATGCAAACATGCCAATTTTTGCAAAATATCATGGGCAAGTCTGGTCAATCTATGGACTTATTTGTGTCCCAGATACAGAATATAATTTTCAAAGGTGCTTTTCTCTCAAAAGAGCCTACCACATGCAATATTTTCAGGGAGACAATTTTTAAAATTCTCTTCTAATCTTAGACTTTTAAACTAGTTTAGCTGTTTTACACATTCATCGTTGTGTTCCATATGCTTCTTTATTTCATGCATAAGGACATATAATGCCCTTACGATGTCTTGAAGTTCTCTCTATTTTACCACAACTGCTGTTACTGAATTGCTGTCTAAAATGAAAGAATTTTTTTCTTGTCTATAAACAAACAATTCTGGGGTTTTCCATCTTTTTTTTTTTTTTTAAATCAGAGGTTAATTAAAATATAAATAATTCTACAGTATGATAGATAAAATAACTATAGCTAGGTAACACTGATACAGAACCAAAGAAAGCCTTTTCATGAAGGAATTAACCTTCTGTAGAATGCTTTAAATACAAAGACTAGAAAGAAGATGTTTTCATTACTATCACCTTATAATAGTTGGGTATGTTATAACGTAATAAATATTAGAAATAAAGAGGTAGAAATTCAGAGGGACTTCCTTCTGCAGATTGTTTGTCTACCCAGAGGCAAATAAGAAATAAATGCTTTACATAAAATTTTATGACTAATTTTTAATGCTTTCATTGAATCAAGTAAGCAGTTTTCACATAAACACATTTATTCTGCAGTTTTAGTTGAATATTAATCACTTGTCTTAATCTACTGCCTAATGATGTTATGGAGTTTTAAAGATCTGGCACTTACCCCTATGAAGGTGTTTGCATTTTAGTCACACATAAAATTACTCTTCCCTTCCTTTACTTCCACGTGAGACCAATGTGGATTTAATTAATTCACATTTATACAGCATTTTCATATCCTTGGATGCCTTGCACAATAGAAATGCCAAGTGGTAGTTTCAAATAGCAGAATTTGACAAAAAAAAAAAGTAACCCATTATATTTTATTTAAAATTGTTGCAGTTATATTATTTGTATAAGTTATTTACTATGAATAGAGTGGGAAAATGTTTTAATAACAACTATTAAAAGTTTGTAAGTTGATTCCTCAGTAGAGGAATGACTTAGATTGGAAGGGACCTTAAAGATCCTATAGTTTCAATCCCAGCACCGTGAGCAGGGATTACACCCATTATACCATGTTCAATGCCTCATCCAATCTGGCCTTAAACTGTTCCAGAGATGGGTAATCCACAACTTTTCTGGGCAACTTGTTCCTGTGCCTCACTGCCCTCTGAGTAAAGAATGTTTTCCTAATACCTAACATAATTTTTTTGCAGTTTAAAAAGTTTCCTCCTTGTTCTATAATTATGTGTCAGTGTAAAAAGTCACACTTTTTGTAGAAGCCCCCTACAAGTACTGAAAGACCACAAAAAGATTTCTCTGAAGTCTTCTCTTCTCCATACTAAAAAATTCCAGCTCTCAAAATGTTTTCTCAAGACAGGTGTTGCGGCCCTTTGATCATCTCTCAGCCCTCCTCTAGACTAGCTCTAACAGGTCCACATCTTCCTTGTGTTATGGACTCCAGACTTAGATGCAGTACTTCAGTTGAAAAATAGAATGTACTTTAAAAAGAAATTTATTTGTTATGATTTCTGCAAAGATTTTAAGGTCTTAGGGTACCAAGTTTTACTGTACCAGTCAGTCTGATACTGGACTAGTATGCTTCAATAATTTATTGCTACAAACCTTCATGACACTGAGATGCATTAACTCCCACTAACACTGGTGAGAAAAGAAACTGCTCAGATCCCTACCAAAATTCTCAAAAGTTTCATCCAATTTCAAGTATCTGAAGAGGAAAAAGCATTGAGAGTCTGTCGTTTGCCACATGGGGCTTCCTAAATGAAAAGTGTGATGATTTTTTAGGTCATCCGGCTTGCTTATGTATGTTGTATCTTGATGGTCTTTTCATGTGCCCGCAAATCTTTTTCAGACTTTCCGTTTTCTCAGGTGGATTTCCCTTCCTATTTTTCTGTGCAAATGCCATGACTCTGCCTCATTATAATGCCTCACAAGTAGCTTTCCTGAGCAGCATACCTTATTTTGTACAGTTTATTTATGACTGTCTCCATGGTGCTGTCCATACTTCTTCAACACCTGAATTGTCTTCTTGACTCCATGTCTAAAAGGTAACATAGCATCTGTGTGATGCTTTATGTCACTACTGTAATTTTAATTGTGGGGGCTGTCTGATGACTGAATGGGCAATATCAAAATTCTTTCTACTTGTTTGAAAAATATAGTTCTGCTAAGATTTTCCCAGCTTATAAATGAGATGCCATTGTCATACCAGAACACTTCCCAGCTGTAGATATATTTTCTGTGCTGCCTCATATACTGAATTTTCTGCATTTTCTTATGATTTCTAATATCTAAGAAGAAGAAATCTGCTGTATAATACTTAATAAGCATGATGTAGGACATTCATGCTTTGTATAACTGACAGAATTATCTATTTCATATTTTCTTTGATATGTTAAGCCAATTGACTCAGTGAAATAGCTTTAACAGACACACAATCTTTGAATTGTCTTGAACATACTTTATTTTACTGTAACATATTTCTACTAAGAGTAGTCTTATTAATATTAAGGAGTGGGTGTTTGCAAGAATGTGGAATAACTCTCCTGCTATGCTTAGAGAGTAGGAGAAAATATCTTCAGCCTACAGTTGTTTCAGATTAAATGTTGGACTTTTCCTGCATTCCAAAACAAAAGCGTTTTGAAGTGTGTTTTTTGACAAATGATCCTACAGATTTCCCACCCACAGATGCTTAAATGCACAGAGGCAGGTATTGTGTAGCTTGGAAAAATACTATCAAATAAAGTCAAAACTAAAAGCATTCTCTGGATTTGACTGTGAAAATGCATCCATTTGCTAAAAAGACCAAGATGGTACTTGATGTAAAATCTGTACGGAGGCCATGTATCATGCCTTCTCTGACCCACGCTCTCTGAAATCTTACACTTGAACAAGTCTATGTGCTTAAGTAAATCCTTATTCCAACAGGACTTTGGTGTTATGTGTTCTTGGGAATCTCTGCACTGGAAAATGTCTTTTTAAATTTCTTCTTCTATTTCCATTCCCAAGTGGACTTGGAAGAAGTATAAGATGTGGCTAATAAAAAACATTGTGTAATTGATGTTGGAAACTAAAATTATTATATCACAGAAATACATAGGGAAAAAGCTAGAGACAAGAAACCATGAACTTTTTTATATTGTGAGAGTTTATCATGTGATTTACTGCTTGGTAATGTTGTGGCAGTACATGTTTAGCTGAAGAGCTATGAGTTAATGTCATTGTGTTCTAATTTAGATATTTATATGAAAATAAAAATAATTCTTACTAAATTAAAAGAAACATATGCAATAACAAAAAATAAATGCTGTAAAAGAAACGGTTGGAAATACTTCACAGTGGGAAATACTTCTCAGTGTGAATTCAAATTCTCAGTATGTGCTTGTAGGTTGTGTCCTGTACTCAACATAACACTTTTATCATATCAAAAATTCTCTTGACTGTGTGTCAAACATGTAAAACAGTTTCCAAAGTAATTCCTTTAGATGTACCCACTGCTTTCAACAAATGTAAAAGTACTTATAGCACACCTGAAAGTTTTTTAATAACTGATAGGAACAAATCACATCAGAAAGTATCTGAAAAAATATCATCACAGCTTTTCTATTTTCACTGTCTACTGAAGCTCAAATTCTAAACTGTATTTTTCGCTTCTAAAGATAGCTTTTGAGGGTCACATTTACAATGAATTGCAACTTAATGTGTAAATATGCCACAAAATAAAGGCTGAGATCACACAGTATTTCTGTTTGTGCTCTCTTCTTTCAGCTACAATTCAGCTCAAGTAGACACATCTTTGTCAAAGTAAAATCTTAACATTTGTGTCATGCATGCAACAGCAATGACAACATGACAGCATCCTCTAGTCTTGAACTAATGAGCTAAAAAATCTAAACTATCCTAATCAATTGTACTTGCTTCCAGCATTATCAAATAATTACAATCTCTTATTTCCCTTTTCTTTTTTCATGAGGATATCTGTATAGAAACGTGCTTAGATAGGAATATAAGTAATGAGAATTTGTTTTTCATTTTTCAAGGCAATGTAAGACTTCTCAAACTGCTGAACAAGTTGCTTGTATTTAGTATGAAGGTGTGTTGCATCAGGCATGACATGATGTATTTGTTGGAGATTAAGTAATTTCTAAATTTATCCATCTAATGTCTGTACTTAGAGGTTATATCTGAGTTCTTTTGTTAAATTTTAATGTTTTGATTAACCAAAAATAATCTATCCACTAATCTAGACAGGCTACTGAAAATCAACCTGATTACAGATGGAAAACCAGCATACATTTGCAAGGGCCATCTATTCTGCACCATTTCCCCCTGACACCCTCCCAAGTGTAATCTCACAGTGGTACCATGTCTCATTATCTTCAATCACATCTGTTGACACTTACATTCCAAAAATAAAAAATACTTCAACAGTGGAGGCAAAGAAGGTTTAGATTATGGATATTACAGCAGGTGCTGGGAAGCCCACTGAGAGAAAATAGTGTCAAACCTCTACAACATGAACACACAGCTTGCTGTTGCTTAGAGTAAAGGCAATTTTATGGCAAAGCAAGGGCACAGGGGAACACATTCAAGAACAAATAAGTAGAAGGGAAACAGAACACAAAATAACACGAGCAACCCAAAAAGTAGGAAAATGGCCAAATATGCATTTTTACCATCTGGCCAAGAGCAAGGTGCCTGATGCCTTTCTTTACACATGGGATATTGTCAAAATGAAAAATGCACATAGTGTTTCATGCAGGAAGTAGAAAATACTGTTCCATTGTTCAGGGCTTTAACATCACAGTAGAAATGAAAAGATAAGTGATTTTTATTGCTACCTGCAATCAGTCAGATAGAGGCTGACTGATTTAGTAAAAAAATTCTAACCTTCTTGAAATACGTAAATATGTTGGTGTTATTTGTGTGTTTCTTTCAGACAGCAGGCTTATGAAAAGTACATTGCAAATATAGAAAAAGACCCCAACAACTTCTAGCGTAAAATAGCTTAAATTATGTTTGAAACAACTGTAACCAGGGGATAAATACTGTGTACATGTACAGAAAGCTCAAAAAGGAAAATCCAGGAAAGAACAGTCAGTTTCACTCCAGAGTCTTGAAGAGGTCCCCAGTTGCTATTACCAGGCATATGAAGGTCTGGAAAAAGGCTTTAAGTACTTACCAAGGGGAAACTGTGCTTGACCAACTTGATTGCTTTGTATAATAGAACAAATTGGATAGGAGATGAAGGGAAGAATGAGGGATGACATGACTTCCCAATGGCATCTTTTGTTTTTTTTTTTTTTTCTGGAGATGGATCGGATGGATGGACTGTAACCTGTATGAAAAACTGGTAAAATGGACTAGTTTAAAGGATTTTGGTTAATGAGAGTTATCAAGAGTGAGTTCCTCCAGACATGCTATAGGGTTCAATACTACCCAGTATCTCTATAAATGACCTCCATGACAGCAGTGCGTGAACTGTCATCTCATTCGCAAGTAAAAGCAACCTGAGGGGAGAGCTATACAGGGGGTAGGAAAAAGTGGAAGACTGGGCCAACAGAAACCACATAAGGTTCAACAAAAGGAAATGCAGACGACTTGCATCTGGGTCAGACTAATCCCTAGTAGTTCATGGGAAATCTAATGATAGTTTTCCAGGACCTATGCTCTTAGTAATGTCCAGAGTGACAGGACAAGAAGCAATTGACCTGAAGTCTCTTGAGGGGAAATGCCTGAAGTAACTGAACGTATATATAGTAAAACATACAAAAAAACCCAAACCACTAAAACAAAACTAGAGAACAATTCAATGTTGGGATAAAATGCCTGGAGAAATGGTGGAATCTCCTTCACTGGAAAGATTTAAAAATTTTATTGATGGAACCATGGATAACCTCACCAAAGTTTCTGTTTTGAACAGAAGGCTAGTTTAGTTGATCTGCAGAGGTTCCTTTAAACCTGTCGTTTGTGTAATTCTGTGATTCTGTGCTTCTACTGAGGCAACAACTTAAATGACAGGTGCTGAGATAAGCCATCCAATTCTTCCTTCTCACATCTCTAAATCTGGCATCAAGAGCCCCCCACAAACATTCTCTATCATGTACTATCAATCTAACACTGATATGTTTCTTTTTCTCCTCATTCGATAAAACATCAATTCCTGAAATTGTAAATTTTAAGTCAAAGTTCTTCTTTAACCTATGAAGTCTTAAGTCCTTCCTTTTGGCAGACTTTTATCAAACTTGTATTATATTCCATGCTCTAGATGTCTCTCATTGTAATTATCATTATGAATCACCAGCAGGGAAGAAACCTAGGGAATTTGGGCATTTGATATTGAATATTTAAATTTTTTTTTACTTAAGTTTTCTTCACTTAAATTTTAGCAGCATCTTCAAATTATTATCTCAAGAAGATTGAATCCTCTCTAACCCAGTTTCTAGCTAAAGATCTTTTGTTGTGCTCACTGAGCAGCATATCATGCTCAGACTTTATTAAAATATGCATTACTTATTTTATTCTACAACAGTTCTTTCAGTCTGATGTATACATTATTAACTACTGATGTTTTTTAGGTGAGGGTTGTTCTGGGTTGACAGTGCCTCTATCCCATATCAGTGGACTGTTTTTGTTATGTCTTAGCAGCGCTGTTTTGCTCGCGGGGCTTTTGCTGCCCGGGCAGAGCTGCTTCTGGCTGCCGCTGCTTCAGCTGCTGCTTGTGCTGCTGCTTGGCTTGCCGCTGCCTCTGCTGCTACTGCTGCCGCTGCTACTGCCGCTGCCGCTGCTACTGCCGCTGCCGCTGCTACTGCTTGCTCTCCATTTTCTTTCTTTCCCCCTCTTTTTTCTTCCCCGCCCCCCCCCCGCCAAGACCGGACCGGCTCTGGAACTGATCTGACCCGAGACGTCTGAGAAGACCTGGAGCCCGCCAAAGAAGCTTGGAGCCCTCCCCCTGAGTAATCCTGCGCCTTTCATTCCACTCGGGGTGGGGAGATTTTTGTTCATTTGTTAATAAAACCGGTTTTTTCCACTTTTTCCTCCTCCAAAGAATTTCCTTCCCAACCCCGGGCTGGGGGGGAGGGGTGGTGGAGGTCTGTTTGAGGGGACTCCCTTTTAGAGATTCTCCCCTTAATTTATCCTAAACCAATACACTTTTTGGTGCGTTGGCCGGGAAACAAACCCAAGAAAGTGGAAAAAACCTTAATAATAATATTGGTGGTTCTGATTGTTTTGTGGGTGTATTGGGATGGTTTTTTGTGAACTCATAATGTCATTCGGGGTGAAAGCCTGCCAATATTTCTGGTCCCTAGGGTTTTTTGAGGTGTTACTACCTTTGTGGTACCTAGGGCTATTTCCTTATCCTGAAATAGCTCTGGTATTGCTCCTAATACGTAGTTTATGTAGCCGTGGGGCACTAGTCAGAATATTCATTGGGCTAGGCTTGTTTGTAATGATTTACAGGAAGGCTGTAAATACACTTGGTGGTTCGTTGTTATGGTTAGGCACTCAGTTTGTGAGGGGAGAAGCAGGGGCAGGGGCAGAGTACTTTCAGCCTCTGTTTTCCCTCTTCTCCTCAGAATTGTTTATATCTCTATTAGAGAATGTTCAGTCCTCCCTGAGTGTAAAGGAAACCATCTTTCTGGCATTTAATTTAGTAAGCTTCCTCTATACTGTCTGCAGTTTATGTAAATTGAGAGCTGAGATTTCCAAAGGAGCTAATGAGACCTCTGATGTAAGGGAAAAGCCAAGTAGAAGAAATCTTGATTGGAGTGGAAAATGGGAAGACATGGGCCAAATTTTAAAAGAATTCTCTGATCCTATAGCCTGGGACTTCCCATCTGAACAAATTCAGAACCCGGCTGAGGTGGCCAAGTATTTGAGAGAGAAGTGTTATGGTAATACTAAAGAGAAAAGGATTATTGCAGTGAGCTGGGCCTTGGCATATGTTTATCGTACACTGCTAGATACTGTAGGGCAGCAGATGGAGGCAGGGGGGCAGGAACGTAAATCAACAGCTACCCCAGTCGCTAAGTCTGCAGCCAGCACCCCAGTTGTGAAGCCAGCAGCTAAGCTAGAACCTGAGCCTGAGTTAGCAGCTAAACCTGACAGTAAGCCTAAGCCCCTGGCAGTTGCTCCAGCAAAGAAGCACACACACAAAACCGACCGACCAGTGGACGATGATGACCCAGGAGAAGGACCTTCACCAAGATCCGAAGCCAAAGCACCTGGCACAGGATCAGAAGCCAACACTGATTCCTTTTCCCTGAAGGACCTTCGGGGCCTAAGAAAGGATTACAGGCGACAACCTGATGAACCTATCATTAGTTGGCTAGTCCGTCTTTGGGATGCCGCAGGAGAGGCTACAATTCTGGATGGCACTGAAGCGAAATATTTGGGATCCCTGTCACTTGATCCAGTCATCGACCAAGAGATGATGAGAGAGGCTAATCCACGCAGCCTCTGGGTACGGGTCCTAGGAAGTGTGGCAGAAAGATACCTGTGTGCAGATGATCTTTATATGCAGCAAACCCCATGGAAGACCATAGAACAAGGGATTCAACGCTTGAGGGAAATGGCAGTGGCAGAGATGATCTTCTCCGATGACATAAATATTAGGAACCCAGACTTGGTACCGTGTACGTCTGTGATGTGGCGAAAACTTATACGGCTTGGGCCATTAGAATATGCTTCTGCCTTAGCAGTAATGAAGCGGGAAGACACAGGGGAGACTGTACTTGATATGGCAAAGAAGCTCCGAGCATATGCAGATGCTGTGCATGGCACAACACATGCCAGAATCGCAGCAGTGGAAACACGTCTCCAGAAACTAGAAGATAAGCTGGAGGAGAATCATAAGAAACTTAGGGAGGAGATTAGAGAGGACCTTCTCCAAATCTCAGCAGTGCAAATTAGAGGCCCTGGTATCCAACGCAGGCGCACCTTTGATGGGGAGAGGAAGTACACCCCACGAGCTGAGTTGTGGTTTTTCCTGCGTGAATCTGGAGAGAACATGAGGAGATGGGACGGAAAATCTACTGCTGCTTTGGCACAACGGGTGCGTGAATTGAAGGAAGGCAAGACTCAGAGAGGAAGTTCCACTAGAAGGGAAGCAGCTCCAGTTGCCCGTAGCCGAACTGCCAAGTGTGATGATGATGACATGTCCGAGCCCCTTGAAGGAACTTCTAAGACATACGCCCAAGGAAAGAAGGATAACCAGGCTTAGAGGGGCCCTGCCTCTAGCCAGGTAGAGGCTAGGGAAAATCGTGTTTTTTGGACGGTGTGGATTCGTTGGCCTGGCACATCGGAACCACAAGAATATGAGGCTTTGGTTGATACAGGTGCGCAATGTACATTAATTCCATCAAGACATGTAGGGGTAGAGTCTGTCTCTATCGCTGGCGTGACCGGGGGGTCACAAGATTTTACTTTGGTGGAAGCAGAAGTGAGCCTGACTGGAAATGAGTGGAGGAAACACCCCATTGTGACTGGCCCAGAGGCCCCATGCATTTTGGGCATAGATTACCTCCGAAGTGGGTATTTCAAAGACCCAAAGGGACTCAGGTGGGCATTTGGGGTGGCAGCTGTAATGACAGAGGGCATCCAGCAACTGAATACCTTGCCTGGACTGTCTGAGGATCCATCTACAGTAGGACTTCTGAAGGGGGAAGATCAACAGGTACCCATTGCCACTTCAGTAGTGCACCGCCGGCAGTATAGAACGACTCGAGATGCTGTGATCCCCATCCATAAGTTGATCCGTGAGCTGGAGAGCCAGGGGGTGGTCAGCAAAACCCACTCACCCTTCAACAGTCCCATTTGGCCTGTGCGTAAGTCTGAAGGAGAATGGAGATTGACTGTGGACTATCGTGCATTGAATGAAGTGACACCACCATTGAGTGCTGCCGTGCCAGACATGTTGGAGCTCCAGTATGAGCTGGAGTCCAAGGCAGCGAGGTGGTACGCCACTATTGACATTGCCAATGCATTTTTCTCCATTCCTTTGGCAACCGAATGCAGACCCCAGTTTGCCTTCACATGGAGGGGGGTGCAGTACACCTGGAACCGATTGCCCCAGGGGTGGAAGCACAGTCCCACCATCTGCCATGGACTGATCCAGGCTGCACTGGAAAAGGGTGAGGCTCCGGAACATCTACAGTACATTGATGACATCATTGTGTGGGGAAACACGGCAGTGGAAGTCTTTGAGAAAGGACAGAAGATTATCCAGATTCTCCTGGAAGCCGGCTTTGCCATCAAGAAGAGCAAGGTCAAAGGGCCTGCCCGAGAGATCCAGTTCCTGGGAGTAAAATGGCAAGATGGACGGCGTCAGATCCCCACAGAGGTCATCAATAAGATCACCGCCATGTCCCCACCGACCAACAAAAAGGAAACACAGGCTTTCCTAGGCGCCATAGGCTTTTGGAGGATGCACATCCCTGAGTATGGCCAGATTGTGAGCCCTCTGTACCTGGTTACCCGCAAGAAGAATGATTTCCACTGGGGTCCAGAACAGCAACATGCCTTTACACAGATCAAGCAGGAAATCGCTCATGCGGTGGCCCTTGGCCCAGTCAGGACGGGACCAGAGGTAAAGAACGTGCTCTACTCCGCAGCCGGAAGCCATGGTCCGTCCTGGAGCCTTTGGCAGAAGGTGCCAGGTGAAACTCGAGGCCGGCCACTGGGATTCTGGAGCCGAAGCTACAGAGGGTCTGAAGCCAATTACACTCCCACGGAGAAGGAGATCTTGGCTGCCTATGAAGGAGTTCAAGCCGCCTCAGAGGTGATTGGCACGGAAGCACAGCTCCTCCTGGCACCCCGACTACCGGTGCTGGGATGGATGTTTAAGGGAAAGGTTCCCTCCACCCATCACGCCACTGACGCCACCTGGAGCAAATGGATCGCCCTCCTTACTCAGCGCGCCCGTATTGGAAACCTGAATCGCCCTGGGATTCTGGAAGTGATCACCAACTGGCCGGAAGCTGAGAATTTCAGTCTCACCGAGGAAGAAGAACAAGAGCAGGTAACCCGGGCTGAAGAAGCTCCACCATATAACCAACTGCCAGCAGAAGAAGCATGCTATGCTCTTTTCACTGACGGTTCCTGCCGCATCGTAGGGATGAACCGGAAGTGGAAAGCAGCTGTGTGGAGCCCCACAAGACAAGTTGTACAAGCCACTGAAGGAGAAGGTGGGTCAAGCCAGTTTGCCGAACTCAAAGCTGTTCAATTGGCCCTGGACATCGCTGAAAGAGAGAAGTGGCCAAAGCTCTACCTCTACACCGATTCGTGGATGGTAGCTATTGCTCTGTGGGGCTGGCTGGAAAGGTGGAGAAAGGCTAACTGGCAGCGTAGGGGAAAACCAATCTGGGCTGCTGATGAGTGGAAGGACATTGCCACCAGAGTAGGGAAACTACATGTGAAGGTCCGTCATGTAGATGCCCATGTCCCTAAGAGTCGGGCTAATGAGGAACACCAGAACAACGAGCGAGTAGATCAGGCTGCAAAGATAGAGGTGTCTAAGATAGACTTAGATTGGCAGCACAAAGGAGAGTTGTTCCTAGCTCGATGGGCCCATGATGCCTCAGGTCATCAGGGCAGAGATGCCACCTATAAGTGGGCACGAGACCGAGGGGTGGATCTAACCATGGACAGCATTTCTCAAGTTATCCGAGACTGTGAGACGTGCGCTACCATCAAGCAGGCCAAGTGGATGAAGCCCCTCTGGTATGGAGGGCGCTGGTCTAAGTACAAGTATGGCGAGGCCTGGCAGATTGATTACATCACACTGCCTCAAACGCGCCAAGGCAAGCGCCATGTGCTGACCATGGTAGAAGCCACCACGGGATGGTTGGAAACCTACCCTGTGTCTCATGCTACAGCCCGCAACACCATCCTGGGCCTTGAAAAGCAGGTCCTTTGGAGGCATGGTACGCCCGAGAGAATTGAGTCAGACAATGGGACTCATTTTAAAAATAATCTTATTAAAACCTGGGCTAGGGAGCATGGCATTGAGTGGGTGTACCATATCCCCTACCATGCACCAGCTGCAGGCAAAGTGGAGAGGTACAATGGGTTGTTAAAAACCACCCTGAAAGCATTGGGTGGGGGGTCCTTAAAGAACTGGGAGCAGCATTTAGCAAAGGCCACCTGGTTAGTCAACACCCGAGGTTCTACCAACCGAGCGGGTCCTGCTGAGTCTCAGCTCCGTAATGTAGTAGATGGAGATAAAGTCCCAGTGGCCCATGTTAGAGATTTGTTGGGAAAGACAGTGTGGATCAACCCTACCTCGAGTACAGGCAAACCCATCCGTGGAGTTGTCTCTGCTCAAGGACCGGGTTATACCTGGTGGATAATGCAGAAAGATGGAACAACACGATGTGTACCTCAGGGAGATCTGAATGTGGGGTAAGACTCATATGTCAGAAGGAAACGTATAAGTGTCAAAGGTCTGAGCAAGTAAAACGGATGGAAATGTGTAAGTGTCTAAGGTTTGAGTAAGTGAGATGAAAGTTTTATTGTGCGTCCACTATATGGGATAAGGGGTGGAATGTTCTGGGTTGACAGTGCCTCTATCCCATATCAGTGGACTGTTTTTGTTATGTCTTAGCAGCGCTGTTTTGCTCGCGGGGCTTTTGCTGCCCGGGCAGAGCTGCTTCGGGCTGCCGCTACTTCAGCTGCTGCTTGTGCTGCTGCTTGGCTTGCCGCTGCCTCTGCTGCTACTGCTACTGCTGCCGCTGCTACTGCCGCTGCCGCTGCTACTGCCGCTGCCGCTGCTACTGCTGCTGCTGCTGCTGCTGCCTGCTCTCCATTTTCTTTCTTTCCCCCTCTTTTTTCCTTCCCCCCCCCCCCCCCGCCCCAAGACCGGACCGGCTCTGGAACTGATCTGACCCGAGACGTCTGAGAAGACCCGGAGCCCGCCAAAGAAGCTTGGAGCCCTCCCCCTGAGTAATCCTGCGCCTTTCATTCCACTCGGGGTGGGGAGATTTTTGTTCATTTGTTAATAAAACCGGTTTTTTCCACTTTTTCCTCCTCCAAAGAATTTCCTTCCCAACCCCGGGCTGGGGGGGAGGGGTGGTGGAGGTCTGTTTGAGGGGACTCCCTTTTAGAGATTCTCCCCTTAATTTATCCTAAACCAATACAGGGTTTTTTTGTTGTTTTCCTTTTTTATTTTTTGAGGGGGTGAAGGGGATTTTTTTATTATTTTATTTTTCAGAGAGATTTCACATTTCAAAGTACACATTTTAGAATTCAGGCAAACTGATTTTATATAATACTTGTGGGCAGCTATATGTTTTATCTTTACTTACAACCTCAGTTTCATAGCAACTAATATAACTCAAAGGAGAAATACTGTAAGAGTACTAAAAATGGATTAAAAGGAAGAGCAAAACTAAAGACGTAAATGAAATAAACAGTACTATGAGGTACTCTAAAGGCTTTATTATTGCTTGTGGATATGTCAGTGTTACTATGGGAACTTCAATTTTTGCATTTGACATGATTCAACTGTAACAAGTGCTGACTGAAAAATGAAAAGATCAACAGCAAAAAAAAAAAATTAGGTTATTTTTTCTTTAAAAAGTTAAAATTCATTTTCATTTTATATCATTCTGCAGATTGAAAAAAGAATGTGAAGAAACTAGAGAAAGAATGAAAAATTCTTTCTTTCATGTCACATAGGATTAATTGTCAAAGAAAACAAGTCATAGAGTTTACGTAAACTTAATTTCAATAGTTAAAAGGTTTTAAATTATCCAGTGGGTGTATTTTTAGCAAGGATCCATTAACCATATTAAAATAAAGTCTGCAGAGTCTGCACTTAAAGTTGAAAATCTTTTTCTGTTTTGGAAATAGCTTGCATGGAAGAGAGGTCAAGATTTCAAATGTTACCTTGCAGCAGTAGCACAAATCAAAATATTATGTTGCCTAACCCAGGTTGTGGATACTTTATCTATGTGAAGACCCCATTGTATTTGCAGCACTATTTATTATATCTGAGAATTTTTGAAGATGGGTACCATCCAAGCTGCACTTACACAGCTGTCACAGCTCTTTCCACTCTTATTCCCCTTATGGGTAGTTCCTTCTCTCATCTATGCAGTGACAGGAACCAAATATGCTTACCATGAATAGACTTTTCACTGATTCTGATAAGATTTGTCAGACTGTGTGTAATAGCTGCTAGGAGAAAAGGCTATTTCCTCAACAGTAGATGACTACTGCATCTGCACATCATCACAGCAGTAGAAAGTTGATGTTCTGATCAGGGTAAAATGAGTTAGTATATTGCTTGAACAGCTTTTTTAAAGGAAAGATAAGGCAGAATTTGAAGGTTTATCAGGAAGTCAACACTGTGTTGATATCTAAATGAGTTAAGGAGGTTTTATTCAAGAAACAGTCAATTGGCTTGTGTAAATGTAGATACAAACCAGACCTGCTTCTTTCAACTTTGATTGAGTTCTGATTGATGTACCAAACCTAACATTTTGCTAAGCACAGTTTTACTTAAGTAGCTACAATTCCTCATGTCATCCTTTTATTAGGAAAATGAACAGTGGAAGAATAGAAATGTATATGCAAAGACAGAGCATCAGAATCTCCATACCATTATGACGAAAATGATGTAATGCTGACATACAGGTATATCTTCCTTTTAATTCATTTGAAAAGCTTGATCTAATGTTTATTTCCTGTATGTTGTGATAGACTGCAAAAATGATTAAGAAACTCAATTGAGTCAAACTGACAAACACTACATCAAATAATGACTTATTTTCCTTAGTACTATCCCCAATATTTCCCAGCTAGATATAGATCTAAAATATACAAGGGGGTCTGAATCTGTCCACAACACTGTCAAACAATTAAATTATAGTTTATTACTTATAGAGTTGTTTCTTGTTAATTCTTATGCAATTCCCTTGAAAAATGTTATTTTCGAGTCTTATTTCTCTAGAGCTACTGCCAGTGCCATCTGCTGTGGCCAGATCAGAGGATGAAACATACTAACGTCAGTGTCTCTTCCATCATTCCTCAAGAGACCAAGACTCTCTTCTCACTCAGATTTCACAGCCCATATCCTTCTAGATTTTATCTAGTATCTGACCCTTCCATGTCAGTAATATAGTTTTCCACATCACTGGACTGACATACACTCTGTAATGAATTGACTATGGTTCTGAGCTTGGCTAAACAATAGAAAACATGAACCTTTAGTAAGGAATTGCTGCTGCAGAGTAACATACAGTACTTTCTACCAGAAACAGAGACAATTTTCTGACTGATTGAAAAACTATGCAAGAAAAATCTGAAGGCCTGTCACATCTGCCTATATTCTTCCTTAATTGTTCATGTACAGTTTAACATCCACGTGTATCTCCCAGTGCCTCAGTGAGCAGAGCCAGAGTAAATCGGTTAACTCAGCTCCTTTTTAAGTACAATAGCACACTTGAGATTTTTGCAAAAGGAAATAGTGCAGTTTATGTAAGACTTCTTATCTTAGCAAACTAAATGTATTCTCCAAATACTTTCTTCTTTCATACAATAAAATTGCTGCCTATGCGATTGTCCTTTTGTGCAAAATTGAGTTTCACATTTGCTGCTGTAGGAATCTTGCTGATAAGGTAGTAGCTGTGCTTAAAAACTTTCTGTGCTGTGTTTATATTATAAAACTGCCTTTTCATGGAATTTATAGAAATTTAGAATTCCAGACTCAAATCAGTAGGAGAACATCTTTTCCTGTCAAAAAGTCTGGAGCATATTTCACAGACTACAATGCCTTACCACTCTCTGAAGTCACAGGGAATGCTAAGGAGTTTCTCATGAATAGGTAATTGTGAAGTAGTAATGGGATGTTTCCTCAAGGAGTGTCTAGGAAAAGATACTTGTAGCTAAAGCATGGCTTTTGAAAAGTTTAAAGAAAAATGGAGGATGTTTTTTGTTGCAAATATCCTCTAAAAATGAATAATATATTTTACAGGATTGCCACTACAGGATTCCATTAAATTTTCTAATTAATTACAAACCCTAAATAATATTAAAAGTGATTTTTTTGCTTGCATCTTCTTTCATTTTTTTAAAGAAATTTAAATTATGTTTCTGTTTTTCTTTCTCAAGTTTATTTCAGACAATTCATAAACTCTGTACTGCACAGAAGTGTTGTACAATCAATATACAGCATCTGCTGATACCAATCCCCATTGGGTCTATACAATAATTGATTAGTTACTGTAGTGTCACTGGCATATCCCTTATGGTGGGTTTTGAATATGAATATGGCAAGGTGTGATTGCATAAACACATGGATTTTATATGGGCATTGTATCACCTGGACACTACCCTGCTTTTAAAGAATCTCCCCAGACTCAAATCTACTCTATGAGATGCAAAGGAAAAATCTAAGGAAGAATATGTGATACACAATCAGCTTGAGTACTGGTATGTCTTGACTTCAGAAGTAATCCTATCAAACTCAGCAGATTTGTCACGTGTCTCCATGTATAGGACTGGTGCTCTTAAGAATCTACTAGGAAAGTATTCCTTGTGTTCTGTCACAGTCAGAACAAATAATCTGTCTGTCCAGGATACTTGAGATAAATAATAACGAGAAACTGCCGTTTGAATCAAATTTTGACACTCTACAGATAATCATAAAACAAGGAGCCAGACAGCTTTCTATGTAAGGAACTTCCATTAACTCTAGTTTTAGTCACATTCCCCCCCCACCCCCAGTACAAAAACCTGCTTTAATTCATACAAATCCACAACACTGTGGGCATTCTTAGTGAGGAGGACTGAAGTAGATTTTCTTGGTTTTACAGACCGTTTTTACTTCAACTATGTATTTGAAGTTCTTTAATGAAGGGAGCTAATAGGGTTAGCAGAAAGAGAAAAAATTACAGCCTTTTCTGGTGAATCATCTAGAGACAGGCTAATACAGGTGTTCTAAATTTCTCTCTGGAAAAGATTGGTTTTCTGTGTTGTTTAGGTAAGAAAGCAAGGAGTGCCCTCTAGAAGACACCTTGTGCCACTGCTACTGAGTAGAATTAGGCATGGCAACTGTGGACCAAATATTCATTTAAAAAAAATCACACTCTTCCTTACAAGATTAAGAGAATTTTAAAGGAAAATATAATCACAGATGTCCTTAAAGTATTTGGATTGGAATAGGACTCAGTATATCTTGGTTTTATACACCAAGATATACTTTGGTTTGTGCATTCTGACAAACCAAAGCAATTTCAATATAAATCTATCAAAAGGCAGAGGATGGGGATAGGCAGTACGGATCTTCTGCGGAGCATAAGGAAGGCTAGGAATAAAAATATGTGAGAAACCAAGACAGTAGGCAGTATAGACAGGGACCTTGAAAGGATTGACTCTAGTATTGAAATACATAAAAAAAAAAAAAAAAGCTGCATAATAAAATATTTGTGTATTGTGAAGTAAAGAAAATCAGGTACAAGGATGTGTAGCTAGCCCATGTAGGTTTGGTCCTGATTCTTCATTCATGTAACGTGCATGACTGAAAATAAATGATGCAAAGAATCTGTATCCTGCTATTACAAAATGGAAGTATCTTTAGGTGTTGATTTTGTTGAAGATTTTAGTGAAAAGATTTCTGTAGGAATAATGCATATGTAAGTAATGTAATCATTTTAGTTTTTATGACAGAAAGCTGTCAGATAAGCAGCATTTTCAGTGTACACTTTCTTTGAAACTCCTTAGCTATCATGATGTAAAAAAAATGTTTAGTATTCAAAAAATTGCATGTGCATAAATCTGGGGTTTTGTATTTGGGTCAAATATTTTATGTTTATTGGCTTAGAAAATCCCAAATTAACTGCAGATTCATTTTTCATTTTTTCTCATTTTGAAGGGAGCTCTGATGTTAGTCTCAATTGCTGCAGCTAGGAAGCAGAGACACAGTCTGAAACAATGGTGCCAATACTCAGAAGACAGTTAATAGGTCATGTCACTGGCTTTTGCAATTATCATATTGTTTGATGAACTAATGAATCAATTTCAAGTATAAAATACCAAGGACCAACAATCAAGTTTTCTATTCTTAGAACTACTGGCTTTTGATTGAAAACAAAACAAAACAAACAAACAAAAACCACCTATGCAACAAATAGTTTAGCCCTTGTCAAAAGTTTTCCTTCTTATATTTGATCAAAGAAAAAAAAATAAAACAGATAACAATTTAGAATTAGTGACATATGATGTCAATAAATTGTAGATTATCATTCAAGTCATTCTCTGCAATATGCCACTACAGCCCTCTTAATTTTATTGGCATTTAAATGGTGAAGGTGAAGGAATGGAAGGAATCATGGACAATGGTGAAATAGTGAAGGAATGGAAGTTCAACTTGCCAGCATCTACCATGATATCTGGCTTTAGGCACCGTAGGGTACTGTTCAGATATACTGAATAACATCATCCCTTACAGAGATTTTACAAAAATCATAAAAATAAAAACATACTTTTGATGACTTTCTCTAAATCCGTTGATAATGTAGAAATCCTGGACAAATAAGGACCAGAGATAACATCAATCTGAACAGACATCTTAATCTGTATCTTATGTGTGTCATTCTATGTTCTCTTCACTGCCAATGGAAAGGTAATGTCTCAGTATATTTTCTCGGGAAAAAAATAAACTTTTTCTAATAAAAAGCTTCAAAATTGGAAAAAAAATCTTTCTGCATCAGCTAAAGAGGAAATCAAAATTGTTTATCTTAGATATGAAATCACTGTAGATGTCTAAAGAGAAATGGAATCTACCTTCAACATGCATGAGTCCATTTCTGATTTTGTATTACTTTGACAATGTATATGCAGATCTTAATTTTGTTATGACACAATTGCTGTCAAAACTTCTTTCTTCAAATTGGCTACCTGGTCTACATTAAAATTTTTGTTTTAAATAGCTTTAACAGTTTCTAGTAAAATCTTCCACATAAATGATTAGTTGTAATACCTTATGTCTTCCTCTCCTGCTTCTTTCAACTTCAAATTATAAAACTAATACTTTCTTGAATTTTTGGGTTTTCTAAGAAAAGTGAGAATTTTAGAGAGATCTTTGTCCTTCAGTTATGTTGATCTATGGAACTAATTATGATAATGGCTCTCATTGCTTTGACTTCAGAACATAAAAGTTGCTATAGGCACTTACATTTCTGTAATATAAAGTTATCTCCACTGAAGAGATGGACAGACAAAAACAGAGGAATAAAAGGGAAGTGGGAAAAAAATTAGTTTTTTCCTTATTTAGTCAGGCATGACTTAAAGTCTTTTAAACATTTTTTTGCCACAAAACAATAAAAGCCCCCGAGTATACACAGATCATATAAATATATATTAAAAAGAAACAAATGGTGGCTTGCTTCTAGAAATAACGCACAGATGAGAAGAGACTTTACCTTCACTGCACACACTTAAGGCAGTTTTTCTTCTGGATATTTTTTTAAAGAAAAGAAGTCATTAACTACATTAGTATTTGGTACTGCTCTGTCACAGGGCAGATGTTTATCTGCATGCCTCATTGCATTGTGAACAATGTGACCCAAGCAATTGCCTTTCATGATGTGGAAGTGCTTGCTATGCAGAAAAATAAACACATAGCATTTCCCAAAATTTTACAGTAACATTCTGCTTCATAACTAGTAACACTTGTAACTTATTTTTTCCTCCATTCCATCATTGTTCCATTTTCTACATACAACTACAGAGATTTCACTTAATTCAGCCTATATCTAGGTCTTAAAATTATTCTTAAATCTTTGCCTACTCAAAAGTGAAAAAAAGTTTTGATTTCTGCTATATTTATCCTTCATTAGATCAGGTTAGTATTTATATTTTTTTCTTAGTAGCATAAAGAACTAAAATAACCTCACTGTATGTAAAGCAGAGTCATAAAATATGTCAGATGAATGCTTATAGACTAGAAGTGCCTTTTTTTCTCCTCTGACTAGAAGGGATTCAGCAATTATATATGAAGATATGTAGATGCATGTAAATGTGGATGTGCAATGTCATGGTTTCAAGTCTTTCCCTATTACTTGACAAGAGGAAGAAGCAAGAAAGTGTGGAAATAAAAAAGAAAATATTAAATACATAATGGGATGTATAGATATCTTGCTGCCCTTCTCATTCATCTGAAATAAAGAATGAGCTCAAAATCACGAACAAGAATCAGTGTTCAGTTATGCTTTATGCTCTGAGAACACACAAAAGACAGAAGTAAGGTTTATTTCTGCACAGGTAAGATTTATGCTTACAATAAAAATTTCAGCCTAAAACACTCAATCAAAATGTAAACTCCCTTGCAAAGCAAGAGCTGGGTACTAATCTGCTAAAGCAACGCAGCATGAACTGTACTTCAAGTACAACAGTGCCACTTATTTTCCTGCAGAATATCAAAAACACTCACAAAGCCATCTCTGCAGGGAACTGCTATTTCATTTTTCTGTGAGCTGACAACGTGTATCCAGACAAGATACTCTCTTATAAGTGATGTGGGAATTTGATGACTATGTGAATACAAAAGGAATAACAGGCTGATTTGCACATGCTCAGCTAAGTTATGAAAATACCTACTACATGAACAATACATACTAAGTGAATAATATTTGACTTATAAAGGAGGCTTGGAGTTTTTCTGAATTAGAATGGAGTACAGATAAAGATTTTATAAAGCTGATCAGTACATTTCTAGAATACAAAGGCTCTTGAATTTTTGTACAATATTTCCCTCTGGTAAAAATGCAAGTACTGAAGATTGCAATTAGGACAAGGACCTACAAGATGAGACAGAATGCTGAGTAAATTATTGGATTTCCATTCCAGAAACAAAACTAGGGCAAAATATATACCCAGATCTCAGACAAAGGAAGTGATTTATTTTTTTTTTATAACATGGATGATAACAAGAAAATAGAGATATTTCAAGAATGATCAACTTTCTGAGTTCATTTGAACAAGACTAGGGTTTTCTAGCTGCTTGCCCTGGTAGGAAATGTAATCTGTACTTATAATCAGTTTTCAATTTCTATATTATTCAGTCAAAGTATGCAATGCCTTTTACAAAAGAATATTCATAAACACATATTTAAACTTTTTTGTGTATATTTTTCATTTTCCGTGCTATTTTTTTAAATAAATTCTCAAAGGACATTTTGATATTTTAAGTACTAAAGCCTCCTTACATTTCACATAAAACACTTATACAAGTGTTAGGATTAAAAAGAAAACAACAAAAGTTTAAAATATTGAACCCGAATCCACTTGGATAGAATTTTTAATTGATACAGTGAAAAAAGCAAAGCAAATCAATGATGTGAAAATATACTTTCGAAGTCCTAGACATGCCATGTTAAAATGTTCTAAAAATAGAATTGGAAAAGGATGGTTCAGGTACCCAAGACTGGACAGGAAATCAGGGCAGATGCTTTTATGCAAATATCAACACTTTTCTAGAGCTGAAGTTAACAAGCTTGATTTTACAGAAGAGAAGATAATCAATAAATAAATGAGGTTACAAAAGCAGTCCACGGCACAGAACAATGGGTCTTTAGTCTAGAGATGGGGAAGCTAAGAGTAAAAGAAGCAAGCTTTTCATTAGACCTAGATTTCAAAGCTGGCACGGACAATAGCATGCGAATGACCTGCAGTTTAATGTCATGAAGTGCTGGGTTCTAGTCATGTAGAAGTTCTTTCCCCAGCATTCTGTATGAGGATTTGATCATTATTTCTTGGGGAGCACACTGAGCAGTAAATAGCATGAGAATTTGCCGCCACTTACCTCCTCATTCAGAATCCACACAATATATTTTAACAATATATAGTTGCCTAGTTATACAACTGGCAACTTTTTTCCTACTATGAATGATGATTTATATTAAGGATTACAAAAAAAGTATATGTTAGGAACTTCAGTCCCAAACCACCAACAATTTCATAGTCTGATCCTTTTAAATATTCAAGCAATCGTACTATAATGTGTATAAAATGATCCAGGTATTTGGGGTTTTTTTTATAGTGGTTAAGATTCTAATTCTTTGAATCTTATATTTTTTAAAGTCCACTGATTTCAATGGAAATACGAATCTAGTGTAATTGGGAGAAAAGTTACATTTCTTGGATCGGAACATTATGTCATATTTATTGTCTACTTACTTGATTAATGGCAGAAAAAATGCAAAGTGTCAGAATCACATAGTAAAATTAAAAAAGATTTTCATTCTAAATTAGTGGCAGTCAAAGATCTAAAAAGGAAAAAAAAGTAGAAGAAATAGGGACACTGGAAAAATCCAGGGTCAGGTATTGTGTTGGCTATGTGGCATTATGTTAAGTGATGTGGCTGCAACTGATCACAGATGGAACCCTATATAAGGTGGCAAAATATTCATGCTACACTTCTATTACTGACCACTATCTCCAGATATCCTTGCACAGAGAATAAAGTTGTGGCTGTGGCATAAGTGATCTTTTCAATTGTGCCTGCTAGTGTCCCTTTATTGAGCCATTGAAGTTACATTATAGTTTGCAGTTATAATATAGTATCTTCATAGTAACATTCTAGCAATGGTATAATAATTTCTCATACTGTTCTAAAAGAGATCAATGTTTTCACTGGACTCATCTTACTCAAACAAATTAAACTTAATAGAAAAGACAAGAGTTTTCATGCAATACCCCAGAGCACATGGTGAGACTCTTGGGGGTGGTGTTTTTTGTAGGCCCAGGAGCTGAACTTGATGTTCCTTGAGGGTCCCTTCCAACTCCGCTTTTTCTGTGATTCTGTGAGGTAGAAATGTCAAACAATTCATAATTCTATCAGGCAACAGACCTTGAATAGAAAATTCGAAACTGTGAATACTGTTAGAATCTAGATCTTCAGTAATTCAAAGTGGATCCATTGTGAATGAAAAAAAGTCAGAGGTTAAAATGCTGTCATTTTTTGTTTGCTTGTTTTGTACAGGTGTGTTTATTAGATAAATATATCTAATATATAGATCATAATTCTTAAACTGTAGAATTTGACTGAGACATACCTGAATAAGGAATTATATAGTAATTATGAGATATCTTATTGTGCTGCCACAATTAAAAAGAAGTCTAACACATGCAGATTCATGCTTTTTTTTTTTTTTTTGCTTTTTTTTTTTTTTTTTTTTTTTACAACAAGTTCTCATTAATTTTAGAAGGACTTGATACATCTGCATATCCCAGTTGTCTGAACTTCAGGACTGCTACATTTCCTTTGCTATTCTTCACTTTTCACTTGATTGTCATATCTTTATGAGATTTATAATACAATATGGATTTTTGCCTTGCAGTCTGTAATGGAAACATTTATTCTTGTCCAGTTGGATGTCAAGACCTGTGTGGTTTGGCAGAAGCATAAGTTTGAATAGATTTAATCAGATTTAACCAGTCAGTTTCTTTTTGTTAACAAGAAAAGGACAGTGAATCAATCTGTGAATACAAACAAATAAACAAATTATAAATTTTAAATGGAGTATATTAGAAGCAGTAACTTTCACATAACTACCATAAAAAATGAAATTGCTTGTGTAAAAGTGCTCTTAGTTCTGATCTAAATTAATGAAAAATCATGCTGAAATTTATCATGAAAACCTATTTTCTTACAGCACCTTATGCTGCATTTTGACAGTTAAAAGATGAATCTCATAGAGGGATGTCATTTTCTAATGCAGATGTATTTCCATCTGTAGAATTGTACCTGCTAATCAAAGACAAGTTTCAGTAGAATAAGAAATATTAGTCAAGGTTTTAAAGCTTTTCATTATAGAACATGTCCTATTGTATGCACAATATCCTTAGATATAGTGCTGGACTCAGGTGTATACTACTACAGTTGTAAGGCATCACAGGTAAGTATACCTGGTGTTGATAAGTGTTATCTTCATATGGAGAAATTCGGTATGCAGATGTTCCTTTTTGTTATTGTTGTGAGGTAATAGAGAGAAGAAGAAGAAAAGATCAGTTGTCTGTTAAGAATTACACAAGCCCACGGTTAGAAATTCATGGGGAAAGTATTCATATTCTCTAACTAAGTCTGGAGTTTTGATTTGCATATCATAGTTTATTTACAGTTCAGGAAATATGAGTTCTGTTCTGAGGAAACTTTTAGGAAAAAATTGTAATTCTGAGGAACCTGCTATGTTGCTTTTTTTTCTCTTCTGCAGCAAAATCAGTAATATGCCGCATAGAGACTTCCTTAATTCTTACTTGCAGAATAATAGAGATGTCTGAATTCCAAACATAATACTTTCTTTATATCTCTCTTAGAAACCTATTTACACAACTGGATTAAAAAAAAAAAAAAAAAAAAAAAAAAAAAAAAAAAAAAAAAAAGCCAAAACATTTTGTCGTAGTATGAAGCTTCTCAAGGAACCTTTAGATGTGGATCCTGATTCATTTTTTTTATTTATAAAGTTGAAAGAATTTCTTCTCATGAGGAATTCTGGTCTTTACCACTGTAAAAGGTTTATTGCTCTAACACATAGCATAGATCAGAATAATAAAAAATGTATTTAAAATAAAAGTTTCGCAATTAGGTCTTTAACACATATTACTCAGAATATTAAAAATATTAAAAACAGATTTAAAGTGTAAATCCTTTAGTATAATACCTTATTCTGTATATGCATAATATTAACATCTACTTCATAGAGCTGCATAAATCAGTGCATGGCTCAGAAATAAAGTCCTAATTGCAGTGACAGATACACAACAAAGCTGGACTTGTGGGAGGTGGCAAGTTGAGTTAACTAGTTTTGGTTCTGTTTAGATACATCTGACAGATTGAGATCATATTTTTTATACTCAGGTTGTAAAGGTCCCTTTCACCACAAGGCTTTTGACTCTGTTCTTACCAGCACAGGGAGTTCTGAAAAAGAAGAAAACCAGACCAAACCTGTTTATAGCCTCCATTATGGCCTTTTATGGTTTTATATTTTATTAGAATCAATGAGGTCATTCATGCATCAGAAGATATATTGTTATGATGCAATTTACTGTGTTGGAGAAACAGCTGAGCAACCTCTGGAAAAAGGCGTCATGGGTACAAAGAAGAGAATAATCAAATTAGTACTACTCTTTTCCTTGTTTAATTTTTACACTGGTTAATACTGTTGCCCAATTATATCACATATATGAGGTATCACATCACATCTGTGGTGATACCTCTTGTTGTACCTGATAATTCAGCATTTCAGAAATACCACTGGTTACACTGTATGATGGCAGGTGGCATATTCGAAGGGAAAAATGCTTTAAAACTGTAAGTATATTTGCCATAAATAGCACTGCCACTACGATCAGGAGTACTTCTGTCACTAGCAGTACAACAAAGTTAGGAATTTTTCTCTCTGTGATATGAGTAAGGATTCAGGAATGAGTTCCTGTCAGTCTTTTGCACTTTGCAGTTTGCACATGTAAAAGGAAAGGGCTTGGCTGCTGAAAAGAACACAGTCTGAAGGGACTCCGTTGGTTTTGGTGTTGATGTGCTCTGCACTCCATTTATTTCAGGGGAGCAGAAACCTGTCGGTCTTACATGGGGTGACATGGTCCAAGGGACTGGCTCAAGCTTTGACGATGATAGAGTTTGCAAAGTTTACTACAAAAATATTTTCCCAAAGCAAAGTCTCCACCTTCAGCAAGCACTGCCAGGTAAAGGAGGAAACCAGCTTGGGTGCCCTGGCTTTTTCAAGAGACCAGCAACTTCGGACTGCCCCACAATTTTGGTTCCAGCCATGCCAAGCCTGCAAGAGAGAGCAACAATTTTTGGGGAGAGCGAGATGTGGAATACAATAGTATTTTGGGATACCCATGATGCTTGTGGGCTTGGGTGATGATTTTTGTTTGTTTGTTTTCCCCTAATGATTTACATGATTCTTAGTTTTAGTCTTATTTGAAAAATATTGCCTCAACAGAAGCAAAGTATTAGATTTTTCTTACAAAGTTTTTTTGTAATTAGACGTAATACCGTCAAGGGTTTCCTTTTTGTTTCTATCATTCTCTTTGACTGGTGTTTGTTGAAATTTCACTAACAAGTCCTATTAATTTGTTTTTGTATTGTGTGCTAATACACTAATTACTTTATAAATGCCACTTAGTATGTATTAATGTCATGAACACAGCATATTTAAAAATATGGGTAAAGTCTTGTGACACTAGATCAATTCTGCAGTAAAGCCATTTATTAAAATGATATTAAAATCAGATTATAAATTGTTTTCCTCTTCCTGGATTAGAAACACAAAGAACACTTGGTGAGTGCCTCCAGGCTTTTGGCTGAGGGTTTCTCCATGCCATTGTACAAGTGACCTAACAAAGAGATTAAAGTCATGCTTTTACAGTATTTTTAGTCTTATGATCTTACATGATTACCTCTGTAATTAGAGGATTTCAAAGGAGAATGTCAAAAGTGCTTCCTGCTTTAGTACCTCGCTTGTTCTGCAGCCATACAAACCAAGGGTACTTGCATAAATATACACATATTAATGTGGTTTAATATATCTCTGATAAAATTTCAAGTAATGAGAGCTTGTGCCCTGTCCAGGCCCTCTCATGCCACAGGGAGTCCCAAGGGTGCTGAGCTGGCAGCTGCTGCCCTAGCTGGAGCTTCTGAGGAAGAGTAACCCCCCTGAGCCTCTCTCTCCTGAGGCAGAAGAAGCACCAGTCTCTTGTTCTCAGTGAAGAGGTACCATCAGCAGGGTCACAGAGCTGTATGGAAGCCTCTCAGGGCACTGGGCACAGCAGGGGCTACAAGTCCACAAGTGTGGCGGCTACTCTGCACCAGTTCCTGTCTGCTCTGTACCAGTTCCTGTCTGCCCCCATTGTTGTTAGAGTACAAAGCGTGGCCCTTTGTCAACATGGATCAAGAGCTTTCCCACTGGGGAGGTGCTTCTGGCCAAGAGCTTTCCCAGTGGGAGGAAGATATGCCAGTGTGAGAGAATACCAAAGGGAAGAAGTTATGAGACTCCAAGAAATTTCCCAATGGGGAGCCAGGAGAAGCTGAGAGCTGTACCAATGACAGGTACATGTGAGAGTCCAAGAATTTTCCCAGTGAAGAGATAGGACTCACCAAAAGTTGTACCAATGGGAAGAAACAGTGAGAGTCCAGGAGCTGTTTGAGTGGGAAGAAGACAATGAGGCATGCCAAGAGCTGCATGAATGGGAAGAAGATGTAATAATAATCCAAGATGTGTACCAATGGCAAGACAGTATGAGAGTGCAGCAGGACTGTAAATGAGAAGACATGAGATTCCAGGAGCTGTCCCTATGGAGAGATGTGAGAGTCCCAGAAGATTCCAAACGGGAAGAAGTCCAAGACCTGTCCCAGTGGGAAGTTGAGAGGTACCAACCACTCTCACGGTGGGAAGATGTGCGCTTGCAAATCTCCCAGTGGGAAGATAGGAGAGAGCCAGAATTGTACCAAGTGAGAAACAGCAGCAAAAAGGGACTGTCCCAAGAACCAGACTATAGAGGCCAAGAGCTGCCCCAATGAGAAGAAGATCTGAGTGACCAAAAGCTATCCCAATGGGCTGAGGGTATGAGCAGCCAGAAGCTGTCCCAAAGGGGACATGACGTCAGCTCCAAGATCTGGGAAAGACCCTTGTGCCCAGTGAGCGATGAAGAGCCCCAGACTTATCCCCTGGAGAGGCTGAGCTCTCCCAACAGCTTGAGCACAGAGGTGGCAGCAGAGGCAGCCCAGGGGAGTCCCACAGACACTGAGCCGGCAGCTGCTGCCCCAGTTGGAATTGCTGAGGAGGAGGAGGAGTCCGAGAGTTTCTCACTCTGGAGGTGGAAAATGCAGCAGGTTCTTCTGTCTTCAGTGAGGAGTTGACATCAATAGGGACACAGACTCCTATTGCACTGTCCCATGCAACAGCCCGGCCGGCAACCAGGCTCCACTGCACATGGACCAGAACACCACCAGTGAGATCTTGGGCAAGGCTCTGCTGGAGATCCAGGTATTGAGCCAGCAGCTGGAGGAACAGTATGCCCTGGAGCATCCTGGATGGCTGTAGAAATGGCAGCAATAGTTGCAGCCAAAATGAAAAAGAGCCCGGTTCCCGCCCCGCACAGCCCCACAAGCCCCTTGCCGGGCCAGCTGGGCTTCCAGCCCTCGGCTGGCAGCCAGCTGCCCCAAGAAGTGTCCCTCCCGCTTCAGGCCGGCCCTGCAGGTGCTGGCTACGCTGTTCCTGTGTGCCTGCCTGCCGGCACAGCCAGAGGAGTGCCACAGCCAAGGTACTGACAGCAGGACAGCAGGGATTGCTCCCAGAACCTCCCTGGAGTACTGCAACACACACACTTCTGCCAAAACAAACTGCAGCTGGGGTTCACAAATAGTAACATGAAGAAGAAGGTGAAGAAGACAATGATGAAGAAGAAGAACAAAAATTTAAAAATACATAGAAGAAGAATAGTAATAAGGATAAGAATTTAAAAAATACATAGATGAAGAAAAGAATTAATGAATAAGTAAAATTAGCAAATAATTTATATTCATTATGTATTGTATATTTATATTGCAGTGTATGATATAAACCAACAAATATACAATATGTTGTAATTATGATAGATTATACATTCCCAGGAAACTACCAAAGAAAGAACAGTGTTCAAATTACTTAAGATTTTGTATCTTTTCTCATAAAATTTGTTAGGCATAAGAAAAGAGTCTACAGATTTAATTTCTTATCTCTCAGAGTTATTGATGTATTTTCAAACTCAAATCCCAGTGAGTTACCTATGAGGAGTGACTGCATGGCCACTGACGCCAGTGTGAGAGTTCCCACCTGGGCTGGGAAGTCAGGGTTTTCTCTTCTCTCTAAAGACAAGCTAAAGCCACACATTGAGCCTGGCTCATAAAGAATTGTAATGGAAACACCTTTGTACCAGGGCTGTGCAGCCTGGACAGTGAAGACATCACAGGAATGCTCTGACACTGACCAGGAAGTCTGACACTGGCCAGGAAGTCTGGCAGTGTTAAAAAGCAAGCACATGTTTAGCGTGGGAAAGGAGGAACAAATACTCCTTCAGAGGCTCTATGTGGTTGTAAAGGTGCTGTAAAAGCTCTTATCACCATTTTCACATTTATTCTGCACACAAAAACCCACCAGAAGGGAAATTCCAGGTGACCCTGTGGCTCAGGCCTTGCACCCTCTATTTCCCTGTCCTTGCTGAGAGCCTGCTGAGCAGAAAGCAGCTGTGGACATCACTTCTGGAGTCTGTACAACCAGAATCACAGAATGCTTTGAGTTGAGAGGGACTTTAAAACTCATCTAGGTCCAGCTGATTATATTCTGCTCTTGCTCCCCCTCTCTGACAGGTGTTTCCTATTTTTTTCTATCTCTCTACCTCACACGTCCTGTTAAATAAAATTAACTAATGAAAATTTCACATTTACATCAATGAAAGCCATTTCTGTTCTTCCAGGACAGAGTAGGGCATTAATTCTTTGAACTGATTACTGTTGGGTTTTAAAAATAATCTCAGTATAATAAGATTTACCTTAAATTAAGCTTGATAAAAAGCAAATTGATCATGCTCATCTGTTTGAAAAAATATTGTGTATTTTCAGTTTACTGAGTATTTGTAATTGATTAAAAAGTGCAGTTTCCTGTCTCAAAACACTGTCAAGGCCACAGAAGAAACTTACTATAAGGTAAGCCACCACAGGGGGAACTTGAGATAAGCACAGAAGAGAGGAATTTGCAACATAAATGATAAAATCTGTACCATTGACTTCAGCACATGGTCTCATTTGCAGCTTAATTCAGGCAGAGGCATTTCCTAACAACTGGATCCTGTTTTGTACTGTAGTTCTTGTATGAGAAAGACATTTCAAAGAAGAGCAAAGGACATGACAGTGAAGCCAGTAATAGTGTACCAGAACAGTTCACTTGGAAGGAAAGGAACAAGTGGAGGTTTTCAGTCTTCTCAAGTTGGGAATGGGAGTGTGACAGGCCACAGTCCAAGCTGACAGGAAAAGCATCCAAAGGAGAACAACAGCAATCTCTCAGCAGCAGATGCTAAAAAGATGTCTTGGAGTGATACAGCATGACTGCAGAGCTTTAACTCTCTATTTGTACTGCCTAAAAACAGAAAGCTGAAGTGACTGTTTCTTCCCCACAACTGGTCTGCAAAATGTGCCTCTTGAGCAGCCCATATTTAAGCCAAGATTACTAGCTGTGTGTGTCAGAAATCCTTTTTTTTTTTGCAAGAGAGGCTTTGTAAAAAGTCTGTGGCTAGCAAAAAGACTTGTTTTTAAAGAACAGTCTCAAAGTTCTATTTTGCTGTTCTGACTTATTATAAAAGCCATTCTTCAATGGAAACCTTAGTAATTGTGATTTTTGTCTGTTTCTTACAAATCTTTTTCAAGACTTTGGGCCTGCTAAGGAATTATACAACTTATGGACTGTTCAAACTAGAGCCTTTTTCATCAGGCTATCATATGGGGAAAGTTTAATTTTGTAAGACATATGTTATTTTTGCTTCCTCAGGGTGAGAAATATATTGACTCAACAGAAACTCATTCTGTATAACTGAAGATCCCTCTGTGTGAAGGTAAATATCTCAAACAAAGCAAAAACTTGACTGATATCCTTTTCAGATAGTCAGTAACCTTATACACTAAGGATGTAGAAGGTGTTGTCAACTTGTTTAATACCTATAGAGACTTTTTTCTTAAGAAAATAGAAATTAAAGAAAAAATTTCCTTCCAAGCCTTGAGATAGGGAACAAGGATGTTTTCCCCAAATCTTCTTTATGGTAAGCAACTATCAAATCTCTCAACCTCGGGCAAACTTTTGACTGTTTTTCATAATTCAGTAGCTATTTGGGAAATGTTAAAACAGAATAATGAAGGAACTGCATATCAGAATCAAATAGCAATATATAAAATTTAGTGATCACTGGATATTTATCTGTTTTAGTCATCAACACCCTTAAGCAGTTTTACAACACCACAGCTATGAAGATAGGTAAGCAGCATTTAAAATAGCTTACTAAATTAAATACATTTAAATAAGAGCTAAAATATTTCAAATGTAATCTAAATTGAGCCTCACTATAACTTCACTGAATTAAAAAAAAAAAAGTAAATCCAACATTTTAATTCAAAAGAGATTTTTATTTTAATTACAGCATTTTATTTTTTCTCCCATCATATTCTGTTACTTTAATATTGTTAGTTTCATAGCTTCTTTTCTTTCTGGTTTTTTTTTTTTTGGGGGGGGGGTTGGTGGTTTTTTTGGTTTTTTGTGGGTTTTGTTTGTTTGTTTGTTTGTTTGTTTGTTTGTTTTTAATGGTACAATTCTAGTTTTATTTCTTAGTACAATAAGAATTGTATTTTCTGCATAGTGTCTTCTAAGTCACTAGGAAAATATTTTTCTCTCCATTTTTTTAGGTTTGGCTATAAATCTGCTCCCTGATGAAAGTAGGTTCCCTTGTCATTTCAAGAATCTCTCACTTTTTCTCTTTGTTGTAAGAATCTTTTATTTTGGTCATAGCAAGGTTAAGGAAATAAATGTACAAAATAAAAATTACTTGTAGGATAAAATTTAATACTTCATGAACTAAAGGAGAAGAGTGGGTTTGTCAAGTCTACTTTCTTTTCAACAGCACTCTCGAATGCAAGAGAGTGCATTTGCAAATTTTCACAAGTGCCAAAAAGTAGAGTACCGTAAAGATAAGTATTTTTTCATACAGTCAAAAATCTCATTTGTTCCCCCAATGCTCTCTTGGAAAGTAGTTTTTTAACCTCTATTCTATTTCAGAGGTAGAAGGAGTGAGGAAGTTCTCTTTCTTTTTAATGCACAGTAAGGAGATAACCATGGTTCCAACATGTGATTTAGCATCATTTTTGACAGCTCATTGCCTCCATATTCTGAGTCAACTCCCTTGTGCCTTCCTACCATCATCATTAGAAGTATTCACTGTGCTGAAAATGCCATATATAATTAATGATAAAAAGTATTTCTTTAAAAGAAAAAGTGATGAAATAAGGTGAAATATAGTTAAACTATGTAGAGTTCACTTGGAAATAGAATGAGACAATGATCCCTTCCACACCTACCTTTCTTTCTCCCTTTTGCCAAACTTTGAAAAAAAATTGCAGATAGCTCTTTTTGCTTATAGATAAAATTATAAAACGAAGTTCAGCTGCAGTGGTTTCTTTTGTTAGCAAAAAATAATTTTCTCTTGAAGTACAATTTCTTTTTTTTTCTGAGAACTCAAGTTATTACCTCATCTGTTGAGCTATGTCCAGGGGCTTCTTTCATAATTTTCTTGTATTATTCATGCATGAGCCTAAAGCTGAATTTTAATATTTATATACTATAGGAAGAACTTGTGTCTCAGTCTGCCATAGATGAAGTGCAGAACACAATATGAAGCAAGGACCAGAAATGAAGGCAAAGAACAAGATGATGTAGGGAACTAGTTGTTATGGATTAGTTCTTTTGGTGTAAAGAAATGCCTCAATACTTGATTATGGTACTCATACACATTTCCAGTGAAATTAATAGAAAAATTTCTGAAGAGAGAAGTAAATTTTATTTCAATAAGAATTTTAAATTCCTTATCTCTGCTGAGAATTGAAGTTCCCTAAACATTTAATGCAAACCCTGTTATCATGTTCAGAAGTATCTGATCTATCACTCTAAACTATCTTGTTTTGGAGGGTGGGAGGAAGGTGAAAACACACATGTCCCTCCTAAACTGAAAGTCATGTTTAGGTAAACAGATGCTCTTAAATTCTTGGAGGGGCCCAGTCATACTCAGACTGAGACTAAGAAATTACAAATAAAATTAGATAATCTCTGATGTCTAATCATAGTTCTCTTCATCACATTGCTTTAAACATGAGTATGCTCTGAGTTTGTCACAAAAGTACAGAATTTTTCTTTGGATCAACACAAAACCAATAGTAACCAAACTGAAGAGTTTTCCTTGCAAAAAGAATTAATTTTTTAAATTCCCCTGGTCCAATCCTAAATCACCATCTGATTGAATATTTCCAGAAACAAAACAGATAAATGCCTAGTAAGCCAACTGTGAAAATATAAATTCAGGAATAAAATGAGGAAATTGAGTTTTGAAAACTTCTGAACCTCCTCTCAATTGCATTATTGAATCAGAAGAGATTAAACCCATTCACAGTTCTATTTTCCTTTTACAAAAATGTCTGAAATTAATTGAAAAACTCAAACTTGTTCAGGCTGAAATGCAGACACGATTAATTAACTTGAATGAAAACTTAACTTCGGCTTGCAAAATATTATAAGATTGTACAAAAAACTCTGTGCAAAACTGTCAAGTTTCTGCACATCACAGAAATTATCAACACACTAAACTTTTAAAACTGTAGGAAACAGCCATTTGTTTTGAGTTGACAATACAAAATCATTTATGATTATTGCAAGTATTATGATGACAGCTCTGCTCTAAAATATGATCAAAGTCCTATATTTTTGAAAACATTATGTAAAAAGTGGAATAGATGGTTCTAGAGACAAATGTCTTATAATATTATAGAATTAGATGTTTCTTCCATAGCTGATAGACGAGACAAGCTAAAATATTGCGGCTTTGATTTGTGGCTGAACATATTTATCTTGACATAAATTGCCATGGACTTCTGAGACTTATTGGTAAAGATTACAGTTGATACTGGTTTGATGTAGTTTTCCCTTTTTCCATTAACTCTAAGGATGAAGAACTGTAAGAGTACATGGATGAAGAAAATGTGTACAGCAAGAAAAGTGGTTCTCATATTTCTATTGCTTTCTTTTTTTTTTTTTTTTACTTTCCACATTTTTTGTGGTTTGATAAGATTTACTTGTCTGAATTTAAATTAAATTTTATTTCCTGCATATCAAATTGGGAAAAAAGAAAAGAAAAGAAAAAAAAAGAGAGAAATTTTAGGAAAATGGGAATTATTGAAAGTATGTGAAAGGATGCTGTGGATGCACAGTTGTTTCTTCCAATAGTTGGTGAAAAGTATTTCACCAGTAGTAACTGAGGGGTTTTTTTGTTTGTTTGTTTGTTTTGTTGTTGTGGTTTTGTAAATGGAAAAAATGAAGAGGAAAAGAAAGGAATGCTCTGTGGAGATGGGAAATCTGCCTCTGGAATGCCATTGAAGGAAGGACCTAAGAAAAGTTTGGAGAATCTGCCTAAATGAAAATTTAAAGTCAGATAAAAAATATTACTACCCCTTCATTTCAGTCACAGAAGTGTTTTGCCAACTGGTGATTGTATCACATTTCTAAATATTATACAGTCACACACTTTTAATCCTCAGAGATGTAATAATCTGTGTGTAGGCAAATCCTTATAACTGGGATGTTTTGAAGACAATGTAATCAATGAGTTATGGAACAGGACTTAACAGGGTTTGTTCTCTGCTTTTGATTATCAAGAGATGCAAAGGAAAGCAACATTAGTTTATGAAGACAATTTACATTGTAGTATGGATATTTGCATTTTTTAAATTATGTGAACAAATGTGCTTAACTCAATTATTTCTTCCCCAGGTTCTGAAAACTTTATTTCAGGCACCATAGCTAATATGACAGAACATTCTCTGCCAGAAAATGTGAGACTGGGACAATGACATAATGCTAATTCAGCAATTGCTCTTTGATGGTTGCACCAAAAATTAAAAAAAAAAAAAAAAAAATTAGCACAGAGTCTTGTGACTAAAGTCTGGTTTAATTCCTTTGGGACAGTATTATTTTGTTTTTAAGATTCAGAATTTTGTCCAAGATTAATCACAATCTCATCAGGAAAAAATGTATTTGCAATAGTGAATCTGGAATTTATTCCCCTTCCTTCTACCTCCAGTATTAACAGGACATAAAGGGAATTAGAAGGCACAATTTGATGAATAACATATTAAGACTATTGATTAAGTTTACCATTGTCTTTAAATGTCTTAATGGAGTGAAACTTTTCAATAGTATTCCTTCTGCCTGATTTGCAATACTGGGAGTCACAAGTAATTCTTTCCATCTTTCTGAAAAACCACTCTTGTGGCAGACAGTGCAAATAGCTTAGTGTATTTTGTTCAAGGTCAGTGGAAAAAGTAACTGCCATAGTGTTAGTGTGGATTTCTTTCTGAGATGCCTTGTGGCACTGGTGGCTGCTGGGAGGACTTCATGCCTGCCTGTACTTCATTTCAGCTGCTAATACTGATCTGACAGCTCTTGACCTGTGGGTAATATGTGGTCTATCATCTCCTTACTTTTCTTAGTCCATTTCTACTCTCTTTTCCTGCTTTTTTTTTTTTTTTTCCTCGATGTAGTCTTCTATCACATATCTTGTTTCAATCGAAATAGAATATTGCTTAAGTGTGGCAGATTATCTTTTCATATGCTTTACCTCTATTCTCTTTGAAATCCCTCTAGCCTGTCCACAAGATAAAACCAAATCTTTTTTCAAATGCAATTTTTTTAAAAACATCCTGAATAGACAAAAACTTTGTAGGCTGTTTCTAGTTTTCAAATTGTTTATATGTAAAGGATTAAAACGAAAAATAAATGTGGAAATAGAATATTTAATTAATTTTTCCTATCAAAATTTTGGTTTGATTTAAAGCTCGTTTTTGGAAAATTATAAGTCTAAACTCTGGAAATGCTATTTCTCTACTTTGGTATACAGATATTCAGGTCTTATGGAAATGCCTATTTCAAGGCAGTATGCATACCCTTCTGGCAGTACTGAACTCACAATGGGCAGGAGCCTGAGGTTAGGGGAGCTGATAGGCTCATTTCACCAGTTCTGTATATTTGCATTTAAGCCATGCATATCTACATTTGCGTGACACTTAGACAAGGTCAAATGAAAAATAGACTCTGTAGGAGCTGCCCTCTAATTTCTTTTAAATATAACCTTTGGTTATTATCAGTGCTGGTCAATGACTGTTGACTATATCTCTTAGCTGTAGGGCTTAAGAGCTGAGTTTGAGCACCTGGAACACACAGAGTCTCTTATTCTGTAATGCCCAGCCTTATATCCAAATTATGGAATGGTTTGTGTTGAAAGAGACATTTTAAGGTCATTTAGTCCAACCTCCCTGCCATAGTCAGTGTGAACTTTCACTAGTTCAAATTTCTCAGAGCCCTGTCCAACCTGACTTTGAACACTTTCAATGATGGGGCATATATATCTTCTCTGGGAAACCTGTTCCAATGTCTCATCACGTTGATAGTAAACATTTTTTTTTCTTACATCAAATCAGAATCCACCCTCTTTCAGTTTAAAATCATTGTCCCTGTCATTACATGTAATGACATGTAAAAAGTCTGTTCCCATCTTTCATCTAAGCCCCCTTTCAACACTGAAAGGCCACCATTAAGTCTCCGCTGAGCCTTCAGCTGAACAACCCCAACTCTCTCAGTCTGACTTTATAGGAGGAATTCCAGCTCTCTGATATTTCTATGGTTTTCCTCTGGACTCTCTTTGACAGGTCCACGTTCCTCTTGTGCTGGGGAACCCAGAGCTGGATGCAGCACTCTGGTTGAGGTCTCACAAGGGCAGAGTAGAGGGGCAGTCATCTCCCTTGATCTACTGGACATACTGCTTTTGGTGCTTTTGGACACCACTGGTTTTCTGGGCTGAAATGGCACTTTACCAGCATATGATTAATTTTCACCCACCAGTATCCTCAGACAGTGGGACAGCTGCATTCAATTCATTGATCCCTCAGCCTGATTTGATACCAGGGATTGTTCTGAGTCAGACACAGAGCCTTGCAGTTTGCCAGGTCGAACCTCTTAGATGTTCACATGGGTACATTTCTCAAGATTGTCAGGGTTCTTCTGGATATCTCCTCTTCCCCCCAGCAAATTAGCTGCAACAGTCAGATTGGTGTCATCTGGACACTTGCAGTCCATTCAACTGTCTAAGTTATTGATATAGATATCAGGGTGAGAACCTCTGAGGGACACCACTTGTTACTGATCTCCATTTGGACATTGAGCCATAGACCGAAACTTTGGATGCAGCCAACCAGCCATTTCCTTTCCCATCAATCACTACATTCATCAAGACCTTCTCTCTCCAATTCAGCAGAAAGAATATGTGTCAAAGGTCTTACACATATGTCCAGGTAGATGACATCCACAGCCCTTCCCTTATCCACTGCTGCAGTCACTACTTAACAGAAGGACACTAAATTAGCCAGACAAATTTAGAATCCAGCCTTTCATCTTTTTGTTTCGGTCTGTTCTTTTTAAAAAGCTTATACACGAGGAGAAATGCATTTCACATAAAATCCTGGAACATATTTTCTGTACAGTGACTTTTATTTTTTTTTACATTTTGGTTTTATGAGTTTGATATAAATATGGCAAAATACATTAATATTCCAGAAATGCAGATAGAAAGAAGAACTTTGTAACCAAAATAAAACTGTTATGTTTTTATTTTTTACAAGGGTAAAATTATCTGATTTTAAAACATATAAAGATAAAACCTTTGTGTGTGAAAGAGAATGTAGGAGTTATAGACCTATAATACTTACAGTGTAAATAGACAAGAAGAAAATTTGCTTTATTTCCTTCTCCTCTGACAACATTTTGCATGAACTGAGAAGAAATTGAATTGTAATTAATGAAAACTCATTTCTTACAAGCAATATAATTTTATTTCATTCATGTTATGAGATGTATCTAGTAAAACCAACTGAAACTGTGCAGCAAGAAACTTTATTCCCAATGTACTTCTTTTGCACTTACATGCTAATTTTAGAGTTCTGTGAACTCCTTATTGTCCAATTAGTGAACAATTATAACTTAAATGAGCTAAATGCTATTTTGTTTGCATGAAGAAATCTTTAATAATGATTAATAGAGTTTTAATCAAGTACAAGTTGAGATTTAAATATGCCATGACTGAAACAGAACACTTGAATGTTCCTCCAAAAAAGCAAAAATAGTTTTCTGTCTCTAAAATGAAAGAAAAAAAAAAGAAAAAAAAAAAGAAAAAATAAAGTCATGTTTTGTATTAGAAGTTAACATTGTGAGAGAGTAACTTACAGTTTTGAATTAATTTTGAGCTTGATATGTAGCAAATAGCATGTCTGCTAAATGGACAGAGTGGAAAGAGTGGTTTTGTTAAACACAGATTGATACAAGAAAAGGACTTCACGACCTAGTCTTTTCTTTAGTGTGCCCTCTATATAAAGTCAGTTATAAAGATGTTACTAAATTTAATGTGCATCTAGAAAAAGTAGCAGGAAATTACCAGGATTATTAATACCATGAAAATGATCTTTTTTGGGGTTGTAGGTCATTGCTAAGACAAAGTACAGCAAGATAAGAACATTAGAGTCTGCCTTTTTATCACTTGTCCATTTGGCAGTTTGGTGTATTTGCAGGGTGTAGATGTGAGGGTTGGTAGGCTATTTTAGATTGTTAAAAAACTTTCATATTTCTTCAGGCACTACGGTTGGGACTTATGTCACCTAATTTAAATGCTGAAAAGTTAACCATCTACTTCTTAATTAGCCATTCTACATGTCTTTTATATTCAACAGAGAGAAACAGGCATCCCCACAGGACAACTTCAGTGTCCCAAGGTAGACACCTTTCTCAGAGTAAGATGAAGCTCACTGAAAAACTGTTTCTTTGACAAAATGGTTTGTTCAGAGTAAGAAACAAGACCTTCTAGATGGCTATGCTATAACCAGATCTCCTGACTAAATGACTGTTTTATATCATGTGAATGACAATGCATAACACTCGAGCAAGTTGTTTGGGCCTTTCAGGGTGACAGTGCTTAACACTGTATGCTAAATTCAGCAAATAGGCGTTCTTCTTTATGAAAGAACAGCTACTTTTGAAGTTGATGTGGAATGAACAGAAAAGTAAACCCAGCTGTCTTCCTCTCTGCTGGTCTATGCAGTTATGGGCACAGCTAGAGGAAATACAAGACACCTCCATCTCCCAAAATCCTTCTTACTGTTTTTCATCATTTCCAATATTGATTAGGCCTTGCAAAAGGATGAATGACTAAATTAATAAAAATGCTATATTTATGTTCTCTGTAAGAAGAAGAAATAAACCATAAGAGTAGAGATCAAATGATGAGATATTGTTCTTATTTACTAGACACAGTATGGTATTTGTCTTTTTGCAAACAAATAGTTTAGTGGTTATTTCTGGTGTCTTGATTTCTCTTACTATTAAAAGCTATCAGTCAATCTTCTTCTATGTAAGCATGACAAAAAATGCGTGAAGATGAATCTTGATTTCACTTTTTTTTTCACTGCTATATGACAGAAGCTGCAAAAAAATTTTAAATACTATTCTGTTTCTGCTCTGAAGTGTGAATAAAAACAGTAATTTTACCTTAAAGAAAATACTTTTTCTTAAAAATCAATTCATATATATATTCATTTCTTAAGAAAACAATCTTATAACAATTTCCATTAAATATTAATAAACAAAGTACATAATATCTAGTTTAATGTACCTATGTCTTATTCAACTAAAACAATTTTCATAAATAGGGTTCTTCTTACATTTGCAGAGCAGTGAGATGTGTTAAATTGGAAAAAAAAAAAAAAGGTATGAAAACTTTCCTTTCAAGCAGGTGGAATAAAACTGTTCCAAATGCCCTGTTGAAACTAACGAACCAAACAAAGTAATTTGCTAGATCCAAACAGAAACTAGTCTTTGGAGAAGGAAAAAGAGTAGAGCCTTATGTACAGTGTTGGCTTTAATCTACCCCTCAGTCCATTGTTTCCCAAAGCAAAAAGACATAAGGGCAGACTGAATATACACAGCATATGCTGCTACTGGAAACTTACGTCTATGCTAATAAAAGGCGTTAAACATCATGGTAGTCCAGAAAATACTTTGCCTACATGCTTCATTTCAATTTTAACAAAACAAATTTGAGCACATAATTTTGCTGGAATTACATCATTAAAGCTGAAGATAGTTGCCTTAACTACACACATACAAAGGCAGAAAAAAATCACACAGCAGGGTTGAATGCTCTGGGACAAGAGGAGCATGACATTTATGAACATGTTAACTTGCTTACTGTACCTCCACATGTACACCATGAAAAGAACAGTAACACGTGTATTGAAAGTATTGTAACCTGGCCTTCTTTGAGGAGAGCAAAGAAGCACCCTGATTGTTACAGGGTAAGCTTTAGAGATCATCAGAAGAATCTTACCTATCACCCTCATAGGAATGATATGATGCAATTATTGAAAGAAATTGTAACAAGACAGCATGAGTTATTCTGGAAGCCATGTTAATTTGATGGAAAATTCCAAAATATTTTTTTTTCAAATGGATCACTAATATCTACATAAATTACTGATTCTACCTATTTTATTAGTAATGCTGGCAGAAAACAATGATTGAATAATGATTTTATTATGGATGACTTCTGGGCTTTAGATACTGGATAGATTATTCTCAGGATGATTTTTTTTCTTGAAGGATGGATAGGTCCATAATACTTTCCTGGAAGTTTTATTAGATATTATTGGATCAAGTTTTATATCACTTTTCATCTGTGATAGAAAATACAAATGAGGTTGTTAAAAGGTAGTACAAACTACTTGCTTGCAAAGACTGGGAATATAAAGGAGAACTGTCTAACGGAAGTTCATTTTTCAGTGGCATATAAGATTCTTCTATTTCACTTTTTTCACGCATAATCACATGGTTAAATCTATCAGAACAAATGAAATCTTAATTCCAATAATTAAGAATTTGTAATTTTTGCATTAAACTAATTAAGTCTTAGCAAAGACATTGCACAAGAATATGCAATAAAAATGTCCTTAATTGTATTGTGCTATATAAAGCAACAGACAGGACAAATCTCTCAGTTCAGTTTTGCTTCTTTGCTTTCCTTTTGACCTTAAATAGCCTTCTGTAATTATGGCAACAAAATTTACTGAAAACAATTTTCAAGATATTTTGTGAAATCATATCAGTGATGCCATCATGTTACAACTGCTAGCATCAAACTTTTTACTATAGTCCTGTAGGTCCAGTGAATAACATCTTCTGTTTTATAACCCTAAACTAAATAATCTAATGCTATCTATAAAATATTTATTCTTCTTTTTGAAGCATTTTCAGTCAGATTCCAGTTGTTTCTAGCTCCATGCTTTTCTTCTTCCTATACATCACTGGTAACCCCTCAATATTATGTAAGTGCAGAGAAAGCCAAAAGACTGTCAGAGCCAAAAAAACCCACTGTGTCCTCATCCAAATTCTGATTTTGTCATACATTCCAAAATGTCAGGCTCAAGTTAGATGAGAAGCATTACTACATCCTTTGATCCACTGTATACATCCCTCAGTAAGCAGTTAACCTTTGTTTCCAGGAAAAATGCTGACTGATGGTCAGGTTATGTACAGGGACACTTTGATTCTATTTTTGCATAGCAGCTATCCAGCCCATCAGTCCCCAGATTTTTTATACATGAGTTTTAAATGCACACACAAGACTTTGTATTTGTTGATCTTGACCACGTTTCTGCAGATCCAGCATCCTAATTTAATGAGATTCCTTTGAATAGCATTCCTACCCTCCAGAGTATCGGCAGTAATCCCCCCGACCTCAATGCAATGTCACTCACAATCCTGCTAAGGACAGTGTTCTTCTCAAACTTATTGAAGAGGACATTAAACATTTCCAAGAACATTTCCTCACTTTACTAAAGATTCTACTCTCTTTGGATGACTGCGGGCAAAAAAAAAATATATATTGACCAGTTTTCCTATGTTGAGACTAGCAGCCCAGACTACTTCTCCTTGATAGTTTTTGCCAGCACTACTGATAGAAATTTGTCAGAGATCCCCTGGACTATTTGCATCCTAATATATTCCCCTTTTAGCAGGTGTCAAAGTCATCAGAGTCCCCCATGAGAACCATTATTTTCAACTGAGGACTTCCTTTAGCTGTTTCAACAACACTTCTCTGCCTACATGCTTTAATTGGGCTGTCTGTATCTTTATTTACTCTAATCCCTACTCAAAAGATCTCAAGGCAGTTCCATTTCATAAAAGAGTTCTTTCATGTGAGCTGCGCATTTTAGGTAGAGTACAACCTGTCCTGCCTTCTGTAAAGAGTTTAGAAGGACTTTGTATCTCTACGCCTCATTCCAGAAGGGCAAGCATCTGTCCCACTATGTTGCTATTCCTATGACATCATTATTCCATTACTGAACACAGACTTATGATTACCACAGGTTCTACTCTTTTTATTTGTTCGCTCTGCCTTTTACAGCTCCTCCTCCAGTCTTCAGTTTTCCAACAGTGGTTTCCTTCAATTCCTAATTGTTACTTGTCTCCCTACTTGGCTGTTTGCTGATGAGGGCTGGCTTGTCATCTCAGGATCCCATTTATTTTATAAATCCTGCATGTTTATGTGTAGACACTTCAGATTGGCCCTCAATCATCCCACTTTCTCAAGAGGAGTGAGACAACCATTGCACCCTGGGTGCTTCCCCATTTTGTGCAAGCTTTGTTTCCTCATCTGCCAAATTAGCTTCTAAAGATTAGCACTGAAGAAAACAGGTGCAAAGTAATAATAAGAAGATCATGCAGTGCAGCTCTTCCACCCTTGGCACAGAAGGAAAAAGTCTTTGTGGTAAGTAAATAGAATATACAAGATTACTTCAAGACTGTTTTTTTAGCATATAATGATAAAATGAAACCTTTGTTGTTACCATTCCCAGATCTTAAAACATAGATGATTTCTGGATAGGTCAGTATATAAAATAAAAAATATATAATATAAAATATGTCTAATTATCATTGACATGTTATCAGAAGTAACCTACAAATCTTGACCTGGATTGAGATATTTACTTCTTTCTTTAGAGGTTTTAATGTTGATTTCCCCCCCCACACTTCCTTGCAAATTTCAGGTGTATAGAAGTACCTTCTTCAGACATGACAGTTCCAAAGTTTCATTAGGAGCAGCCAGGGTATTTTTAATTCCATCCTTACTTGAAGATCAATTAATTGCCATCCCCCTCTTTAGAAAAGCAGAATATGAAACCTTATACTACTAACTGTAACAAATAAGCAATTCTTCCTTCTAACTACATGAACTAACCTTTAAGTTTGACACTTAAGAATTCAGTTTTAGAGTGTATTAAGCCTAAGCTGCCTAAACAATAAATAAGAAAAGACATATTCATAAGAACAATTACTACAGTCCCAAATTCAGAATGTCCATGATAATAACTCTCTTAAGATGCTCTTAGGTGTAATGAAGCTAGAACAAAATATTACATAATTAGCAAACTGTAAGTTTGTTTTTAAAATGCCAGAGTTTACTAAAAAAGTGAATAAAACAGCTGAAAGCATCAGTAAATCATAAAGAAAAAAATCCTAAATAAATAACTAAGAAAAAACTCATGCGAAAAATAGTTTAAAAATACAAATTCTCACATAATAGGAAAAAAGTTATCTGGACAAGTTTTCTATGAAGATTGAAGATCATTTTGACTGGTCTGGTGTAATGGAGTGCTACAGAGGAAGTAAATTGCATTTTACTCCTATTTTAGGGCATCTTAAAGGGTCTTCATTAAGGCTAAATGATACCACTAAAGTGGTACTTTACAGAAGAGTGTAAAGAAATCAAAGTCCCAAAGAAAGGTAAAATGCTGCAGTTATTTTCTGTGGGTAATGTTTCTATCATTAGCTGGGTATATCTCCAGTTTACTGTTATATTATTCCAGTTTTACACTAGTAAGCCCAAACTAAATTTTTAGTATAACTCTAGTTTTGAATAAAGATTAAGCTTTACATATTTTATAGGTTTTCTTATTCCAAACAAATGTTTGTGATTTGTTTCAAGTTTATTGGTGTATGAAGATTACTAGCTATACTATGTTATTAGTATCTAATAGATTATATTTTCCAATCATATACTGCATTAGAAAATTTATATTGCATTTTATCCACTATTTTAACATATAATATTTATTCCAGTAATTATATTTTTTATATTCAGTTATAAATTTGATTATTATTTTTAAAAATTCAAATAAGTTACAACACTAAGGTGAGTTCACAATTTTGTTATATTACTAGTGTAATTTTTAACTTTTTGATTATAAGACTAGCTCACAGACATACCCAAAGTTTTCCCCAATAAAGTTTTTTCTTTGTCACTGAATCACTGGGTTTCTGTTGGACTTTGTGAGTGAATTAAAAAATTCAGAGGGAGAGATATTTTAGTAGTTGTCTATGCTGTTTGAAGAGAATAGACACATCTTTCACTGTATTTTTGACCTCCAATATTTCTATTAGGACATCATAAGCCTTTTGTAGAAAAGTGTTTTGACCATTCAGTGAAAACATTTTCCAGGACATTTTCTCTGGTAGCCAGTTCTTATCAAATAAGTAAATTGATTCAAAAATTACTAATAATAAGACTTAAAATTATGTAAAATTTGGAGGCTTTAAACACTTTCAAAATTAAATAATCCTCACTGCAACACTATTGTTTGGTTTATATCAGGATCATTTTTACTGTTAAAGCCAGAAGTGGAGTCTAACTATAAATCATGTAAAGTGCCAACAATAAAACAAACCTTTCTAAAAACCAACCAACCAACCAACCAACCAACCAAACAAACAAAACCAACAAAAAAAAAACACCACAAAAACTTCCAATCATATGCTTTCCTATGGGGAAATGTCTGAAATTTTTATTTGTTGCATTTTAATTATAATTGTTTAATCATTGCTTTTCCTTAGTGCTAGAATGAAACTTTACCCTTCTTGGAATTTCATGACGGCTAGAAGAAATATTATAATCCCGCAGAAGTCCAGGGGATAATTTTGTTTGACAACAAAAATTCTTGACTGATTGGTGTTTTTCTGGGTCACAGCAGCTGCTTACAGCAAGGTTTCCCCTGTCTTACCCCATCTCTCTCTAACAGTGTTCCTGTTTCTGAAATTTGTATCAAGAGGATCAGCAACAAATGGTTCATCCATTCAAAACATCTGTTTGTCAAAAAACTGAAAAGTTTTTGGTTGTGGTGATTTTTTTTTTCAACCTTCAATATTTATCACCTAGACTTCTTTTTAGTGTGAGGGTATGTGGCAGGCAACCTCAACAACCTTGCAGTTATCTGACCAAGGACATTGTCAAATGGGGTGGTATGAAAGAGGAGGAAGCCAAACACAGAGGGGGACAAACCCAACCAACAAACAAGAAACAAGCCTGGTCGGTTGCATGATTGATAAAATGGAGCGTGAGAAAGTTATTTTGATAAGATCACTTGACTGATCACAATGGGTGACCAGGGTCAAGAGGAAGACACTGAAAAAAAACCATACTGAGACATAGACCTATCAGACTTGTCTGGAAACAAGAGAAATAATACGAGGTAAATCTAATCAGTCATAATAATTAATTGATTATCACAAACTGCAGGAACCACTTCAAAGAGAACCAGCTTGAATTTTGCAGCTGATAAAGATGCAGTCCTGAAGGTTCATGATGTTGGGAGGAGTCTCCAGGATTGTATCCAATCATGAGGCAACCTACAGAGAAAGGGGGTCAGGGAGAAACAGAGTGGCAGTCATGCAGAAAGAGGTGCAAAAAGGGTCAGTCATGTATAAAACAGGACTGATCACCATGCTTGTCTGCCTGAGCCTGACAGCTGATTGCTGCAGTCTGTCCTGTCTTCTCATACCATTTTAGAAAATATTTTATTATCTCTCTCTGTGTAATTTCACTCTCCTGTGTATTTTCTTGGTGCAAGGAGTGAGACTGTGGCTGTGGGTGCCCACGGCCTGAGGTGTCAGTAACTGAAATCAGTGGGGTTTCATCAGCAGCAACTGGAGTCAATGGGGTTCTTTAACCTCCAACCACTACAATGGGGACAGTAAGTGTGCCCAAAGCCTACTGGGGGTAGTGGAATGAATTAGGCAAGTGAGGGCTCAGCATCAGCAGCTGGAGCAGGACCACAGGTCCCATGTGGATGATATCATTTGCTGGGGGTATATGTATCTTTATCATTACTTTGAATGTGCATGTGTAGCAAAGGCAAAGCTGGCTAACCTGTCAACTGTGGGTGCTCAGGTCTGGGATAAGGTATCAGGACAGCAGAGTGTCCGCACTTGTAGTTGGGGGACCCATGAGTGTGGGTGCCTATGGGATGAGTATGTGTAGGTAATGTTTTTTGTGTGTAACTTTGTGAATGTGTGTGCGTCCCTGTGTGTCAGTCTCTGGGATACGTGTTGGGAAAACAAGAAAGCAACAGTTGTGTCCCTGGTCTGGGCAGAGACCCTGGGTACCCAGACGCTCAACTGAGCTCCAAGTCCTGGGCTGGAGCTGCTGGGGGACACCACTTAACACTATATTTCTGAATCATGATGAAAGATGGAGAGCATGACTATAAACATGGGCTGGAGCTTTAAAAATCAGACATGATGCAGACTCGTACTGGAGAGCTACAGTTTCCCTGCAATATTCTTACTATTAATTTCACACTTAATAAAGCCTTTTTCAAATACACTATCTAAGCTAAAATTGTGTATAAGATGATATATCAAGAGTTTTCAAGGATCTGTAAGTAGTGATTACTCCTACACTATTCCTTTATATTCAATAATGATCTTTCCCAAAGAAAAGAAATGTTTCCATCTTGGCTAAAGTGCTACAGCTGTCTTATTCATTGTAATGAACTACTTTAAATGAAGAGACTCATTTGTACGAATAAAGAAGTATGTTTCAAGTGGCTCAGTAATTTGTAGATTTTCATTCTGGAATTGAATGTTTCCTTTCTGTTGTACATAATTTGTGCCCCTTAAGAGCCCTTATTTTCTCACGGTAGATCATACTTCTGAGAATATAAAGTCCCTTAAGATACAATAATGATACCCTTCTCATAAAATGCATTTAAGAAGTACCCAAAGAGTGATGTGATAGAGCATGAAAGAATAACAATATTTCTTGTGTTGCAAGCTAAACTAAAAGCTGACATTTCAGTAATGGCCATTCTAAATTTGAGAGCCTGTGTGATATTGTTACAATTACTAAATAAAGGCTTAAATAAATTTTTATATGCCTGAGAGGAAAAATATTTTAAATGTAAGAACAAGGGCATAAAATGGATCTCTGCATTTTGCTTTTCTTCTGTTCCTTTTTTTTTTTTTTTTTTATTATGCTAAATTTTAATTATGCTGCTTTTGATCAAAGGGTGAAATCTGATTTCTTCCAGTATCTTGTCTGTGTAGTTTCTAGACCATGTTAAAACCAAAGAAATAAAAAAACCAAAGAAGTCATCTACCCCTTAAAGCCCATGTTCTGCTAAGGACAGATGCTCTACTCATTTTTTTCCTTTGGGAGAAACTAAATACAAAAAGATCTGAACGAAAAGGGCAGTTTTCAGTGGCACTGAAAACTGAATTAATGATTCATGTAACAAATCCACCTCTTATCCAAAGTGCAAGAACAAATAAAACAACAGAGGTGTGTCTAAAATGCCACAAAAGAGCAAAGCAGTAGCTTTAGTATGGCAAGAATTATTGATGTGTTATCTTAAAGTCTACTTCAGCCTTGCCAGATATGGGTGATTCTCTGGCTGAAAACTGAGCCCAAGGCTCTCATTGCACAGACAAAACTACAGTCAAGGACTATCCAAGATACAGAGATCATGCTGGTAAAAATGTGTAATATTGCTTCCCTTCCAGAAATATCTAGCTTATGTGTTCTGTGAGCCATTTTAACAGGTATTACAGAGTTTAGCAAGGAACTGATAAACAGTATCAGTGTGTGAAGATTATCAGAAGCAGTCAGTGGAAATATAAAAAAAAATAAACCCAAACCAGAAACACCTGAAAATGAATTCACTCATTTCCTTTGGCAGCCTAAGGAATAAGATCTGGATTTGCACTTGTTTATGGCTGACTCTATGTCTTCTGATTTAATACGTTAAAATTTAAGCATGGTCCTAATATAGTAATATGTTTCTGTGAAGAAGATTGAGAAGTTATAAAAAGGTAGAATCACAGGGGGAAAGGAACCAGAGAAACTGGTGACACTGGTTCTTGAAGAGATGTGAAGTTGATTTTCTGCCTTATTTTAATGAGCAGGTGTTTGACCCCCTAAAAAGACCAGCCTAGTTGGCACTGCATTGTGTGCCTGTTGGAAGCCTCAGAAAAGAGGCCAGGGCAGATTGACCGTGGAGAGTCAACTACCCTTTACATTTTGGCTGCAACTGCTTGACTAAGTGTTAAGTTGGTTGGGAAAACTGGAGATATCTGGTCCTCCTCAGTGATACATGACATGGGAATAAAAGACTTCAGTCCCAAGATTCATAAAAATGTCAGAGATGGACAAAAATAAAATCTTTCATTTCATGACCATCATGATAGGTAATCCTATCTAATTGGTAACAGTGGACTTTTTTTGCACGTTTTTTTCTTACATGCACAAAAGGAAGGAAATAGTTTCTGCCTAATGTATAATACTAATATTTTTCTTATTTTTCTATGTCTTTACATGTACACAAAATAAATGGATATGGCTGACTCAATTTTTATAGACCTTATGGGAAATATTCTGCCAGAAAATCATGTGCCTTCCATAAAGAGCATCCTAGTCAATTCAATCTGCAATTATTTTGTCTGTTATTAGAATAAAATTAACTTTGCTCATATTTGTAAACTGCCTTCAATGATCTTCTTTATCACATTAGTCTGAACTCTGATAAATTTGGTGACTTGATCAGTCAATATGCTTCCAAAGCTCTGATGATTTTCTAAGTAGTTCTACAACAATAATATATTTTAAATTATTTTAAGCTAATTTATTAACATTTTGTGATGTCTTTAGATGACTAATATCTTTAGGGACACATTCATTATTTGTTTCACTCTAAAGAATTGTGTGAAAAGTATTAAGATGTAACACAGATATTACGTAATTATATTCTACTGCTATATTGGATGATATTTAGCTTTCCATAACTTATAAAATTGTCTTTAAGTTAATAACACTGGATAAAGAAAGAAAAAAGTTTCATGACTATGTCACAAATTCTAAAGGGTATCTAATACCTGGATTCTAACACAAAAAGTGTAATTTAAAAAGAGACTATGATGCAGATTAAATTTACACAGAGGTATACTTCTTTCTGTATTCATATTTAATCTGGATGAAAATCGTAAACTCATTTTTTGCAACTTGCATATGAATTGATTGTTGTTGCAATTTCCCTTCATTTAATTATAAAATTTGTTAAAACACTTTTTTCCATCTCAGAAAATATATGAGTAACAAAGGCTTTTAAACGCCGGACTTTGTTACCCCTAGGATCATCAAAACCAGTTGTTTTACCATCAGAAAGTAACATCAATTAATTTGTTCTTATTCTTTGTCACAGACTACACAGGAGCTTAATACTATGCATAAAAAATGCTGCAAAAAGATTAGAACAAAAATTTAAAATATAAATTACAATGGTGTGTTAAAAACCTTTTGTATATTTGTTATAAAAAAGTCTTTAATTAAAAGCCCAGATGTTTCAGACTTCCTGAAACATCTCTTGCATCATAGAATAGAGAGGGTTACATTATTCCACGCTAGTTGTTTGTTTTATTTACTGTTAAAGCAGTAAATAAATGCCCTTGATTCCAGAGAAAAGAAACACTGTTTGAACCTGGAATTAGTGATTTACTCCTGAGTTCTTGTATCGTGTTCTGCTATTTTAATTGATAAAGACAAGGAATTTATATCTGAGGAGGTAGTGACATATAATAGTAGGCAAGTGATCGGAATATTCTGAAAGAATGCCAGAGAAGGATATAAATCTATGATATTTATTAACTATATTGATTTGCCTTGAGCCTCTACTTGAAACTAGAATGTTTTAGAGTTTTAGAAACTTAAACTTCTTTCTAAAAAGAAATCACAAAACTAATCAGAGTTCAAGAAAACACAGAATCACAGAGATTGGAAGGAAGCTTTGATGGTTATCTGGTCCAACTCCCCTGTTCAAGCAGAGCCACCTAGAACAGGTTACCCAGGGCCATGTCCAGACAGCTGTTGAATATCACAAAAGGAGGACTCCACAGACTTCCTGGGCAACTTGTGCCAGTGTTCAGTCAGAAGCGTTTTCTGATGTTCAGAAGGAGCCTCCTGTGCTTCATTTTGCTCCCATTGCCTCTAGTCCTGTCACTGGGCACCACTGTCAGTAAATTACACTAAACAGTCCCAGATCTCTTAGGCTTTCCTCAGGTTTGACATTTCCTGATTTTTGATTACCTATGTGGACTCTCCACATTTCGTTTGTACTGGACAAAGGAATTGAGGTGTCCACTCACGACTGCTAAGTAAAGGAGGGAAGGATTAAGTCCCTCAGTGTGTTGGCAACAGTCCTCATAGTGCAGCACAGGATAGCATTGGCCTTCTTTGCAGCAGGAGCACACTGCTGGCTCATGGTCAGCTTGGTGTCTAGCAGGAGCCCCAGATTCTTTTCTGCAAAGCTGCTTTCCAGTAGATTATCCTCCAGCATACACTGGTGCCTGCCATTATTCCTCTACAAGTGGAGAACACTGCACTTCCCCTTGTTGAACTGTATGAGGTTGCTTCAATCTCTTTTCTCCAGACTCTCAGAGAACCCTCCAGAGGCACCAGCCTCAGACTTACTATTTGCTCCTCCAGGGTTGCTGTCATCTGCAAACTCTGTCCTATTACCTGGATCATTAATGAAGATGTTAAACATGACTGGACCCAATACTGACCCCTGGGTTTCCCTGGTAGCCTCCAACTCGATCTCTAATCTCTTCTATTCAGACAGTTTTCAATCCAGCACAGTGTCCAGCCTGCACTTCAGATTCTCTGATGGGATCTTACAGGGGACTGTAAAAACCTTAGTGAAGTTAGACAAGCAGTAACCATGCTTCTCTACCATGCCAGTTGTTTCAGCATAGAACTTTATCACATTTTCCAAGCATGGCTTCCCCTTTTTCATCCTTTATAATTAAACTGATAGCAATGCCATGAAAGACTGACAGCATATACCAATGTCATACCAATATTTTTTATGATATTCTGTCAAAATGATCATTATTTCTGTTTACCTCTTTATGTATCTGCACTTCTAACATTGTATCTTACCTATATTACAACTATGAAAGTTTCTTGATGCATCTTATTTAGACCAACTTGGAATATTTTCAGCAACTGCTTATATAATCCATTTCTCAAAAGAATAGCAAACATATTTTCAATATTTAATTTTATTTTTGCATCCCTTTACTGTAGAAAAGTCTTTCAATCATGTAATTAGATTGCTGGCTGCTTGATCTCAAAAATGGCCTTTTTCTTCGAATTGTTTACTGTATCTCACTCCTAGGATTTGTTGTTGTTGCTACTGTTGGGTTTGGGGTTTATTATGCATGAAGTTCTTTTTGACTAGTCTCTCCCTTTTGTCTGTTTTCAGACTAGCTAAAACTAGCTGTTTTAACAGTTTTAACAGTTTTCAGATTTTCAATTCTTACTAGTGACTTCATCCTTCATCAGGACAGGGTCATAAGTAGAACTTCATTTCACTTTAAGTATTTAAACAAATCTGATCTATAAATGCAGATTTTTTTTTAAAACTGTTCTTTCGCTCATTGCTCTTTTTAGCACTCCTGCTTCCTATTACAGAAAGATAAAAATTTGTTCTGGAAATTGCAGTGACATTTCCAGAAGTCTACGTGCATAGTTTTATCTCCTTGCTTTCACTCAGTACCCTTATCTATTTCTGTGTTTCTAGATGTTGTCTTCAGTTTCTTTCTGCCCTCCTAATGGTTTCTGGCATTTATATAATAATTTTTGAGAATCTGAACTAGAAAAACTACACTGAACTAAAGAGACATGTAACAAACAGCATCTATACAATATTACTGTAAGAGAAATGGCAAGAGTGACTAATAACTATTCTGTGTAAAAAGACTCTAGGGCGTACTTCATTAATAAGCCATGTTAGCATCAATTTATTAATTAAAATTGTTGCACAGGATAGGCAGTTCCATATTTGAACCTCAGAGATTATTAAGATACTTCATCAAAATGCAGATTCTTAATATAGATGATGGGTGGTTCTTCCTTGCTAAGGTTTTCCCTTCCACCTGGATCAGACATAACATCTGTATCTAGAAAAAAAAATCAACCACTTCTCACCCTTTTTGTTCCTTCCTTCTCTCTCTGTCTGGCATTTTATTCTCATTCTTAATCTTCTCCTTATGGCTATCCTACTTCATTTTCTCACTCTCTACCATACCCTTAAATGAAAACCTGAAAAATACAAAAATATTCTTCAGAAGTACAGATTCTCATGTATATTGTTCGAGGTGATAAATCAAGTTAAATATCAAGTCAAGTCACTTGTGTTTTGTTTTATATAGGAAGGAATATATATTTAAATCTTTTTTTAATTATTTCTCCATGGTAAATATCAGGAAAAAGGGGTTATCTGACAATAGCCAGTAAAATGGAGCTTTTAATTCACAGGTTCCTAGTGGAAATGCACAAGTTCCTGAGAGAAGAAGGAAACAAAGAAGTAAGCATATGGTTTGTCAAAATAAACAATGCTTAACTTCCTCCTTTCTGTGTCACAGTTTGAGGAACACAGAAAGCACAGTGTTGCACTGAATTTGTTGTAAACTATCAGCTGGAATGATTAGTCTTTATAAATCATATATATATATCTCGGTGGAATAACTATTTTCAAAATAAAGCATTCCAGAAATAACAAAAAAATAGTTTAAAAAAAGATTTAAAGATACAAATGTGGAATGAAGTGTCATGTTTTAGAGGAACATAAGTTTTCAAGACCTTCTAAAGCTATGACTATATGAACAGAATGGGACAGTGTACTGAAAGGGAAGGTGGTCAGCAGCAAGAGATACTGAGAATCTGAGTACAAGCTCTGCTATTACCATGCAAGTTTTCAAAACAAAGAAGGAACTGAAAGAATATAAACCACAGAACAGATTCCTATACCATTAGTCATCCTTGCAAGATATGTAACCAATGACAGGCATTGCCATTTTCAAATTAAAATAGGGTTGTGGGAACTTGGAGCATATGATGTCTGGAGTTAGCCTAGCCACAACTGAACATTAGGAGAAATAACTCATGTCTTGGCTGGAATGGATGAAGTGGAATGGCACTGTAAAGAGATAGCAGACAAAGAGTGGTGCATTCTAATGAGGTAAGTAGGAAAATAAGAGTTTGATGAGAGGACTATGGGTTTGAAAGTCCAAGGAACAGAGAAGAAAGAGGTAGTATGTCATAAAAGTAAAATAATAGATTTAGGAAAAGAGTTATATATAGGTGGAGATGGACAGAGAAAGTATGTGGCTTGCTGTTCCTTCCTAAAGATTATGATTTTTAATCAATTGTTTGTGCTTGTCATAATCAGAAGACTCTGCCATCCTGAAATATCATACTTCCCAAAAATCTTAAAGAAACAAATATCTTAAGACCCAAGTATACCAACTAACTTGTCATTCACGTAGATATTTCCTAAATTCTTTGGGAATCAAGAATGTGTAACTTGACTTAAGGATAAAATAAATAACAAATTTAAATAAATTTAAATTCACAATTGAATTCTGCAATTGTGGATCTTGAGGTAAGAAAAAGGAAATTATTGCAATATCTGTTTTTTATCAAGAGCTTAGAATGAAAGGCATTTGTTACTTCTTTGGAGGCTGGAAAACTTACCACAAAAGACTGCAGTACAGGAAAGGGAATTCGATTAAGGAGTTTCAGTTTTTATGAAATACATCTATTTCCAATCGTTAGTTTTTTTGTTAGGGTATACTATACTGAAAATTCTCTGTGTATAAACATGGCTTTACTTGTGAAAGAGAAAATTGGAAGTTACTACTGTCGTTTCTAAGAAAAATTGTGGCTCAGGAAATGCTTCATCTTCCATCTTTGATATTTAGCTAACAAATAATCTTCATTTTCAACTAAGAGTTACTCATTATTCAAGGGTTTTCAAAATCAAACTATCCTTTTCAGAGCAGCCAAACTGCAAACTAAAAATTTCAATAATAGGTTCTTATTGGTCAATTTTTTATCATAATTAGAGTACATGCATAAATTTTCACAAGCAAAATGGTGGCTTTAAGCACTGTTTTGTCCAGAACTCATTAAGAAGCTTTGCACTGCAAAATGTTTCATAATGACCAGTTTTATAACCTTTTAAATTTTTTCTTCCACTATGGAAAAAAAAAAAAATTATCACCAAAACTCAAGTCATATGAAATAGAAACAGGAAAAACTACTTAACAGTGCAGATTGTTTTGATATGCTTACCTATTGAAGCACAATCTCAGAATATTATTACTTAATATTTGAAATTCTTTGATAGAAAGGAAGATATTTTAAGTTTACCTTCATTGTCTGATTCCCTTCTTTTTTTTTTCCCCAAAAGTGCCTGTAACTTCTCTCCTTCACACAGAGATAGTAAAAATTGTAGTTGTATCTTTTGTAGTCTGATATTATCAGGCCATTGTTTGTTCTTAATTAACTGAACATTCTGATATTATCTTTGCTAGGAGAAAATGAAAATATGAATAAAATTCTTGAAATTGTCCTTGATTTTAATGCGTAAGTAACCCAAATAGATAACAAGAAGGAAAAAAAAAGAAAATGGAATTCTACGTTTACAGAAAAAATGTATCTAAAAATCAATATTTTTTTCATCTTGCTACAGTCAAAACCGAATTTCGTAGCATCTACTTGACCTTAGAAATTGAAATCATCTTAGATTATAGCTAATTCATTTGTTTTGTGTAGGATATTGGCAAACTTAATAAATGAGTTAGCCTGATAATTACTACTGGAGCTGGGATTTATATTTGACTTCTCAGTCATTGATCATTACTTCAAAGAATGATTCATGGACTCTGCCTCTAGAATGTAATTCCTCAAGGGAATGTTCTAGACTGGGACAGAGTTCACTGAACAATCCAATGTGTCTTAAAGTCTTTCTTAAGCAGGAGAAACTTTAGCTTTTCGAGTCCTTGATCTTCAGATTCTTTACACTGTCAAACCTGATCACATATTCCTGTCAGGTTTAATATTGTAAATAAAAGGGCTTTCTTTAGCCCTTTTTTTTTCTCTTCTGGTGTGAGAAGACAAGAAGGAAATTGCTCATTCAATTTCCCCCATTCGTTATCACAGTTTAAAAATTTATCACAGTTCAAAATTTATTAATTGTTGGATAACCCTTTCAGGAATCGACTCTTTTTATTCAGGAAGTATGGCTGGCATTGAAAGACTATCCTAGTATTAAAAAAGTTCCACAAAAGAGACACAAGAAGAGGTCCCTTGCGTAGAGTAATTGAAAAAGCAGCTCACTTTGACAGAGACAGGGTCCTCACCAGTATCAAGACAATGGTAGCATGATTTAGTTTGTATTACTTTTCCATAGTAGTACCCGCATAGAAATGTTATTAGTAGGTAAAGATAACTTTGCTTCAGTTATCAGATATATGATAAATGAGACTGCTGGAAGTATTATATTAAAAATGTCTGATTAAGATAAGCATAAATCCAATAAAGGATAGGTTTTATGACATGGCAAAATGCATGACAAAAAGTTTTGAGTTGCAGCACAGGTGAAACAAGTACCTCCAAAAATAACTAAGATTCAGAATCTGCATGCTGATGAAAGCTGAAGCATCAAGTGTCTTTAGAAAACAAATAGACCAATGATAAGGGAAAATGACAAAACAGCATAATGAAAACATCCAACTACCAACATTGTGGTAACATTTTAAGTAAAATCAGGAGCTGATCTCCTCTCGCTGATGAACAGTGACAGGACATGAAGAAATGGAATGAAGCGGTTTCAGGGTTGGTATTAGGAAAAGATTCTTCACCCAGAGAGTGGTTGGGCACTAGAATACTAAAAGCTCCCCAGGGAACCGGTCACACCACCAAGAGTGAAGTAAATTCAGTTACTTTATAGTATTAACGAGCTACTTAGTGAAATAATAGATTGTTTTTAAAAAAATTGATAGCCTAGATAATCTGCTTGCTGATCAAAATGGATAATACAATCCATTGATGACAGCCACGTAGGCTGCTAAAATATATGAGACCAAACACATACTAACACAGTTGCCATCACTAGGTCTTAGTTGCCATCACATTTGGTATTAATACATAATAAAAAAAAATAAAAAAAAGAAGAAAAATCACATTGCTTCAAAGCACATGAAATATTACAGCTTGTACCTGAATTGCAAGTCTTACCTTTACTGGAAGGTGTTGGCTACTTCCCTGACTTGTACATTTGGCATTTTTGGCTATCTAGGTGCTCAAAATTAATCAAAGTGTAGAGAACATAAGCTGGGGCAATATCTATTTTTGGAGCACTCATTTTGAAACTAGAAAAAGGACAATCGAAATCTCTGAAGATTAATAAATAGGGTTTGAAGACTTTTTTTTTTCTTCAAAATGGGCTGCAAAATACTTTCTAGAGTATAAGCATCACTTTAAACTGTAAATATAAATGAAGCCCTGCTATGACTGTTCAGTGGTAAAAACTTAGCCTGTTAACAATTATTCACATAGAAATACTGACCTTCTCATTTTTATAATCTGTTTTTTGTTGAAGTTTATGATTTGGAATAAAATAAAATCAGAACATCACAGAACATAAAAATGTTGCTAACTTATATATATAAAATAATCAAACAAATGCTGACAACAGTTAAAAAACCAGTATTGATTATTTGAACACCTATCATTGCCCAAGAAAAGCTTTCTTTGTGACGCTGTTTAAATGCAAAAAAAAAAAAACACAGGAAAAAGTACTTTTCTTGTAATAGTTTTCATTACATTTATTTATCTACTTTTCCTTTAGGGGATTTTTTTTTTTTTCAAAATTAACATCTTATGTTAATAGTTGCTAAAAAGATAAGTTTGGGGTAATTTTAAGAATTGTAGTGGTAAATTACCATCTTGCTGGGAGTCTTGTAAGTTGGCAGTAAGTCATGGTACTTTTACACTGTTATAGGATTTCCTTTTGAATTTAGTCTGGTATTTTATGCTAAAATTCAATACTGTTCCTGAGATCACCATGCTGATTCACTTGGAAGGTTGAAATTCAAGGCAGAAGACAATCACTTTTAGTACTGCTTGTCTTTCAAGGAAATTGTTCTGGGTTATAGAACCTAAAATGTGTATTCTATTTTCCTCTGCTGAAAGCAGTTGAGGAATTGTTCTCCTTTATCTCTTGTAACTCTGGAAGTTTGATAACGTTTGCGTTTGATGGTGCGTTTGATAATGGGCCAACTGTTAAAACCAGGTAGGGCATTGTTCCTTATCTCTCTCACTGCCCATCCTCCCTCCAGGGGAGTATTTTCTGCTGATGGGCCATTAAGACACCCATACCCTCCCCAAAATAGTACATCCACATTCCATCATCCTATTGTGAGATGCTCCACCCAGTGGGGGGAGCCAACCATTCCTACCTGGATAAAACTGGGACTCCGGAACAGGAAGCTCTCTTGCTTCACCCCGATTTCTGGGAGGAAGACCGGACCTCATCTCACCATCACCAGACCCCATCTCACCATCACCGGACCCCTTCTCACCATCACCAGACCCCTTCTCACCACTCCTGGACCCCTTTGGCTACAGGATTATCTCTACTTCAACAGAACCACATCTGCCACTCCAGGAGGACTCACTTTTGGACTGCTTCCAAGACCCTGACCAACAGGGCATCAGGTTGTAGCTCTGACTTTGTCAGGGCTTTCCAAAATTGTTGTTTGTTTGTTTGCTGGTTTGGTGGAGTGGTTTTGTTTTTCTACCACATTTGTATTATTGATATTCCTAGTAAAGAATTGTTATTCCTATTCCCAAATCTTTGCTTGAGACCCCTTAATTGCAAAATTATAATTTGGCAGGAGGGTGAGGGGTTTACATTTCTCCATTCTAAGGGAAACCCCAGTTTCCCTGGCAGATACCTGTCTTTTTAAACCAAGACAGAGATAAAATTTTCTTTTGACCTATAACCTTTCCAAATTTTCTTATTTCATTACCTATAGTTTGCATTTTACTCAAAACAGTAAAGCTGAAATGTCAGATTGTCTTGACGTAACCATATTCAACTATTTGTTTCCATTCTCATGTCCTGAAAAGTATATAATGACTAAAAATGGGACTTTTTGGTAGATATTTCATATCTGTCAATCTTCATTGGTAAATGAAATGTAAAATATATATATATATATAGAGAGAGAGAGAGAGGAAGAAGCTTAAGCACATACACTGTTTTAATAATCCACAATATTGGTGGAGCAGTAGGTAGTATGCAGCCAAGAAGTTTTCTATAATAAATCTAATTAAGTGAAACCTACTGCTTCCTTTTGGATCAAGAGACCAACTGAAAATATAATTTTCATAGTCAAAAACGTTATCATGCATTTATCAATGCAAGCATGTACAGCATGTATCTCTATTTATGAGTCTTAGACCTATGTACCTCTAACCACTTCTTGTGGTCTGATGAAGCAGGAGACGGGAGGAAAATTCTAAGGAGCAGACTTACCTAAGTTGTTATTTTTCAGTCTGTTTGTTCAAACTTTGGGTACAATTAACAGGGATTTAATAAAGTTAAAACAAAAATATTGGTATTTCAATAGACCTTGATTACTACACCTGCTAGGAAAATGTGTCAGAATAAGAACAGAAATTTACATCTTATTTAATTATGATAATGGAAGAAAATGAAAGGAAAAACCCCCCCAACAACCCAAACCCTCAAACTTGAGATATTTCACTAAGATGAAAATAATATATTATTTGCTCACAGAAGGTAACATTTCAAACCCAGCTGAAGTCCATTTTAATGTATTTTGGAATTAAATCAACCTTTTAGATTCTGGATGGGAGGTCTGAAGGCTTGTCAATGGTTTCTTTATGCAAATATAAAGGATTAAAATTCAAAGGATTTCTTTGTTCTGCAAAGCTTTTGCTCAAAATCACACTATATTTGAATTATAACTTCCAGATTCTGGGTTGATATAATTTACAGCAGGAGATTGACTATTTACAACCATATATATAACAAATCCTTAAAATATGCACAAGAATTAGAATGGATATTTTAAGAAATTGACAGCATTTATATTAATGAAGATATGAATGTTGAGTACTTACACACTTTTTAAACAAAATTCGAATTCATTTCCCAGTGTTTTTAGTAGGGTTTTTTGTCTGAAAACATCAATGATATTGCATATTTTGCATCAATATATCATCTGTAACATTGATAATAAATCCTTTAATAAGTGTCCTCAAAGGAAAGTACATATATACTTCTTTCACGGGAAATTTAGTCATGATCATTAGATCATGTCCTTTATGTTATTTCTATTATTGTAAAGGTAGATAATAAGAACTATATTTTACCTTTAAGTTGTACTCTTTCCCTTCTGGCCCACAATATGAAACAGATTGTTCAATAATGCTTCCAGACTGACTTCTATTATAATGACTTTTAGATCCATCAAGTTAGGATAAGAAGGATTTCCTTTGAGCTAATCATTTAAGCCATTACAAAATGCTCTGTAGAGAACAGACCTACAGGGAGATGAGCTGGTCAAACTACTAACTCATCTTTCTATTGCATTCACTGAAACATCAAACAGCATTTCTTTAATTGTTTATTACAAGATTACTTCTCCTTCTGCTGATATTTCTAGAGTTTGCAATTCTATGCACACCTATGCACACAAACATGCGTGTGTGTGTGCGCGTGTACAATATATGTATATATATATAGTGTCCTTGAGAGTCCCTGAATCCTTGAATTCAAGGAAAACAATGACCATCTAACTCACTAATGACAGACAATAATGCTTTTTATGATGGATAATATAATATGATTTTCATATAAAAAATGCCATGAGAAATCTAATAAATTATGACAATATGAAGTGTTTATATATTCAGCAAAATAATGTTGTATTTCCTGTTGAGGGTCATAGTAATGGGGTATGAGATGAGTAATTTCATCTAACTGTGCTCATGTTATATATCAGTATGTTTCACACACTGAGGCTGCTATCCTTGTGGTTTAGATGTCAGCAAAATCATGCATACAGACATCTTTGGGCCAGTTAGAGAGTCATCATAAAGTCACATAAATCAGAGTGCCACATGAGATCCTGGTAAATGACTTTTTACCAAAAGCACTTTTTTTTAATTTATTTATTTTTATGGTTCACACATCTGGAATAATGATAGCAGGCCAAATTCAATAGATAATCATAATTTTCATGTTGTTTCCTTTTTATGGTAGCCTAATCTTCAAGTTTTCAGAGAAATTTCAGTCCACACTCCAAGCCTTTAAAACAACAAACAAAATTCAAAACTCTAAAAAAACATACTCCTGGAATTAACGTGATTTTTTGCTGACACCATTTTCCAAGGTTTTGAGTGACATATATATGCAACTTTGGGATCCTTTCCAGCCAAGAAAAAAATAATGCTGGTGTTTATTTGTATATGTATTAAATTATTGCTATTGGTTTTCATACTTTTAAAGAAAAAACCTCCAAACTAACAAAAAAAATGAAGTTTAGATTGTGCTTAACTGAGAAGGCACTGGATATATTTCAGTTTAATAATGGTAAAATCTTTTTATGCTTATAAACTCAGCTTTTCCTCTGAAATCTTCATTAAGACAATAAAACTATGGATATTGGTTTGAAGTTTTCTTTTAACAACATCTCAGAGCTACTGAAATCAGTGAACTTCTTGATAACTTTAATAGCGCTTCAATGGATTTTTCAGTTCTAAGATTTTGCTCTTTCTTTTCCCATCACATAAAGACTTTTGCAATGCTAGAAAGATTCTATCTTTCTAAAGTTTTTGAACCTTATCACAAAAAAAATCCACTGTCTGGACCTGTGGATGGATAGAGGTGAAGTAGAATCTTGACTGGAATTCTGGAAGATTGCAAACAGCTGCTAGATCTGGTACACAGAGGAAAAAAAATGCTTGTACTGATGAATCTTCAAGCTTTCTCAAAGCATATTTTTAAATTTTCTTGTATATCAACAAGATATCACTACATTAGTGTATTTTTGTATTGATTCTAGTACCTCATTTTCTAAATGTCTCACTGATTCTGCAGATTGCAGAATGTAATATATTTTCAGCTAAACACTTAGTATAATAATATTCTTTTAGTTTTCAAATGAAAATGGACTTTTTTCCAGAATTTTTGGGTTTTTTTCTTTCCTTTATGGCAAAATACCCTGAAAAATACTGACATAAAATGTAAAGCCTGTAGATACATAGATACATGAGATCTCTCCTATGGCAAGCATTCAGAACTTCTGTTCTATGTGAAGGTCAGAGTTGGATCAGTTCTGCCTAACATATAACTCTCTTTTTCACCTACAATTTTTTCCTTACTATATTTGTCCTCCTAACTTTCCCTAGTGGAAAGACATTAGTGGAATCTGGTTAGGATCCTTGAGTATTCTTTGAAGTACTGGCTGTCTACTCTCAAGTCTAAGCAGAGATCATAGAATCACAGAATCATTTATGTTGGAAAAGACTTCTAAGACCATCAAGTCCAATCACCACTAAGCCCAGGTGCCATATCCCACTTCCCTGGGCAGCCTTTTCCAATGCCTGATCATCGTTTCAGTGAAGAAATTTTTCCTAATATTTAATCTAAAGCTCCTCCAGGAGCAAGCTGAGGCTATTTCCTTAGGATACTGCTGGCCTTCTTGGCCATCTGTTAAAACTCTTTGTTACAGGTTGCAGCTATCATTTAATCCTGGAGATAGGAACAGTTAGCAGAGAACACTGATAAATGGCTGGTTTTTACAGTGGCAAGAATTTGTGAAGATTTGGTGGCTCTTTTATAAAGTGGTCATTTCCTTTGAAGAGTTAAAGGCAGAGAGGTTGAAGTGATTTCATTTCACCTGGCTTTGATGTCCCTGATGCAGGCATGTGCTTCTTAGCTGGTTGCCTTACCTATCAAGTATAATTGAAGGAAAAAAAAGTATTCAATCACACTGAAAGTAGGATTCATCTGATTCACTCACTCTGTCTCTTTCTACTTCCTGATAAAATGATTTATTCCATAAAACTACCTTTCCCTCCTCCCAGATGTTGAGCTGTCAGTGATCCAAGGCCAAGTTTTGATGGAGAAAGTCTGCTGAGTAGAGCCATGCAAGATAAGAAATATAAAATTCGAGACAGAAGCAGGATTGCTGGTGTAAGAATAATCAGCACCACAATTATTCCAGAAAACAAAACAACACAATGAAACACACTCACCTCAAAATAAAAACAAAAAACCAACCAACCAACCAACCAAAAAAAAAAAAAAAAAAAACCAAAGCAAAAAACAAAAACAAACAAACAAACAAACAAATAAACTGAAACAACTAAAACAAACCCCCAACAAGCAAAACAAAACCAACAAAATCTCCCACATGGATGTAAAGAGATTAACAGGAAGTCTCAAGATGGCATTTTAAAATCAGGCTAAAAATCAGGCTTATGCAGGGGCAGCAAAAGTTGAACCTGGTGACAGCTGTCCAATGAAGACCTTTCGGACATGGAGTCCAATATCATTCAACATACCAGTTTATTTGTTCTCACCCTGTACTGGCTTGTCTTTTAAAATTGTGTCATTTGGAGTCCCTTAAAATACATAAAAGTTGTTCAACATATTGACACAGAAAGTAGTTCAACATACTGACAGAGATTCCTAGGTGGTTATTATAGAGTCCTATGTACCTTGTCCAGGAAGATTTCCAGGAAAGCTAAGAGGGCAAAGAAAACAATAAAACCACCCAGAAGTACAAACCAGAAAATATTCAGAAGTAAGTAGTACATTGGATGTAAATACATTGTATGTAAGAAGGATTCAAGAATAGAATCTTGAAAATCAAGAAAAGAAGGAATACCTGCCAAGCATGACAAAATATTTGAATTAATTTAAAAAAGTTAAAGCCTTCAACTCTGGTGATATGTATGTTAGCTTAAACAAATGTGGTGATAAAGAAATCCAATGAGGAGGTTAACCTCAGTGATCCCAAATGCTTAATGTAAGAGACTCACGAATCACAGAATGATGAATCATAGAACTATTTGGGTTTGAAGGGATGTAAAAGATCATGGGGTTCCAACACCCCTGCCACAGGCAGGCACTGATGTTACCTACTAGATGAGGTTTTCCAGGGGCCTATCCAACCTGACCTAAAATAGAGACCAGATATTTCTTCTTTACAAAATTCTGAGAAAATTGCTACATGAACACATGGGATCACTATGTTCAGTAATGAAGATGCATGGGAAAAACGCAGTAGCTGTATTAAAAAAAAATCAAAACATGAGAGAAAATGTGAATGAAATAGCAAATTCTGGAAATAAAAGTTACTTCAAGAAATTGAAGTAAATGAATTAAATAGCAGATAAAAAGTAGAGGGGATATATCAAAGTAACAAATTAACCTCCTTCTTATGTTTCTTTGTTAAAAAATCTTCTATTTTTTTTCTTCAGAAAAAGGCAATGCTTTATCTAAACTGCTTTATCTGGACCTCAGTAGAGCAGCTGATATATTGCCAGGGGAGGTGTTATTAATTAAGATGAAGAAGATTGAGATTAATGTAACCATTACACTATGGTTAATCATTACAGATGAACCATTCAGTCTGTACTGAAAAGGAAATGACTGTTAAGGAAGTATGCTATTACAAGGGTTCCAAAAGTCTTATATGTGGATTTGGTTTTGCTTTATATTTAGCTCATATTTTATTTAGCACCCTGGGCACAAAAGATTTGAGAATATGCTGATGACACAACACTGGGATGAACCAATAAAAGAAATACAAACAGGGTCAGCTAAAGGACAGCAATAATACAACTGAATTAAAAGCCATATAACGCAGTAAAAATCAGATATGTGTGAGCTAACAATAAAACATTTTGTAGCAAGGTGAGAGCTCCTCAGACAGAAATATGGAAGGTAGAAGAAAATCTGGATATTAGTAGATCACAGAATGCTGCAATCTTTGTTCCCATAAATTTCTTACAGACACAAGAAAATATGCTTTTGCTCCTTTCGAAACATCACCTTCCCTTCTGATCAAATATGTTCAGACAAGGTACCTTCCAAACTGGAAAGTACAGAGAAATTCCATATCTGATGAACTGAGGAATTAAACTAGTTCCTATTTAAAGACTAAAACATCTTGACGTAACAAATTACATACTGTAGATAGGTATGTTTATACAGTACAAAAAGAGACATAACTATATTTTAAATATTGTATGGCATATTTCTCTATTGCAAATTGCCTCATCAGTTTGCTCAATCCCACAACTTCCTCCAGCATTCCATACCCATATGATTGCACCTTCACCTGTTACAAAGTGCAGATTTGCCCACAGTTTCTTGATAGCCCATCAATTAGTGGGAGTGATCAGGTTTGTTTCTGTTTATATTTTGTTTACAGTAATAGGTCAAGATTTATGACTCTGTGTCCTGGTTTAGGGCAAATTTGGGGGAAAACCTCCGAAGGGGTTCCTCTGGAAGAGCAAACCCAAACGGCCCCTCCCCCCAGCCGGTCCGGGAAAAGAACTTCCTCGGAGAAAAGTGGAAAACACTATTTATTTAACAAAAAAAAATGCCCACAAATGTAAAGAATTAATAATATGAAACAATAAAACCTCTGCCCGCTCCGAAGAGAGATGGCAAACAGAGACAGTCCTTGCCGTGGGAGTAGCTCAGCTCACTCAGTCTCTCCGAAGGTCCAGGCCCGGCGGGCCGCACGTGCCAGCCCTCGCTGTTCCTCTGGGTTTTTCAGTCCCGAGCAGATTTAAACAGTCCCAAGAAAAAGGAAAAAAAACAGTCCAGGGAGTCTTCTCTGCCTAGCTAGCTAGCTAAAACTAACTAAAAGCACAGGAGATCTCTGTCCCACCGCTGTCCGTGCCTCGGACGAACACCGGAGAGCAGCAATGTGGGGGAGTCAGGCAGTTTTCTCAAAACAAACTGCGCGCTGTTCTTTCTCCCCCTTCACTCCCAGAACAAGTTTTAAAGGTACAGAACACAATATACAGCACAAACAGAACAGACGATTGGGGATACAAGCAGCATAAAGTCACCCTACCACACTCTGTGAGTTTCTTCCCCCTATTTCCTTTTCCTTATCCTCCCAATTTAAAATATATATATTTTTACACCATAATTTGGGCCTATGACCAGTTTTTTTCTTATCAAGACTTCCTTTATTATGTGGTGGCCAGATACCCTTAAAGGAGCAGACACTCTCCTACCCCATACATTTACTTATAAATAAATCAGATCTAGCATTTCTAGGATTGGATTAATCTCATCTAATTATAGTGGCTACAGTGTAAATAACTACATTTGACCAAGGCTCATCTTGGTAGTTAATATGGAGAAATCAGCAAATACCTTTTGGAAATATCCTCTTCCATTGCTGACGTCTTCTTTAAGCTGAACTGAGTTGTACTCACACATACATACAGCTCAGACACAGTTACAATTCAGCTGTGTAAATTTAGGTGGTATGGATCAACCTTTCATAAAGAATCAATAATATTTTTTATAAGCCACAGGAGGGTCCTGCACAGAGCTGGGAGTTGGATCCTGATGGGTCTTTTCAAATTCAGCATATCCTGTGATTCTATGATATCCCACCAGTTTTTACATTTGTTAAAAAATGAGGACAGAACCCTGAATCAGTACATTCAAAGCAAGGCTTGTGCTCTTTTACCGTAGTTAACTTAAAGTCAATATACAAGAAACATTTTGGCATAAACTCAATAATGTGTTTGATTGAATTAATAGAAACATGATTGTGTGTTTATGCTTAATCAGGATCACATCAGTGATACTGTGCTAGCAGGTAGATCTTAGCTACTTTACAGGTTCATATTAATGATAGTGGACCTACCACACAGACAGAAACAGAATTTCACTCATCAATTCTGATTGCTGTAATGTGTCCTCACCTCCTAGTTAAAAATCAGTTCCATAGGGTGGCATTGGTACATTATTCTTTTTGCGCTTCTGTATCACTTCTCCTCACCTGCAAATCGTGAAATTCAAGGCTAAGATAAAACTGAGTCATGTTTGCAGGTATTTTCCATAGAATCATTCAATTTAAATTATTTTAGTAATCCAATTTATAATGTGGCTGAACAGAACCTTGAATCAAAACACATGATAAGGAATTGTTGCATGCTAGTGGAAAGAGAGGCCCGTGATGGAAATTTCTTCAGGTGGCTTTGTTGTCAAAGTGTTTCTGTTAACTGTGTCTCAGCTGACACCTGTTACAAAAGATTTAGGCTTCATTTGTGCTCTGTAGGAACTATCAATTTTCAAGGTAGCTTAAGACTCCAGAAATTCAGTAAAAGCTTTTGAGTAATTTCTGCTTGTGGCCTGATGTAATTATAGAAGCTGTTCACTCTAGATGGGTCAGGGCTAATTGCTTTCGTATTAGAAATATATTGGTTTCTTGCCATTATTTTGCAATATATAAACATTATCTATATATTTTAATTCTATATATGATTAATATTCTATTGCATACATATATTGCATTTCTCTATCTTGTACTGTATTGTATTGCATTAACTGTACATATTTTTAAAAAAATATGATAAAACATCACTCTTCACATTGTGTTGAGCAATCCATGATTATACATCTCAGTCTGAATTATTTTCTCCTTAACAACTTTAGCTTGTAAGTTAGAGGAATTTCCCCTTCTTTTACTTTAATTTTCTTTATTTCCTCTGTAATTTTTGATACCCAACTTGATACCCACTCAAGCAAAAATGTGCCACAGTTTTGGCAACCCTTTACTATTCCATTTCTCTCTTTACCTATTTCTACATACTTACCCTAATTAGCAGAACTACCCATGTGCATGCACACTCATATTTTACTCAAGAAAAAGTCTGGATGGAACTTCCCAATTATTTCGTAGCAGAACTTCTGCCTGTCATTCGGGCTTTTCCTTTTATTATTTGTGTAACAAAGTGTACACACTCAAATATGTCTGTAGCTCTTTAGATTTTTCCTTTAATTAGCACCGAGCACCCTCTATATTCCTGGTATTCTTAAGACGTAAAGACAATCTAATATATTATATTATATATAGAAGATCTTTTAAAATTATATATAAAAGGTATTCTGAATCTTTTGCCCAAAGAAACATTTCCGTTCATACAATGCATGTCGGTGAAATCCCACTGTGAAATCAGTCTGAGTACTGAAATGAGTTAAAATGTCTGCATAATATGGGCTGTTATTGTAATTTTACAGGAGCTCCCAAGGAAGATGAGGCTTAACTATACACAGGTTTCGAAAGCAGACCAAAGATTTTATTATGACTCAATTGTTCTGGATGGTTTGCCATGTGTGAGAGCAGCTGAAAGCAATGCTCATTCTCTCAGGATTTTCCCCTTACATTTGTTACCTTCTTGGAAACAGCAAAAAAGAAAAATCGTCAGCTACTTCTCTACTTCCACTACATGGAGACCATGTTATTCTGTGACGAAAGCTATCATATAAATAAAAGGCTCAGTGTTCTGCAGCTCTTTGCAAAATGAACTGAAGGAAATGGTAAGAAAACTGGAGGGCTGAGGAATGATTGATTTACTTCTGGTTTAGAGTAAATCCAATCTATGGCAAGAATGAGTAACTGAAAATTTGCTCATTATGATCTCCAAGCAGCCAAGAGGAAAATAAATTAAAGCATTAGTTACATTGTTCGTCTTGATGGTTGTATACTTCTGTATATAAGCAAATGTATGGTTTTGTATTTGTTTAATAATTTTGTTTTCTAATTTTCCTCAGTATTATACAGAATTTCGCTAAATTTTTCAAAGGTGGGCAACAGTTTAATGTGAAAATTCAACAAAAGTCTATGTAGATTTCACCCTCTAGGTACCTATCTTTCTGTGATGGAAACTTGAGTAACAACCAGAAAATTCAAAGATGTATCACAATGACCACAGACCATGAGATTTATTTTCTTTAATCCCTATGGTGTGCACAAGCTAAATATGTTTTGCATCTGACTCTTCTGAGAAATCCTAGATGAAAGACCTTCTGTGAGCATTGTTAATGCATGTAGTAATAATTAAACCCACTAAAATGCAGAATAGCCACAATTAAATCTATTTAATTATACAAGTAAAGCAAATCTGTACTGTCTAGAATCTTTTCTATAATAGTACAGTGGTAAAAGAAATAGACCATAATTGAACTATTTCTAGCTTCATTCTTCCTTCTGAATTGTTTCATGACTGATTTTGGTATTTGCATATTTTATTTGATGGTTTTTTAATTAAAAATGTAAAAGAAGTACCCCAGTAAAAGACCTGTGTTCTAGGATTCCCTTTCCCTTTCCCTTTCCCTTTCCCTTTCCCTTTCCCTTTCCCTTTCCCTTTCCCTTCATGCAGGGGTTACCTAGGTCTGAGTTTCAGACTCAGAGCTCTTCCGGGTTGATTTCTTTGTTGGTCCCATGGGTCTTTCTTATTTTTTGCCACAATGATTGAGGTGGAAAAAGAAGGTTGGGAAATGACCCAATTCTGTAATATTTTTGCTAGGGCTCTCTGCTTTTAAACCCTTTTGCTGTCAGGAAAAGCCATTATCTCATTCACCCTTATTAAACTTTCAAAATACAAAGATAATCACAAGCATGTTTTAAGGCTGTGTAATATGTTCTCAATAAGCAGAAAGCTCAAGATGACTATCCACAGAAATGAAAAGTGAGGAATCTCTATTAAGCCTCTTACTTTCACTATGCAGTTCAGCTAATATTTACACTTCTTACCTTGAGGTTAGCAGTACCTGAAGTGTAATTCAATGTGTTATAAAAACAGTATCTCTGCTATGCACCAGAATTACAAATGAGTAAACAATTTCAGATGTCAAGTCTTGAGCAGTATTCCCATTTGAATACTAACCTAAAATCTGGGCATGCAGCATTATGACACAATGAAAGCAAATTCCTTAGACTTAATAGAAACTATCTCTTGTTTTGCACAATGAGAATTCTTTGTATTACTCCTGTACTTAATGAGATATTAATTCCTGATTTCAGTTTATAGAGGACTACTTTTTTCCTGCATAAATATCAATATTTAAAGACACAGCTTCAGGTGCTGGTGTCAGCACTCATTTCAAATCAGCCTTGCACAACAGTACATTTCATGAATATATGAAGAATGTGTTTAAAAGCCAAAGATTTTTCCCTCCTTACAAAATGGGAAGTGATTATAGATGTTACCTCAGCTACCTGATTTACCTTTTCTGATGTCACACTTTTCTGTTTAAATGCAGTTAACACTGGCATTCAATATTGAAAACAAAAAATAGTTTTCTTGGGATTTTCATGGTTACAGCACTGATGATAAAACCATGAAGCGAGGAAAGAACATAAAATATCATGACCACAATGAAATTAAGTCTCTGCCCTTTCTTTAAGAATGACATTTAAAAATAAGCTCACTCTGACATGGTAATTTTTTCTTAGGTTCAGTGTTGTGGTGATATAAATGAGTTTTGTAATAAAAATTGAATAATCAAACTTGTAGTATTTCATATGTCTCCAATACAAAAGAGAAGTTGGACATAGATTGATTGTTTTCATTCATTCATTTGGGGATTTTGTTGTGCTTTTGTGCATTTGAAGTTGTTTGTGGTTCTTTTATTTTATTTATTTGCCTAAGCTAACTGTACATTGTATGGGGAAGTATTTATCCTATCTATCTATTTATCTCTCCATGATACATCTTTTTAATGTGTATGATCATGAAATTTCATGCTATCTCTCTTTTGTCAGTTTCAGGCATATATGAGAGTCCTGGTCATAACTTAATAACTACGTGGTATAGTGTCCCATACTGAATCCTCTTTTTTGTATATTCTTTCTTTTCTTAAACACTTTTTTTTTTTTTTTTCCCCACATATGTACACCCGGAGAAGGATGAGAACATGATACAAGAGGTTTTTGACTTCAAGAACTAGAGATCCAAATTGTCCTGTAACACTTATCAGCAAGTAAATCTAGATATGTGCTACCAGTACATCTACACTGTCATTTTGAATTACATCCTATTTCCCTTCTATTTATTATTCAGATGGCATATTTACTAGGTTTCTTACAGGATCCACTCTAGGGAAAAACAGGTACATCGCTTCAACAGTATAGTTATAAATGAGATGATTTGTGAGTCAGTTTTCTTACTACCTTTGGCAAAAGACAAGTAAATTTCAGCACTTTCAGAGCCTTCAGACATATAATTTATTCATCTTTCAGTTGCAGGATTGTTCCCTAACCACACATAGACCTAGCGAGGTTGTTTGTTGCAGAAGGATTTAAACAACCTCATCACTGCTGTTTGAAATAAATAAAAAAAAAAAAAATGAGTTCCTATAAAGATATAAATAATTGAATCAGAAGGGCTAAGATTGGTGTGAATTGAGAATCAATGGAAATTTCTTTATGTGGAGACACCAGCAGTAACATACAGAGGGAATGGGTCTCAGTGCCTGTGTCAATGGCATCCAGATTAGCAAGTCCTCAGCACTTCTGCACATCTATTTGCATTTTCATAGAACACAGATTTGGACAGTACTGGGACAATATTGGCTCATATATATGTACCAGGATAGAAACACTGACAGCTCCAGAAGGGTTAGAAAAAGGCATGGCTGGAATCTGTATGTGGTCACTAACCCGGAGGACAGGAAGAGAAAATCGCCTTGCCTTGTCTTCCACATCATCACACAGGATTCATTCTAACATCTGGACACAAGCACTAAGGTGGCCAAGTGCTGGCCAGACAGCCAGAGCACTCCTGCCCGGTTCTGACAACTGGGCTGACCTCTTGGGCATCACATACAGTGCAGTGCTTGCACGGTAAGAGGGAATGGGAGTGAAACAAGTTTTGGTTCCATTTTTCTTTTGAATAAAATAATTTTTCTATCATAATGTTTTGCACATGTATTTACTGCACTGTGAATATGGTGCAAGAGTATTTCCTGAAAAGGTGTGTAATGAGTAGCTACAAAACTACAGAGAACAAGCTAAAGGTCTGTGTGATGGGGATAGGCAAGCAGTGAAGTAAACCCACAACACAGTACTGAACCTCATACACTATTCATCTTGGATCAGGCCAGTCTGCATCAATAAACTTTGTAAATGCAGACCATTTTGCTTCAGGTGCTCAGAAACAAAGTATTACTCCTGGAATGTTTTCCAGGACCTTTATAAAGACCTTTTCTTAAGGACACAGTAATAATGCAATAATCAGGTTAATGCTGTTAGAAGAGAAGTATATAAAGCACAGGGACTCAAGTGGTAGCTTACTGGCCCATTTCACAAAAGAAAGGCTTTGGGTTATATATATGTAAATGAATAGAGAGCATTTTTTAGGCAGAGAGCCTGTTCTTGTCACTTCTAATCTGCAATAAAAATTCATCATGTGAGAAATATGCATGAGGATTTGAATGGGAATGCCTCCAGTGTATTATCATAATGCAGGCAGTGGAAACCATCTTTCTTAAGTAAGGGAGGACTATCTGCAAATAGCTGACATACAAAATGTCTCCATAGTGGCGTTTGAACACAGAAGTCCTTTCAGAAAAGTGGAAATGGAGAAGAATGGGGACCAACGTGCTATCTGATCAACTACTTCTTGTCTGTCACATCTGTAGTCAGTTTTCTTTGGCACTGCAGGCCCCTTCATGCTCCAGGCTGCTTCTAAATTGCTCAGAAAAAATTAGTAACAGAAAGAGAAAATTGGAAGACTTTCATACACAACAGTCTTTCCAACTTTATAGCAACTGTGGTTTACTTATTTACAAACTTTGTTTAGAAAAATAGCTCAGAGGTTGGTTTTTTTACCACTCCACTCAAAATTAATTATTTTTCTTATTTTTCCTGGCCGAAAAGCATTTCACAGAAGAGCTTAATAATATTCATTATAGAAACCTAGAACTGGGTTTTGTTTATTTGTTTGTTTTTAATTGGAACAAAGCTTTTACATTTCTTCATTTACTGAGTCATCTTTGGCACTATTTCCACCAAGAAACCTGGAAACTTTCAAGATCTGAGTACACAGCACTACCTAAACCCAAACCTATCTCTAGAGCAGGACTTGAGTGTACTCTGGTTTTCTGCAGAGAAGAACTGCAGATGCTTATGTGTGTACTTTTTCATTATTTTCTACCGTTCTATAGATCTCATTGCAATTCATGGGAGTTTAATTTCTGCAACTCCCACCTTCTGTAATGCAAAAAGTTTTAAATACAGTTTTCTGGATGGAAAATCAATATCCATCTAACTGAACAAGGACATTTTTTTCCTCTTTCAGTGGCTTTTTAACAGAGTTTCAATTATTGTCCAACCAAAAAAAAAGAAAAAATTTAATAATGAAAATCTAGTGAAATAAAAGAGAAAAGGAGAAAATCCTCTGAGGAGCACACAGACAGAACACATGGGAAATTACAAGATCTCTCTGAATATGATGTTTTAATGGATAAAATAAGGTAATGCATTTCTCAGAAATTTGTCTTCATGAAATACCATATCAGCAGAGAGATTATCAGACCTATTGAAAACTATGACAAATGAATACCAGCAAACTTAATTTGTACAAAATAAAGAAAAAGCATAAATATGCAAAAAAGAAAACGCAGAACTAATTGCCACATTAACAATTCTTCTTGGCAAAACAGTATTCTGAAGGCAAAATTTGACAATTAAAGTCAATTAGAGACCTTCTAAATCACCTCAAACCACCTCCAACATTACTTTTCTGCTTCCTTCTGTTATCAGCCTTACATGTCTGAAAATTAATCTCTCCCAGCAAACAAAGAAATTTCAGTCATTGTGTTGGTGTCAATGTAGGGAAACAGAACAACCAGACACAGCAGTAGAGCATGAGTGCTGCTTCTACTACAGCTCTTAGTTTAACCCCACCTGATCTCGCAAGAGCAAAAGGCGATTAGTTGGATATTTTTTTAAATAAAAATTCCTAGCAAATTTTCCTATCCGATCCTAATTTTTGCACCAGTGGACATCTTAAGTTTAAGAGTTAATGTAAATTATAGGTAGCAGAATTGTGAAACTGTTTTCTGGTGGAAGTCCTGGTACTTGGAAAATTGACTGGAGTAGGAGGAAGCCAAAAACATCCATCACTGATGGAACAAAAGTAAGAAATGTACTGGAATATTTTGTTTTCAAACCACTGAAACACTTTTTTTACAGTGTCAAAGTGGGTTTTTTGGGTTTTTGGGTTGTTTTTTTTTTAATTCTGTATTGTTTGATTTTTATCTTATAAAATATACATTGCTGATCAATTAAGAAATTGAAACATTTTAATCTTAGTGAAGCAAAATACACATATAAACTCTCATTTAATTCTCTGTTGAATTCTGTAACTCAGAAACCTTTGAAAATGCATGAGAAGTTCTTTCTATGAAAAAATATTGGACTAGATCTAAAAGGGATATCTCAAAATGCATGTAGAAAGTTAATTTTGGAATTGATTTTTTAAAAAACCAAATTCAAGTGATATACAAGTAATCAGAACAGATTTTAAAGCCTAATGACAGTATGACTTATGCCTCTGGCAAGATGTATTATCGTAGTTCTTGCAGTCAAATTGTCTTTCAAGTAAATCTATTTATTTTTCCAGTATATTAGAAAATGTAAATCAGGCTAACAGGCAATTTTTTATCATTTGCTTTGTAGTGAGCATGGAGAAAGAGCTTGCAAACTTGTGAGATACTTCATATGACATTCTTCTCCAGTTGTCTATCTAGAGTAAAAAATCTTTTCTTAAAAAAAACAAGAATTATTGAAATATGGTATTTCTCTCACAAATGGGCATCATTTCTTTCACAGTAAGTTTCATAAAAAAAAAGTTATGAATAAATATCATTAACAGACATCTATGTCAATCCTATATGAGGCTTACCTGCCTAGTATGAAACAGATTTGTTTGTCTGAATGGTCTGAAGTCTCAGAATTGGTTTGGGAAGAACTATTTAATTGTGGAGACAGAAAAAAGAAATTAGCTAGTAAAGTTAAGCATTAACTTATTTTAAAATTCTAGTAGTGTGTGATGGTATACTACACTGAGGATTTCATATTCACTAAAGTGAGAAGAGTCAAATTCAGACATTCCATGTTTTTCTTCCTTAATTCAAAGAACAAAATTAAATTAGAAACGTGGATTTTTTTTTTCCCCTAAGTCATTTAAAACTACTTTAGCAAACACTGTGAGATTATAAGAGTCCACACAGACTACGAATTGGGGAAAAAAACCCGTACAGATGTATTGGAGAATTAATTGATTTTGCCCATAAGTGAATTAAAAGTCTGAAGTTTCATTTTAGACTTGGATCGTATGGCAAGCTGGATGGAAAATTCCATACATTTACTGAAATAGTGTGAATAAGGTTCTCAGAGTTTAATATCGTTACTGTCTCAGTTTATTATGCCATAATAAATTGCAGTCTTCTTTGACTTTAGAATAAGAATGGTAAATTTTAAACCAATAATGTGTTAAGCATAACCAAACACTGTGATTCTGTTGTATCTCTTAGTGCTCCTTGGTTCATAAGTCAGACAAATGTTTTACCTCTGTGTATATGCCATTGGGACTACAGTTACTCATTCATATTCTCTCTGCTGAAGCTAGAAATACAGTAATCTTCTGTCATTGTGTGAAGACAGTATCCCAGTGCACAGAGTGAGCAAAATTATCCTTACTGACAAGGTTAATGTACCAAAATCAGGTACATTCTTGGCTGAGTACTGTCAAATACTCTTGAGCTGCTATAACCCTTTGAGACTCCAGGTGGAATGAAATGGAAAACAATTTAATTAAATGTGCTGGGAATGTAATCTGGGACATTATGTATTTGTTGAAGAAATCTGGTTTGGACGAATTTCATTACACTGGGAAATTATCCTTACTAGTAAACAGAGTTTGCATTGGCACAGCTGAACACTGTAAGCATGAGGACAATACATAGATATTTAATAGAATCACAAATTAAAGATCCGGTACTAAATCTGAATATTTTTAAACAAAGTATATTTATTGGACTTTCACAGCATATGGAAGCATGTTTCATTCACATATTATAGTTTCATGACATTGTAGTGTAGATGTAGCTATGTGTAGCTAAATGTAGCTATGACTAATTTCAAAAATATATTAGTCCTAATTTATTATCAGGTTAGTCTGATAATGTACAATTTATCAGGAAAGTTTTGGCGTGGAAACGTGCTAGATGCACAAGTCTACATTTACAATTTCCTAAATCACATGGAGATTAAAAATAATGAAAAGAATATCTGTTTTGAGGAAAAAATGGAGTTTTTTTGTTCATCACTCTTTGTTTTCACAAAATCATAATTAATAAATACCAAAACCAAGCCTGTTATTTTCAACTGGATATTTGAATATGAGAACAAATAGGTATCATCCATGTTCTGCTATTATGTATTCAGGTTTTTCACTCTTGTTACCTCATACAGATGACTCTGGTTTTATTAGCATCACAACAGAAAAACAGACAGTGGAATAGATTATCTGTTATAGGTCGTATTCCTTTCATTTCATGCAATATTAGTTCAGTCACTCCATAACTTTTTCAACTTAGCTGCTCCCTGATAGCTCTGAGGCTTAACTAGCAAAGGCAATTTCTTTTCTAGATAGGGAATTATTTCCTGCCCTGACAGTGCTGCCTGGTTTGGACTCAATGACTCTACAAAAAATCAGAAAATAATAATACAAAAATTGTTTACATGAACTATCCTCTTCTCACCTACTCATCCTGAATTAACTCTGTAAATAGCTGTTAGTCTATTTACAATGAAGGGTTTAATGGATGATGTTTGTAGAAACCCTTTTTATAGGTCTCCTATTAGGGTACTTGACCAGTTTTAAACCATATGGGCTTCATTTGAATCAGGTATTTAATACCAGCTTTCTCTCTTCCCTGTATTAAAAAATACTGTAGCTCAATATCTTTTTAAATTACATTACTGCAATGCCTTAAAAAGTAATAATAATAATAATAAAAGAGCACAGGAAACCAAAAATTAATCAGGAGAAAATGGAAAAGAACACATACAAGAATTAGCTTTTAGTTGTTAAAAAAAGAAAACATTCAGTTTGTAAACAGATATATGCAGGTGGCTTCAGAATCTTTTCTAATAAATATTTATGTAATGTTTGCTCCCAGGGTATGATATTCAAAGCCAAGGTGGTTTATCCTACTTCAAGAATTTTTGAGGCTAAGGTATGAAGAAGAATTCAAACTCAGTACGTGATATGCAAAATGAGTTACTGAAACAGTAGAAATGAACAAAAAATGTAATTATAGTCTCTAGTTTTTAATTTTATAGGTGACAGTAATTTTACTTGTGTATCATGGAATAATAATAAAATGTCCAGCCACTTCTATGCCTCTCACTTTTCCCTGACCATATATAATATTTCCTTAACCATTTTTGAGTTTTCTTTCATTCTGTAGATAGAAAATTCAAAAAATGTTTATTGACCTGTTCACTATAAAAGGAAAAACAAAATAAAAGCCCACTAATTATGCAGTGTGTGAGATTCACTTTGAAAGTGAATGGACTTACATAGAGAAAACTTACAAAAACCATTCCTACATCTCAATCATAATAATATTTACTTTTCAAAGCTCAGTTAAATGACTTTCACAGAGATTGGAGCAGGCATTCATAGCTAATTTCCTACAAGATTCTGGGCGCAAAATGAAAGTGTCTTATTTTGTTGGACAGCTTTGGAGGTAGCAGATTTAAATATATTCTTTAGATATTTATGCTTAATAATCTTTTTTAAAAAGAAAACATAATATAATTTCACATTATACCTTTTTACCCATTTAGAATGTATGCCAGTTATCTAAAACATCGGGTTCTTCCTTCTAATCTGTAATGTAAATCTAATTGTGGATAGTTTTTTTGGTTTGGTTTGGTTTTTGTTTTGGGGCTTTTTTTTTTTTTTTTAACTTCTACATTGGCAGTTAAAAACGCAATCTAGAAATTTTCTAAGCCATGTCTGAGATTTGGAAGTTTTTAGATCTCAAGTCCTATTTAAGGATCCTTCTTGAAGAAATTTAGGTCACTATGTGCCTAGGTCTTTAAATATAAAATAAAGAAAAAAGTTTTTTCTTCATTCTAGAATTCATAAATGCAAATCATATGTTGTTCCACAGTAGTCTTTTCTCTGGGGAAGGGATAAGCCACAGAGTAGTTCCAGATTAACCTGGATAGCCTCTTGACTGTATTACAATGAAAAGCTGCAGAGAAAAAATGTTCATTTGTTGCTTTCTCCCAGAGAATAGCTCTTAAGTGAGCTGAAATTAAAGGAGGTAAAGGTATCGTGGAAGAAAATTCACATGCTTGATACTGAGTAGAATTGGGTTTAGTAGATACTAATTTAAAAATTAATCAAAATTTGTTAGTTTAGATCAGATTTATACCTAAACACTATAAAAACAATCTATCCCTGAATATAGTTACTTTTTTGTTGTTTTACAGAACACTGAGGATTAACATATACTCTATTTCCTGATTTTTATTGCACCCCATACTGAGAAATATAGTGTAAAGCAATCAAATTTCAATTCTGTCAGAAAGTTGACTTTTATTACATTAAAATTTCTATGTATTTGTTCTCTCTAGTCACATTCTCATTGTCCATTCTCTATCACTCTTTTATTTAAAATAATTCAAAGCTCTCAGGTTTGTTCTTTGACACAGAATGTTATACTGAAAATGAAATTAAAGTAAAAAAATACTTCAGTGAAATTGAGGTATACAGTGGCCACATGATAAGAATGCCTTCCCTAGACAGTAAGAGTTGGTGTTAAAGTAAAAAAAACATTAATAAAAACAGGATAAAAAGGTTAACCTGTATCAGCAAAGGAAATGGATATAACAAGTATGTAAACTGATACACAATATTTTATCAAAACTAGAATTTTTTTCGCATAGTGGATATGCACCATCTGCCTCAGATACTCATTCTTCATAATATTCTGGGTTAATTTCTATTTTTCCCCTTATATATCAATCCATGATAGGATAAAAGTCTAGTCAATTTTGTAGCCAGCAATACAAAACTCATTGCAAGAATAGTAAAATAGGTAAAATAAAGACTCACTGTAATTTATTTTTTTTCTCTCACCTTGAAAGGGACTAAGATAGAAATCCAGCTTTCATTTCCTGTTAATTTATACATTTTGCACTATGCAATTGCTGTATTGAAGATAAGATAAAAAATTGCATAGCTAGGAGTCCTCTACTCTGAAGAACAGATGGAGATCGAGGTTCCAGGACTACCCTTCTCCATGTTAATTATCACCTTGTTGTAAGGCTATCTGGATTTCTCTGGATATAGGAGGAGTCTTATTTTTAAGCACTGTAATTCCTCAGTTAGTTACTTAAACCAATCTAAATCTACATCTCTCTTTTTTTTTTTTTTTAAGATATACCAATCAGTGCAGATTGCACTTCTACTACAATAATTTGAGCATTCTTATTATGCTTATGTTGTAAAACTTGCTAGTATAAAACACCTTTCATTATGTTTGGATTTGGTTTATGTTGCTAACCTAAACCTTTGGTTTATGATCACTAACCTAATAAGCAGTGTGCTGTTGAACCACTAGTCTCATTAAACCAATTGGCTACTCTTAGGAAATATTTCCACTGAAACCAGCAGCAACCAGAAAACAAAAAGTTTACCTGAAAAAACATAAGTCATTTTGGTGAAGCTGGAATCCTCAGTCATTCCCGCAGCTCTGAGCTAAAACTTTTTCCTAAATGAGGAGCCAGGAAATAAGAGCTGTGCAATACTGCTCAGTGTTTTCAGGTGAAGATGTCAACATTTTACCAGCAATGTCCTCATGTAGATTGTAAGATTTACAAACAATTACAAAAACACTTAAAAACCATTACCAAACTAATGATGTGGACTATACTCTTTAGAGGTACAGAAATGAAACATAGCAAAGAGGAATCTGAGAGGAGGGGCTCTGTATAGTTATCTAAGTAGACTACTTATGATATGTTTTGAAAAAATAAAAAAAAAAAAGAAGAAAAAGAAAAAAAATCCCCACCGAAAGCAAAACACACACACAAAACTCCAAAACTTTAAAATAGGCAGAAAAGTCCATGCCAGTTGTATAGGGTATAGCTTAACTGAAGCAGAATCTGTTCATTTAAACTTGGGTTTGTCCATGCAGACTGGGCCTACGTCCAGTACAAAGTCAGGAGACATTTCTATGTGAAAAGTCTGTGAAAAATTTTAACTCAGAATAAAATCCAATTTGAAAACAAGGATCTATTCCTGATGGCAGATACCTTATTTTAATATTATATTTGAAGAAATTTTTACTATTGAAATTAGAGGATGTCCATCTGCAAAATATTTTCAGATCTTAGATGACAGATGTTTCTCAGCCAGGTTCAACTGGAAATTTGTAGGCAAGGATAACTTCAAGAAAAGCCTTTAGAGATAGAGATCCTGAAAAGACAGTAGATTTATGAAACCAGGTGTATTGATGTTTAAAAAAACCACAGAATTATTTAGCTCTACAAACTCTTCAATCATCAATATACTGAAACATTTGCTACAGGTGACAGTTGTGCTACTGAACTTGGTTTTGTATAAATCTGTCTTTTGAATGACAAACTCATGTTGAAATTGAAAGATTATATTAAGGGAACTAAAAGCATTTCAATAATCCCTAAGGAAAAAAAAAAAAAAAGCAAACCACAAAAACAAAACAAAACAACAAAACCAAACACCAAAACCTGTATTGAATGTAGATCTTTGCCTGCCGAATTGATTTTTGATGTGGTGACCAAAATACTAGAGTTACTCATTATTCCTTTAACTAGATTTGATTCAAGTCCTCCTAATGGAGTGGCGTGTAGCAGAAAAATGAGTCTTGAATGTGGAGGTGTACCTCTGGTTTTTACTGAGTGACAGAGATATGTTTATGTTTGCTAAAGACAAAATCATCAAGCACAACCCTTTCAAACTTAACAAAAACCTGTGTAAGGTTACTTAGCCAAACTGTTTGAAGCTGGAACAACGACACATTTAAGGACCTGGTACACTTCACTTGGAGTACAGCTCTTGAAGAACTGGGCAATGGACACGGTTGGCTGTGTAAGTGTTTTCTTCAAACCTTTCTTGGGCCAAAAAGGCAACAGCTGTGAACGTAAAAGACAATAAAAGGAACACAAGGCAGTTTTGATGAAGTATTGCTATGAGACAGAGAAGAAGAAAACGTTTCTTAGGAATTTTTTTCATGTATAGTGATCATCTATCACATCATGATCAAATACACAATTTTTCAAGGCAAATGTAATGCATACAAACCAGAATATTTTCTAGAATTATCTGAAAATCATGTATCAATGAAAGAAAGGCTGAATTGTATACTGAAAGTCCATAAAAATTTAGCACCTTCCATTAAATTAGAAACTGTAATTATAACAAGGCTAAAAAGAGAGAGAAAAACAAAAACACACAAAAACCCCAAACAAACAAACACAAAAAAAACCAGAACACAAACCTTGTCTACCTGATTCCTTTCTGTAGACTTCAGTAGAGACTGGCACATGGCGATGGATTTCCTCACTGCAGGTCTCACTGCAGTCCTGGACAGAAAGCTATCAAAGTGACTGAAAACAGGACAAAAGGTATTAAAACGATCTTTCCCTTGAAATGTGATGAGTCTCTCATAAATGTAGTAATATTAAAATATTTTTTTACATCTTCGTGGCACACTGTTGACTCCAGAATCTTCCTCCAGCAATCTGTGTATACATGGAAAAGAATAACTAAAAATGGAACACCAAGCTAAGGATGGCAACATTTTTATTTTACCCCAGCTTTAGTGTTATTATTTAATTCTTTTACAATAATATTCCAGAAGTATGAGTAAATTATAGTATTTTTATACCTTAACTATAAAATTATATTTTCCTGTTTACATTCACAAGGCAAAATCTTTTTTTGTACACAGGATTAAGGACTATATAAAATTGTTTTAATCGATTTTTTTTTTAGCAGGAAGAAAAATACACTTCCTTAACACACTCAAGTGAAACAAGAAGCAGTGTTCTTGGAAATTATTTAACCTGCTTAGTACGAGATGGCTCCCATTTCATCTCTCTGACTTAGATGTTGCAACCTTTCACTGGTTTTACTGTACAGGATTGATGTGCTCCAGCAGAGTTAGCTTATCACTGCAAGCCACACTCTGTTGTGAGGCCTGCCTCAAAGAAAATGCAAAATACATTCCAAACCTTTGATATTTCAATGCAAACTCCATAATGTATTTTATAGAATGGAAAACAATCTGCACCACTCTATAACTGGCGTTTATCTCAGCTGATAACCTAAATGGGCTTACTTGTAAACCTGGAAATACAGAAAAAGAAAAAGAGCAGACACTAAAATGAAGAGAATAATGTATCTTACAAAATATAAAGTATATAGCTTTTTTTTTTTTCAAAGATATGACACCATTTAAGGGAAATTCTATTGCTTTGGGGAAAAAGTATTTAACTTTTTTTTAATAACTAGAAAATTCTAGTGTGATCCCAGAGTCATCCTTAGAAGTAGATTTTTGCGTAAAGATAAATATTTATTATTTTTAATGTATTTGTGTGCATTTCAGATGTACATGATGAAAAAGAGTAAAAAAAAAGACAGACTGAAATGTTCATGCTGCAAATCAGTTGAACGACTCAGGCTGAATTAAAATTTGTAAATTGATTTTTAACTTGCATATCATATAATACAGGCTACACGCTTTCTTTTGTCAGGATTCACTCAGAAGTTAAGCACTCATTTCCTTGGGCTTCTTTTCAAAGTTGAATATGTCCAAGATGATAATGAATTTAATATTATATGATAGTTGTTCCCTATTTGAGTGACTCCATAATATTCAAAACCTTAAAGAAACTGATAGAAAAATAATTTATTATACTTAAGATTTTGACAAATGATTTGGCTAACACAAAGACAAATTGCTTGAAAAAAAAGAGCACTATTTAATCTAGACTATACTGGGGACATAAAGAAAACAAATTTGTACATTCCAGACATTCTGGATATGGGAGACTTTCAGCTTTTATGGACAGCTCATCATTTTTTCCCATGCTTAATATTAATTTTCTCAGCCTTTCTTGTTTGAAATGCAATTCTATCTATTCATAGAAATTAAAAATCTCAAAATCTCAAAAAAAAAGGAAAAAAGAAAACTTGGTTTTCAAAATATTAGGGGCGGGTGAGGTGGGTGTATGAAGTTGCTGATGGTGTGGAAATATCTTACATTTCTTTGGGTTATCAACATTCTATGTGGATCTTATCACAGACAACCCACTGAAACATTGGACATGTAAAGACAATTTTGAATATATTTAAAACTTTGTCCTTCAGTGGGTTGGTTTTTTTTTCAAAGCATCATGGTAATGATATTGGTTTCCACAGCAACCAATAGCATTTCCCACCTCCTCCTTTTCCTCTACCCTCCTGCCTGGCAGCACTCCCTGTAGGATTGACATATTTTTGAGTAAAAATAAACAACTGTAATTTTGTGTAATACTATCCAAACAATAATGCTGTGATATTTGGATGAAATATGTGTTTTTACTGCCAAATGATGGGCTTAACTCCAGGTTTTATGCTCCTTGTGGTTGCTTCTTCTCACCCTCTTTTTTTTTTTTTTTTTTTTTTTTTAAAACAGTTGATTTGGAGAAGTGTATGTAAACCAATCAAAAACCAAGCAAGACACTGGGAAATGCAATTTTTTCCTGTCACAAATGAGCCTGAAAAATCTTTGAAGACTAATGGTCAAGCTCACAAAATAAGCCCAAGAGTTTCTGTGAATGATAGATATGTTTCATTCCTGAATCAATCACAAAATCATCCTGATTTCTCTGACTACCCTCATTACAGATCAGTATTCCCAAAATAGCTTTAATCAGTTATTTTCAGCCTAAGGGTTGTCAGCAAATTACTTGTTATGACTGTTTCTCATTCATTATTCATCCAGTGTAACTGGTCATATGAATAACACGATACCACCGCTGTCAAAACGGATGTCCAGAACTCACTCAACAAGATGATAATAAATAACCAGGTTTTAAAATAATTTTTAAGTTTCATATTCTTTTTTATAAAATAAATAAAACTTATGCAATATGTGAAGAAGTTTTTTTAATATATTAGGACACACCTCATATATTTTAATAATTTTAATGTGAAAATTTTTATGTAGTGAACAAGACGTTTTATAAGTTAATAGACTAAAATTAATATAAATAAAAATGGAAATTGAGTATTTATGAGTACTTACTTACCTTTTGCTATGAAAAAACCTGCTAAATCCATCCATGTAACTATTTTCATCAATATATTTTGTCCAGGTAAAACCTGTGTGTTAATAAAATCAAGCTAATGAGTATTCACATTCTTACATAAAAAAACCACCATAAATCAATCCTTCCAAGAAAAGACATCTAAAATTTAATGTAACAAACTGTGAATTGCTTAATAAGTCTTTGTGCATGGGTACCTGTTCAGCAGCATGCATAACAAAAAATATTTATTTCTATTGTTAGTATACAGCATTCAGCAGTAATTAATCATTCAGCAATTATTGAAACTGAAAAAAGAGCTTTTGCAAACACCAATTTACAAAAAAAAAACCAATCCAACTCCAAACCCCAAATATGTATAGCCATTGCTTTTATTTTTCTTCTTCCAAAACTCTTGGTAATATGTGGTCTTATTTGATTTTTTTTTCTTTGTAACTATAAACACAGAAATATAAGTAAAATAGGAAGGAGTTATTACACAAATACATATTCCCAGAAAATGATGATTTAAGACAAAAAGAATAGTTATGGCTGCTAATTAAATGAATTCCAAGAGTAATCAACAGTGATTGAAAAGCAACACTCTGCATTGCTTTATGTATTACTGTTACCTCTGACATCCTCGCTAATCCTCTAAATTGTCATACAAAAACGTCTAGTACCCTAAAATCAGATAGACCTTATATTTGTACTCAACAAAACTGAATTTGTCTTTCCATCTCTGTAAGTCTGCTATTTTCACACATTTTAAAAAATTTCTGCATTAACACATTTTCAGCTTTCCACATTTTATGTTGCAAAACTAAAAAAGTTCTTTATGATGTGCTTTTTTTAATTATTTATTTGTGACAGTAAATTTTGACTGGTGCAAGCGAAGGTATTTTTGTCAGACATAGAATCATTTGACTAATGGGCTCCTAGCTTATTGCATGTGTAGTGCTTTGCTCAGTTAAAGATTATATGATTGAGTGTCTATAACAGTAATTTGGTTTTGCTCTTCTGATCGCTCCACATGGCAACAACAGAGACCCCCCACTCCTTGGAGTCTCTCATTCCTTTGAGAGTGCTCAGGCTGGGGAATTTTCTCAGTGAAGGGAAAAGGAAGATGAGAGACACAGCAAGACTGCAAATTTTCAGTATCTTGTGGAATGCAGAGCGCCTGTATGCAGCAGGGAGAAACCTAAACCTGAGCCAAGTCTCAGAGATCATGAAAAGAAAGCTTCTTTCTTAGGAACAAAGGCAGGACTACGTGGAGTTTTTCAACCTAGGCAGATACTAAAACCTTTTGGAGTGGCTTGGCATACAAGAACTGTTAGTATCTCACTGATTTAGTTTTATTTTCACACAGAAAATTTGACTTGCTCTGTTTAAAGAACAGCTTTCCCTAGTTTTTTATTTTGTGGTCTAAAAATAATTGCAGCTGATTGGTGTTTTGGGGAGTTCTTGCTTTAAGGAAAAAGGGAACAAAATTCCCCATTAGTGTATGGCAGTTCCTTTACAGCATCCCACAGTACAAAACAGCCAACAGTCTAGACTGTCAATATTGTTCATTCTTGTGCTTGTCTAGATCCTAGGCTATCTGGAAAGTGAACAGGGAGCCCACTCCTTCATCACTAGACATATTAGCAAATGTGCAGGAAATGCTGAGTGCTTGTGAAAGAATAGTACATCTTTCAAGCTCTGATCCTACAGCTGTGTTGCATCAGGGTTTTTCAAATCTCCAACATTTCTTATTAAATATTTTAGACTTATTCAAGTTTTACACCTCTTTAAAACGGTACTGTTCTTCAGATCAATTTATGTCTTTAGTTCAAGAAAGCTTTATTCAGATGGAAAAGAAATTTTGTGGTAACATTAATTACAGACTCTTGAACCTGCTTAATACAAGTATTAGCTCTTGGCAGCACACAATAACTATATACAGGTATATCAATCTGACATTCTCATTCATTATGAAGATAAAATAATGGTTCACTCTTTCCAAATGAGCTGTGCTATAACTAGTAGTCATGAATGAGTTGAAGTACTTGTAGTTTATTGCTTTAGTGCTAGCAAAAAGAGGTAATTTCCTTTCTTTGCTGTAATAGCACCTTACATGAGCCACTAAACACCCTGGGCCTTGGTGTGTAACATAAGTAGCTTTATTCGGATGATTTATCCAAAGGAATTAGCACTTTGTACTCACTGAATTTAAAAGATCACAACCACGGAAAACAGCTGTGAATTCTGCCTTTTAATTGAAAGCTTTGGCCTGTTTGGTCTTATTATTTAACTAAACCAGATGCACAGAATATGTATGCGCCTGAAAAACATTAATAATCAAATAATTGTCTTTTCCCAGTATAAGCAGGGACAATTTATAATATCATGATATAATTTCTTTCCCTAAGATAGGTATCTTTTCAAACAAGCAATGAAACAAAGAAAACCAGAATAAATTAAGCCCATGTAAACAGCAAAAGAATAATGGTGTGTGCATGAGAAGAACTAGTACCAAAGTGCTGAAAACAACTTTAATATGCAGCAATGTATTTTTGGATTTTTTAAATGTCTAAAAAAGTTGATAATAACATACAGAACATTGTAAAAGATGCACGTAGGGATCTGTTGACTGTAAATTACAAAATGCTGTTAATATTTGCTATTCAAGCTACTCTGCAAAGGGTGAAATAGCTCTAAAATACCATTTTGGTTTGGAAGAACCTATTTTTAAACAATTCCCACTAAATTTCTGTGCAACATTCCCTTGGAATTCAAACACAACTTTTTGTTTCTATTATTAATTAGATTAAAACATATGCATTTTTTTGCTCTTTGAAATTATTGCTGATTTCTTTCATTTCACTTCATTTAAAAAAAAAAGGCAAGTGAATCAAGAGCTATACCACTTGATGGATCAGCCAGCAGGACTTGCTTTTAGACAGATAGGTCTCCAGAGACAGACTGTTCCACCTGCACAAATAAGCCTCGATTTCTGTTAAACCCCACTACTTCCCAGCATACTTGTTGTAGAGGAAAATGCCATACAGATCTTCTTGCAGAGATTGAATAAAGAATATGATAACTAAAATATTAGTAGTATTTTAAGTCTCCTGACATTTAAAGTGTGGGTTTGGGGTTTTGTCTTCAGTATAATTTTAATCCTGGTGATGACTTCTAGGGCCTTATATTATTATTAATTAAGTAATTTTGGTAGTTCAAGTGCCTCAATGCAGTAGCACCGCAGCACTGTTCTGTTTCAGAAATAAAGCATGTGTGGAAATCTTAGATTCTCTCAAAATTTATTTTAGAAGGTCTTGAATGTCTTTAGAATGTCTTTGTTTCTTCTTTTTCTGTGCCCAGCTTTTGGAATAGACAGAGGTTGTGATTTTGGAGGTCCACATTAGATATTCACAAGAGGTGTTTGTTTCTTTCTTTCTTTCTTTCTTTCATAGGCATTGCAACAAGCTTTGGAATCTCCATTTGTGAATATTTTCAAGATCCATTAAAAAATCATAGCTTCCTTAATCTGGTGCTGATTGCAATCCCACAGTTAGTGGGAGACTGCACTACTTTACCTCCCAAGATTCCTTCCAACCAGTGTTTCTACAACTGTATGAGAAGTTACATGGTAACAATGACATTCCCAAAAACAATAATCCTTTTCAGAGAGTTCTCTTATATGTTTTCAAAACTGGTAGTAGTACTTTACTGCCATTGTGACTGAGGAAACTGGAGAAAGCCCCAGCTTTTGCTTTTAGTTCTTTCCTGGTTTTTAGATACAGATTTCTTTTTTTAATCATGTATACTTCTACCAAGCTTTTGTCACTGCTAACTCACTGCTTGCTATTGAATAAATAAATGTTAATTAGGATCCTCATTTACTTGAGTTACAAAAATTTATCTCATTGGAAGGAAGCATGTAATTTAGAAGTGCTAATTTTTTTTATTCTACATTAAAAGTTAGTTAAACATTACTACTGATACTATGTTATGAGATAAACAACTTCAAATTTGAATGTCACATCTTGAGGAAAAAAAAAAAAGATTCCATGCATTCAGTAAACTTTGGGGAATTGATCATAATTTTTAAATCCCTGTGTTTGAAAAAGTTAGCTCTGACTGGTTTTTGGATTAATTTTTTATTGTCTTTGACCTATACTTTAATAGTCTAGAAAATATTAATCTAGAATGATAATAAATACTTTTTGAAAATAAGAAGATATTTTATTTTAATTTCTTTTATAATACCAAGATTGTTCTCTGCCTGTGTGGGAATTGCATTTTATTCCAGGATCTAGACTGTTTAAGGGAAATGCTGAAATAAATAATTTTCACTATATGTGCAAATTGGCTCCTTCGTAGGAAAGGTTCAAATATTGAAATTAAAATAAGTTAAATGTTAAATTTCTTTTATCCTGTCATCTTTATATGTTTGCATTTAGTCTTACTGTTTATGCATACAATCCTTACATTATCCATTCATGCCTCTAATTCTCTGTCTGCTAATACATATATCAATTTTCTTTTCTTATAAAGTTTCCTCTGTAGAATTTTCACTTGCTTTGACTTTTTTTTTCCTAATACATGCTTTCTTCTGATCATAACAATTTTTGTTTATTTGCTGCTTTGCTTTGCTTGCAAGGAAAAAAGCCTCATCTGGTTTGGGAAACTGCAAATCAGCAATTGTTTAGTACTATGATGTGAATAAAGTGTTTGAAGGCAAAATAATATTCCACTCTGACTTTAAACACATTCTAAAAAAATTAGTAAAAAGGAAAAAGACCCAAATATTAATGAGCTTTTTAAATTATTTACTTTAAATCTAAAGATCATTATTAGAATGATCTTTACTTACAAAGCATTGAATTTATTATAATATTCTGAATCATGTTTAGTTACCTATCATCTATGTGATTCTACCACCTTTAGATTCAGGGTTTTTAAAAAACCCAGGATGAAAAGTATTTATGTACATTCAGTTTGCATCTGAGAGTTGTGATTTAACCTGCATATGTCTATATGTATTTGTAGATGAGACTATTCCATGCTTTGGTAACTAATCTGCTGCACTGGAAGTGCAATGGTTCATTAAGAAAACAAATATGCTGTATTTCTGGGAAGTTACAATTTAGCATAAGTTGCATTTGGTACCTGGACAGTAAAAAAAGATGGATGGCTACATTAGAAGTAAACACACCACTGGACTAAATGACTTGAAATCCACTGCTTAACTCCTGTCTCTTTATCCTTCTCCAAGGAATAAATCAGCATTATTTCAGCACATATCATGCTATTACTGAAGAGGAAGAATATATGATGATGCAGAGTTATATATATATGTTTTATATTTCACAATACATAGATGGATGTAGAGAAAAATAACTTTCACAAAAATGCATAATTTATCATGTTTTTTTTTTAAATCAATTTCTGTAACAAACTGATAATAGAGAAAAAAGTGGAGGTAACTGGTGATGAAAAACATTCAAAGGATAGTAATATCATCTAGAAAAATATGCTAGTCTTTCAAAAGAAAGGCAACTGTGGAAGTCTTAAAAATAACCAGTGAGTTCAGTGAGCACTTTCTGAAAGCAAACAGATGCAGAGCTTTAAAGGGAAGAAATTGTAAAATATGATTCACTATTGCTCCAATGCCTGTACATCTACATTTGCCTTGTTAAAATAAAGTTGCTCTAAGTCTTCTTATGAACTTGTCTTCTCATAGATGCACGAAAGACTTAAAGAGCTCAGTCAACTTACTAAAGGAAATGATAGGAAGCAATTTAATTTCAAAGAATTTTAATATCTTCAAGGGGAAATTATTTTTGATAATAAAAGGCTCCTTAGTCTAGAAGACAGAAGGTTAATGAAATTCAGTGGCTGGAAATGGTTTAGAAACAAAATCAAACTGAATTTAGGTACATGTTTAAACCATCTTTGATTATCAGCTAGTGGACCAATTCAATAAAAAGGTGGAGAATTTGCATTAAATCCAGACCAGGAATCTTTACAGATCAGTTCCATTCTCAACGAATCAAAGCTTTAAGAACTGGTGCAAGAATCAGAATAACCAATATTAGATCACCTGGGAGCAGATGTTATATCCAGATGGAGCAAATAAAAGTGTAGTCTTTATCTCTTCTTCAGACTGTACTGCAGCACACATGCAGTTATGTATGTGTTGGTTAGATGGTTATGAATGATTTCTACATTGGTTGCCCTTTAGTTTCAGAGATCAATTAACACTTTATGCAAAAAAAATTGTCAAATCACTACGGGTATCATTTGCATTTTAGCAATTCCTAGGCACCCACTCCGTTCTACCTTTCTTGTAATCTGAAATAATTTTTTACTTCTTTAATAGCCTGATACCAGTGTAATTGTTTCAAAAGCCACAACTATATTAGAATTTGTTTTGCTTTTTAGAGAAATGGCCCAAGCATATTAAACTCATCAGTTAATTTCTGTTAAGATTTACATAAAACCCTTATTTAGTTTGGAAAACTATTACACATCCAGTAAATTTGTCTACCACTTTGCAGCTTCCTCTGCCACAATCATCTTGGACTTTTAAGTGCTTTTTTGCAGTCTCCTGTAAACTGTAAGGATCCTGACTTGCAAACCAAAATGCCTCTTGGCTTCTGTTCCAATTAGCAATTCACCTTATATCAGCTTCAGAAAGGAGATTTATATCCAAAGCTTCTCACCTCCCCAAGAGTATAATGAACCTCTTTTTTAAAAAGTTAATGATATAAACATGCCTGTTGAGATGCTCTTACTACACACAGGTACCAAATAGGACACTGGGAACTGTATACATATTTAACTCTATACAGAGACATATTTTCACTAGGTATGTAGACAGTTGTTTAACAGTGATCTCCAAGATTCCTCCCTTTTATCCGTTTCACACTGCTCTCAATTTTTCTGTTCTTCAGCTGCTGACCATTTTTTGTTCTTCAGCTGCTACAGGCACAGATGCAAACAAGTGACATCTTATTTTTGTACCTCCCCAATTAGTCAGATGGAGGTTTTTGAAACATTACGTAAGGTTGGTCACTGACCTAGGGATAGCGTATACAGCACCAGCCTGCATCCCATAATGGTCTCACAGGTAGTCGCAACACACCCAAAGCCATGGGCAAGGGGACATCTCCCACACCACCCACTGTCTCTGTGTGACACCTCAAAGTCCAGTTTGCAGTTCATGAGCCCATTGGCCATTTCTCCAGGTTCTTGGGGTCTTTTTCTGACTGATTGCATGCACACATTCCTCTGAGACAGAAAATTCATACTGATTTGCAATTTTTGTAGACAGTGTTACCCATGCCTTGCAACACCACACAGTGCCCTAAGTCTGCCCTATTAATACTGCATGACAACCTTGTTGTGCTGCACCCAGACACTGGGGTCTCTCACTCCAGCTCACAGGATCTGTCTCTTCCTAGCATGTAACAGTGGTTGTATCAGGGGCTACTTTTTAGAGGGTGCCAAAGGAATTAGGCAGCCATTCAGAGGATAGTCTAAAAATACGTGTCATGAGAGTGTTAAAAATGGCCATCAGCCAATCACAAAGCAAAATGAAAAAAACATGGGGATTGGTGCTCTCATAAATGATAGCCTCCCTGGATGTAGTGAGAGGACCCTTCCTTTTCTGTTATGCTTTTGGGTAGGGATGGCTCAGCAATAACTGAGCATTATGAAAATATACAGGACTTGACATGGTCAAAAAACACCGTCATAAAATGAGATCTGAAATCTTGAATAAAAGTTGTCCTTACATTATTACCAACAATAAGCTCAAGGAAAGTACACTATGTCCTATGAAATAGTTTGTTATTTCTTGTTATAATGAGCACATTCGCGTTCCCATCTTATATGTGCATGGTTCCTTAAGTGCAGTACAATCAGTGTTACAAACTTTGCCTATTGCTGGTGAGGATCAGCCCTGACAGAGACTTACAGCATATAAAAGTGGACTGTATTTATGGAAATATCTGTCTAACACCACTCTATTTGATAAGGAATACATGAAATAGAAGAACTCTAAATATTAAGGAAAAACTAGTGCAGAATTTTCTATTGATAACTGCAATGTTTATTACTCCTTTGCACATAACTGAGGTTAGCTGTATGTTCTGGAAAGCCCTTCACCTGCGGTACTTGGAGGAAAATATAAAGACATGAAAGTTTTTCTATAGTAAGCTTATTTCACGCGTGTTAGGGAAAACATGTTCTTTTCATGACCTTTTCTTTTAAAAAGGGTTTAGTTGCTGTGTTTTTCCTTCTGTGGTTTTTTTCTTTTTTTTTTTTTCTTACATCATATTCCAGCAATGGAAAGAGTATTTTTATGCTGAGTTGGAGGCTGTTATAAATACTCTGCTGTCCTTATGACCATCACAGCCAAAGAACTGGCAAGATGCTTGCATTTTCTACAAGTCTTTCCTGAAAACAGGGCAGTACACCACTGGTACTAAAAACCCTGAGTGCGTCAATGAGCTGAGTAGTTTGTCAGTCCCATGAGTCACTGACAAGCCCGGTCATTATCAGGGCCTCTTGGGTTGGCAGCTATGGAGCCAGGAGTGGATGGGGAAGATATGCCTTGCCTACTCAAGGCTAAGAAAGAGGGCTTACTCCTCCAAGACTGAGATTTACCAGATTCCCTTGTTAAGATCTTGTTTGCCTTCAGGATCCTGCACAGTCTGTGAGAGCAGATAGAAAGAGAAAACAGAAGACAGAGAGTGGAAGCTTCCACAGAGCCATGGGCATTAGAGACCGCTGCTCTCCGAAGTTTATTCACTTGGCCAGTACTCTGCAAGTCAAATTTCTGCCCTTTCTAGTTCAGAAAAATGTAAAGTGGAAGGGCAGGGCTGTCACAAGAAGAGATATTCACCTCAATTGGGGTGGATGCTGTCTGTTTGGAGCTGTTTGGATCTGGTTCCTCCATCATGCTGCTCATGGGGAGCTGCCAGTGGCTGCCAACCAGGAAGAAGTGAGGACCTGACAAACCCAGAGTGCGGCAAACAGTCCTTTGTGTCATGGGGCAAGGAGGCATCTTGTGATTCCCATTGGGGACTCCGGAAGGAACCTCCAGTACAAGAGACAAACAGACCCACAGATTTCCAAGATGGGTCCTGGGCCCAAGGAGGCTGCACCCACCACTCCTCCTAGCAAGGAGTGCAAAGCATTAACCCTTCACTGTGGCAGTCACCACCCTGTGCTGATGTGACAGTGCTCAGGAGCACAGGCAGATAGGGGTAACATCAGGGAAGAGGTGTTGGTGTTAGCAACTTTTCTTGGGTAACTTTTTCAAGGGTATTATCATTGTACTAATTTAAAAATTTAATTAGGCAAAAGTAAATATCTGGATCTACAGCTTCGGTTTGTTCCCTTTGCCCATAATAAGATTTTGACTGTAAAAGCCCATGAACTGGGAGAGATCCAAAGTATGAAAAATTCAATGGTAAGCTAATTATGCAAAATTCCTCATCACCTCAGGCTGTTCAAATAGGAAGGTATCTATTTGCTACTTTTGAAATATTAGCTCATAAATATATGCCTCCTTATGCTTGACTCTGCTCTCTGCTCCAGCTCACTGCATAAGCTTTCAACACAAGCTCTAATCTATATGACAAGTACATTTGAACCCTTAACTAAACAAGTGGTAATTGGGTTCAGGCTCCAAAGGAGGCAAAGACCTGAGCCATGGCCAGGTCAAGAACTCCTCTAGTTCCACTGTATTCTCTGAAAATCCACAAAGGAGCGCAGTGACACAGTGAGCATCATACACATGAGCTTGGATTGCTGATCATAAGACTAACTCATGAATAATGGGTGGATCTTCTAAGACTCAGTTTTCAAGGCACAAAGAAGGGTACATGGAGCCTGATCCATACATTCCCCATTTGACTATAAGCCAACCACTTTATTCTATAAGTATGACTGCCTCAGTGAGCTCTCCTTGAGCTCTCTTGCAGACTGCATTCATGACAGTAATCTCCTGAGCTGGGATACCTCTCAAGGTCACTGCACAGGACAGAGAGATCTTTTACTGACAGTAGATCTTTGTTAAGTGACCAATATCATGCATAACCTTGTAGTGGTGATGCCTTAGGTTTCTCTGCTTCAGGTGAGCCTTCCTAGGCATCAGTGGGGTGACTTCGATTTGTGCCTTGGTAATGGGTTTATGTCCTTGTAACTTTGATTTGTCTTGATAGTTTTCATACATTGTTCAAATGATTGTTGCTGTAAAATAACAGCGTGAACCATGACATAAAATTTTGTTAAGTGGGGCTTTTATATCATGTTAAAATACTTTTGCTAATACCTTTTCAGCAATGAAAATCACCCATTCACAACAGCCCATTGATAGGACCAAAGCTCCACAATAGCTATGTGTAACTCTTCATGATACTAGATGACCTTACTTGCCTTACTCTATCCATAAACATTTATATGTCGTTGAATTTTCTCTCCCAACACTTATACTTGCCATGGCAAAGACTTCATTTTTTGGACATAAACACTAAATTATTAATTCCGTATTTGCTAGAGAGAAAATCTTCTCTTTTTAATTGTTATTCCAAGAACAGGCATTAGCTCCCTTTGCTTGCACGAGATTATTTTTGCTGCTCTTTCTCACAACTCATCACTGGCTGAAGGACTGAAACAGCTATTCATAACGTAACTCATGCTTGTAAACTTCTTGGAATGGAGCAGAATTACAGACAGTCCTCAATTGCATACTGAGTTACTGATCTTTACCATTATAGGTCATTAAAAATGCCTTTTCACCTGATCTCACGTCTCTTCACCAATAAGTTCCAAACTGCCAGTGTACCCTGTGCTGTGAAAACTGTTAGTTGCAGAATTGTAACTTGTAAAGGGCCAGTGGAAAATAGAGAGGTATCTAGAGACAACTGTTCCACTGCACTGAGAAACAGCTCAATTTTATATGCTCTTAAGTGTGAAGGCAAGGTGGTTTGACATGTGATAAGTCCTCTGGTTGTGAAAATGTGAAAATGCAGTTTAGAGAGAAAGAAGATAATAGAAACCAAGATCTGTTGAGACAGGTCATGGAGACCAAGCCTTATTTTTAAAGCAGAAATTGAAGAAAATCTCTTTGAGTCAAATCTGATTTTCTTTCAAGCAGATTTTGCTTTGTCAACATCATTGCCATTTGAGTTGAGCCTAAGTCTGAGAGAACTAGATGGGAGAAGCAGAGATTCAAGGAGGCATAAGAAAGGATATGCCTCAGACCCAGCTGCAGTGAGAGGGGAAATTCATATAGCCAAGAGGCAATATGCAAAAAAAACAGACTGTGGCTACATATATATTTTTTTTTAATGTTTGATTGTTTTCTACCATAATGATCTGGGTTCTACTTGCTGTCTGAGATGAGATGATACACCCTCAACACACAGAAGAAAAAGACACATAGAAAAATATTCTGTTCCTGAACAGAATTCCAGTTACATTCAAAGGATTACACTTGTAGAGATCTGAGTCTAGGAAGTATCCAGCAATCAAAATACATTCTCTAAATGGAGATGGATTTTTGGTGGGAAAAGTGTATATATGTTCACAAAGGGGAGCAGCAGCATCAGGAAGAACTGAAAACTGGGCCAGCAGGACTCAGGTGTGCCAAGAGAAGTCCAAGAGCATCAAGTGAATGTAAGATAATGTGAATGGATGTTTGCCTGAGGGTTTACTCCATGGGATAATTTTGCATAATAGCAGAGTAGTTTCATACCTGTTCAGCAGTTCATAACTTGCAAGATATTTTTGTAATCTGGTAATTAACCCTCTGCTGTGGAACCATGGCATGGTTCCACAAAATTCTATGCTCAGTGTTGCTGGAGGAGGCAGGACTACAGTGAATTAACACAGTGGAATTATAAATGCTGAGTATCCACCTCTAATTCAGAGTATTTTCCCTTTGATGTGAAATCAGTGATGAGCACCAAGCATGTGGTTGGCAGTGGTTTAATGTAATTTCTGTTGTGCACTAGATTACTAGTTAGGAATCTATCAACTAATCAGAAAAAAAGCTTTAGGTTGCACACTGTAAGTGCTGTGACTGCAAACATGGCTGGTGCCATGGCATAAAACATGAATCTCGAACTCTACTCAACCAGTAAGACATGATGTATGATATCTTGATGTATCAGGGCACAAGATAATAGTGAATTGCCTGTAGCAGCAAGTACATCTCCCTGTCTTATATTTGTGCTAACAGATCATGTCAAATACACCCTTGATTTATGCAGCATTACTTATATAAGTATCAGCAACTGCTCTTCCTAGGGCTGATGTCCAATCTTTATAATAACATAATGCTCCTATACTGTCACACTGCATTATAATGATGTAAGAGAAAAAAAACATCATAAACTACTGTTCTTCTGTTCTCCTCTTACCCCTAACATGGAAGCTTGGGAAGATCTACCCTGATTTGATAAGGTCTACCCTGAGAAATCACCACTCAACAAGTTTAGGGCATTTAGATACAAACTATTACTTATGAATATATACATGGATCATGCATCATTTTAAAGAAGTCTTTAGGCCAATGCTGAGTAAGAGTTTATGACCAGGTAAAATGACTAGACATTCTTTAAAGTTTGTGTCCATCTCCATAATGGTAATGGCACATGGAACACTTGATCTATCTTCTCTTCCCTGTCATTCATGGCTTTCATCCTAAAAATGTTATTATTTTGTGTCTATCAAATTATTTTTTCTCTATTTTTAATTATTTGAAATAATATGTGGAATGTGCTACAATCCAGAAAAGTGTTGGTTTTGTAGAATGGTCCTGAGTTGTTGCATTGCATGCCCTTGAGTCTGATATGAGGAAGTAGTGGGACATTCGACTTTGAAAAAAACACAAGATATTTTAAGATATTATGGGAAAGAAGGACACTAAAGTCTTTTGGGGAGCTTGGCTTGAACTATGTTACAAACATGTCCAGTTTGGGGTTGTTTTTTTTCAAAGAAACTAGCTAATCCATTCCAATTATCACCTTTGGAATGAATGAACAGTTGTGAGATTTGTGTAATTAAGGGGTTAGAACCCATGAGTGAACTGGGAATATGAGTTATCTAAACCTGTATTCATAAAAAACGAATGTGCTGCTACTCTACAAACATTTAATTACTGTTACTTTAGCTCTCAAGAGCATTTGCCCAGGAAAGACTGCTACTTTCTCATATGATAATGAAAAGGCTGGTAATATATTCATAACTAGAAAAAAAAAATGAAACTAACCATGTAGTGAGAAATGGTGAATTTTCTTCTAGTGCAAACATCCATTGGAAAGGAAAGATTTTACATGATCTTCCTTTAACATAAGCAAAGTTGTTTAAAAATTTTATTACATACAAATTTATTAATGAAATTTCACTCAATGGAGTATTTGTCCTTGAAAAACAGGGATGAAATTTATCCAGTAATTACCAAAAGGCTTGCTGAAAACAACTCATTTATCTTCCTTTGTAATTATTTTATCTCTATATGGATTTAAGGACAATCCTATATTTTAGGATTTCTTACACTCAGGACACTACTTTATTTCCCTTTTGTGTGCTCATCACTCCTTCTTCATCACGGCATCAAACCCAGTTTTAGAAAGTACATGCTTCTGAGAGATGAAAATTGTCCCTTCGGTTTTCATATGATGTCACCAAAGGAAGGTGACGTATGATTTCAAGGAAGTTTAATGTTTAATTTAATACTGAAAAAGGTCTAGCTCTGGAAGATGAAAAATCTTCAGTGTTCAGGCAAGAAGGGAGCAGAAAAAGAAAGTTCATATTTCTCAGCTTTTGAATTATAAGATAGATTAGAAGAATTAGTTCAAAGACATAAAACAGAGCTTTCTGAAGCAAGGCATAGAAGCATATTTTGGTTCTTTTTTCTGGATTTCTGTATTGCTTGCAATTTTTTTCCTGATTTTTGACTTACAATCTCAGTTTCATATGCTGTTTTTGAATCAGAAATAAGAGTAAAGGTTTGGAATCTTTGAACAGGAGGTCAGCAGTCAGAGCTCCGTATAATATCAAGTGAAATTTGAAAATAGAACCCTGATGGTTATTTAAAGAGTGTTTAAATTTTTTACTTCTGTGTTTTTTGTTAAAATATCCTATGTCTTAATCCTGCCTTACGTATTATTAGAAGAGAGATACTCATACATAAATATAAGCTTGCCATCTTAAAATAACACCCACAGAATTCTCCGCTATTGATAACAGTACATGCTGAATATGTAATTTGGTTTAGCCATGATTGGGAAGGTGAAAAGGAAGAATAAAACCAGTTGCATTATCTACCATTTTGTTCTACATCTTGCATTTTCTCTGTGGAAGGCTTCCATTATTAGTATGGAAAAAAAGGAAGCTTTTCCCTTTTCCAGACTGAGAAGTATCTATGATCTCATTTAGGCATTTCAGTCAGTTTCATAAGGATAGCTGAAATTAATTCAATCCTAGCCCCAGTTACGTACAATTTGTGAAATAAAAATGTAAGAAATACAGCATTAAAAAGAATGTTAATTGCAAAGACTAGAAATAGAGATGACTGAGTTCTTACAAGATGTGTTTTTGTACTCTGTTCCCAAAAGCCTGTATATAAATCTACATTCCAGTGACTAAATATGGTTTGGCTTTCAGAATGCTGAATCACTCAAGAAAGCTGTTGACATAATTGAAAGCCAGGGAAACTTGCACTCTGAAAATAAAGCCAAATTTTCTGACATGTATAATTTTACCATATTTATTAAACTACTTCAATCAGAAATTATCTAACTCTTCTTCATAAATTTCCCCACGGAAATATTCTGTTTTGTAATCCGTTCTCTCCATCATCATTTTACCGCCTATATAGTGGACAACCAGTATCTGAAGAGCAAACTTAAGATGAAAGGGAATCAAACCAAAGATTCAAATCTAGTAATTATTTCCTGAGTGCATAAAAAAAACCCAAAAAACCCCCCAAAAAACAAAACAAAACAAAACAACCAAACAAACAAACAAACAAAAAAACACAAAAAAAACCAACAACCTGGAACAGTTGTTCCTGAAATCTTAAAACTCTAGGGAATTTGGTCTACTATTCTACACAGCTGGCTAAGATCCAGACTCATTCATATTTCACAGAAATTTGAGCAGGAATATTTTTATAAATGTTTACTGCATTACCTCTCAGCTGGACAATCTCCATGTTAAATGAAAGGATTATACTATATGTTAGCTGAACCCTGAGGCTTCTAGAATTCTGTTTTGCAAATTATAACTAAGAAAATATTAACTGCATTAGCAAGAAGAAAATAGCAACAGTAATGGCTTAATGGACAGAACAGCTGTTTTGCTATTGCTGATACTCCATTTGCTATTTAGAGCTCATCAGATCTAAAAAATACACTTTTTAACTACTAAATGCTCAGTGTTATAACAAATAACCTTGAAAGCTAAAGGAAGAATTGTTTTTCTTTTTTTTTTAACTAGATGTTAAACCAAACACACTTTAATTATTTAGATGAATCCAATGAATCCCCTAAGCAGAATGTTCTCATTCTGGGGTTTGGAACAATCTTGGTTTCACATTCCAATTACATGCACCCTTATTAATACAGAGTTTGGATTTGTAGACATGATAACAATCTTCTTTCTTTTCTGAGTAGCCTCTTTCAAACTGTACTGGGCTTATATGGCAAGAATTCAGTAGCAGCAGAAGCTTCAGTGGTGGCTTCTGTGAAAAGATGCCAGAAGCTTCTCCTTAGTCCAATAAAGCCAGCTGGGTCCAAGACAGACTTACCACTGGTTGAAGCTGAGCCTCTATGAAAATATATTTAAGAACAGGGAAATATCTGCTTCTTAACAACAGCTGGAGACAAAAGTGAGAAAGTGGGAGAGAAGCAACTGTGAAGAGACCAAGGTCAGTGAAGACAAAGGAGGAGGAGGTGCCTCAGCTTCCACAGCAGAGATTTGCCTGCAGCCCATGGTGAAAACCATGATGAGGCAGCTGTTCCTTTGTATCCATAGGTGCATATTGGAGTAGAGATCCATCTGCAGCACGTGGAGAGTCCCACGTGAACAAGTGGGTGCATCCCAAAGGAGAGTTTGATTCTGTGGAGTGCCTATGCTGGAGCAGGTTCCTGATAGGACCTGTTGATTCGTGGAAAGTGGAGCCATGCCAAAACAGATTTGCTGGCAGGATTTATGACCCCATGGAAAGCAGCCACAGTGGAGCAACCTGTTTCTGAAGAACTGCAGCCAGTTTCACCCAGTAAAACAGACCCATGCTGGAGCTGTTTGTAAAGGACTGCAGCCTTTGGGAAGAACTCAGGTTGGAGAAGTTTGTGGAGGACTGTCTCCCAAGCAAGGGACCTCATCTGGAACAGATGAAGAATGTGGGGAGGAAGGACCAGCAGAAGCAATGTACCACGACTCCCATTCCAGCCCCTCTGTACTGCTTGGGAGAAGGAAGCAGAGAAGCTGTCAGTGAAGTTGAGCCTGGGAAAAAGGGAGAGGTAGGTAGAAGGTGTTTTCAGATTTGTGTTTATTTCTCAATATCCTATTCTGATTTGATTGGTGATAAATTTACATAATTTCCCTGAGTCTCTTCTGTTTTGCCTGTGATGACAATTGGTTGGTGATCTGTCCCTGTTCTTTTCTCAAGTCAAGTTTTCTGTCCCCTGTCTAGCCAAGGAGGGGAGCGATGGAGCAGCTTTGGTGGCCAGCCAGTAAAGACACCATAGCCACCAAAAATGTAGTTAGTATAAGTTACAATTATCAACCTATAACTGAGCTCAAAACACACAGAAAATGAGATTTCATTGTGACATTTATTACTTTAAAATAAAATAGAAGAAAATATAGAAGGACGACCACTGGAAGGAAATGAAGTGCTAAAAGCAAAGGAGGTATTACCTGCTTCAAAGAAAAACTCTTAAAAAAATAGAGAAGAAAGAAGGGGAATCAAAATTAAGAACTTGAAAAAGCTGAATTTCCTTCTGTATCCTAATTCCCTAGATCCTGAGCAGTTAGATTATTGTTATACTCTGGACACTTAATGTATGGCTTAAACCAAAGTTTCTTTGCTCTGGGTAGATCCATGGGAGAAATACCAACCAGATATTCTCAAAAGGTAAAAATCACACAAAAGGTTACTGGCAGAGTAAAATAAAATAAAGGAACTTTTGCAAATGATATAGATGGTTATACAAATAACATAAAACACTTATCACAGTGTTGACTTAGCTCATGAAATTTAACAACCTTTAAACCTATTCAGTGTTAATTTCCATGAAAAGAGAGGTAGAAGGAGAAGAAAGGGAGAAAATCAGGATGACAGGAAAGACATAGAAAAATAGACATATAGCTACCAACTCCTGCGTTCCAGAGATGTAATGGATAGAAAACCTCAAGATGAAGGTAGGGTTAAAGATCAGTGCTCTTGCCTTGTGGTGAGCCTTCTGAAACCCTTGCCCCATCATGGGCCTTCCTCCCAGGTGGGACTTCTGGTCACTTGGCCACTCAGTGGCTGGGTTAGGCAATACTGGGGGGCTGCCTCCAGTGATTGACAGACACTGCTTGGCTGGGGAGTATGGGGAGCAGGGCACCATGTCACCAGAGAAAGGCCTGACCCACCCCCTATTATACACACTCCAAGCATCCCAAGATGTCTCAAGACAGATTACTCTTTCCAGTCCCTGACACTTGCTGACTTCCTTTTTTAAGATGGTCTACATTTCCTGCTTAGTTTTGCATAGCTGTACATCTATCCAAAGAAATAGTCATTGGAGGATACAAAAACCCACTGCATGTATAGGGAAAGCAAAATAAAAATACTGAATAATATTTCATTTTTTTCCCACAATATAAATCAAGTATAAAATCATCACCTCTTTTTCTCCTTCCTTCTGCTGTTACCTTTTTATTTCTGTGTCATAAACACAAATCACCATCTGAATCCCTTTATTTATGGGCAAGCTATAGCTATCATTTTGTGTTTTTAATGACAATTTGTATATTCTCTTTCAATATTTATTTTCCACAAAATTGTAGAACAGTCTATGTGACAACTCTGTGTTACAAATGTTTTAAAGGAAAAAAAGTACTTTTAACAATGGTGGCTTTTTTTTTTCAATAAACTTTTCCATTGAAACAGTTGAGCCATTTCTACTTCCCTTTCATGCAATGTTATCATCATTCTTTGTGCAATTATTCAATGGGACCATTTGAAGCTAATTTTGCATCAAATCAAAGTAATGCCGGTTATTAAAACAACTGAATGACTTCAGTCATTGTGACAATGAGAAGTATTTTTGTTTGTTTGGGATTTGTTGAAAACTGAGCTCAAACCTCCATTCTTAGTGGGTTGAATTTCTTTGTAACAACTATATATTCAGGAGGCAAAGTTTTGGCTTAGTCTATGAAGACATATTTTGGCATATCACAGGAAAGGCATTTGGCACCTTGTTCAGGAGATCTTATCCTAAGAGAGGGTGTGGGAACTAAAAATACCATGAGACAATATAATAACTAAAGGAGTTTGATATCAGTCAAAATTACTCATTTGGAAAATAAATTGAGATAGTTTCAGAATAAAAAATGCAAAACATAGATTGCTTAGGTAATTTGACAGGCATACGTAAAAGAAGTTTCATGCTATACACAGACTTAAGGCACTGAGATGAGTAATTCATGGTCATAAAACTTGATAGTGGAAAGAAAATGAGTAATTTTGGTTCACACATCAGATCAAGTTATTTCAAAAAATCATGGTGATATATTCTATTTTTTATTATTTACTCGTTGACCTATTTATATATTTTTCCCATCAGGAATGTATCTCCATGCAAAGCAACGGTATTAAAAATATAAGTAAAGGGCTTTTGCACATCTAACAGTTAGTAAGGGATTTTGAATGTTGATTCTTGACCTGCACGATCATATTCAGTCCCTCCCAAATATTTCTTTAGATAAACTAAACTGTAATCTTTTCTTGACCAAACAAGAAAGATCATTTTAATCTTGTTTTCTTATTTTCAAAAGAGAGAAAAAACCCCCAAACCTATATCTGTTCTATTACGTTTTTGAGGGTCAAGACAGAAAGTTAATAACTTTCTCTTGCCCATTTGCTCTGACAGCTGGCGGTCAATTACTATTCCCTCATCCCATAATTGGAATCACTGATTACAAACCACTGTTGCTAAGACTCAAATATTGTGGCTCATTTGCAACTTCACTGCCAGGTGAGATTAAGGGAAATGTCCCCCTGGTTAAACCACCAGGAGCTGTGCCAAACTATAATCAGTCTTTTGCATACATCAGAGACCTACAAACACAGCAGAATGATTGTATATGCAGCAGCTGCAAGTTAAAGCTGAATCAAATTCTTCAAACATATGCAGTTTGCCAGATATCCAACCACTCTTGCAAATGCCAGTATTTCATTACTTGGCAAGTTTTCTAAGACACAGAGCTAACACAAAGTAGAGGAATACCAAATTGTCCACACAATATGTAAAAGATTTTTTTAACCAAATACAGAAGATAATTCTGATTCTTCTATTGATGAGACCATAATTGTTCTTTCTGCATTCGGTCTTCAGAATAACTAATTCTGAATCCTGGTAAACACTGAGTTTGTACAAAATTCAATTTCTGAAGTAGTTTCTCCATGAGGAACTACTTAGCATAATGTTATCATATTATTTTTTACCAAAAGAAGTTTAGCTTACACTGAACATCAGCTGTGAAATACAATTCTTTGGGGGTAAGGGAAGGACTGGGGCTAGGAACCCTATTCAGAACTCTTTTAAATAGTGAGGTCTGAGATGAGAAATTAGTAGGTGAATAATGTTTTGATTCTTCCACCACCTTCTTTTACCTCTCAATAAAGCTCAAATGTAATGCCATGTTCCTGTCTAGGAGCCTGTTTGACAATCAGTCTTTCCAGATATTGCCCTTTCAAATTTTTTATTATTATTATTATTATTATTGTGTAAGGGGTATTATTGAGTTAGAAACATTATTGTATTCTTGGAACTAACCAGGGAACAAGAAGACTGTAATTTCTGTGCTTCATAAATATAAATTCCTGATCTGATGATGATTCCTTTTCTCTAACTTTTTTTCCCTTTGTCTCACTTTGTTTACATTAGAGCCTCTTTAGGACTAAGATTCTGTCATGTTTTTGCTACCATATCCCAGCACACTGAAGATCAGTGAACGGGAGCTACCATCTGCTAATGCAGTTCAGCCAATAATTGGAAGTAGTTTAGCATTCATCTCATTCTTTCAGAGGACAGTACCTAAAAATGTGCTTAAATGTTTTTATGTTTTCAGTGTTTTCAATTTTCAGAGGAGCCTGTTGAAATCCTCATCTTTATTAGCTGTTAGTTTGAAGTGAGCTTGCTTGTTGAAAGTAATCAATATGGTTAATGTTCTGTTATGTTGAATAGGAATAAGATTACTGTTCACTTCACAGCAGTCCCTGTTTCATTCTGAAATGTGCCAATAAGAGGCCAAAAATTGTAACAGAGGGTTTACAGTATATATTCCTGTCCTCACGCTTGATATCCTTGCCAATCTCTTATCCTCTTACATTTACATGTATGGCTTATGTGTTGAAATGTGTGTTTCTTAAGGTCTGGTGTGTCTGTGATTTCAAGTGACACAAACTGGCTTTAACTGGATTATGTTTTCCAGCGATCTCTCATAAGCTCTAGCTGCTTCTATATCAAATTCTTCAGCTTCCCTGATAAAACTATAGGGACATCAGTGGAGGAAGTGAGTGTCTATCAGAGTTTCTTACTTTCCTTCTCCAGTTTGTATTCAGAATTTTAAACTGAGGGTAACATTGCATGCACTGAGGAGATTAACTTGCTTCATTAGCAAGAAGGATGTGAATAATCATGGATGGGGCTGTGATGGGAAGATTAAACTCTCAACTACCCCAGAGTGTACATAAAGTGGTGCTTCAAAGTCAGCATCTGGAACAATAAGTGGAGAAATAAAATGCAATATGTGTAAAGTTTTGAGTGCAGGCAACAGTGATGGGAAGAACAGACCCACTGGAGGGAGAATGCCTGAGACAGATAGAAATTGATAGGTGAGATGAGTCCATTGACTACTTTAAAAATGTTTAGTAAAATGACTATACTGTTTCTCAGGAATAAAGGTGGGTCTTGGTTGTAATGAAAAGACCCATTGGATATGCAAATTAACAAAAATTCATATCTATACCCTAAGATTATTACTGTTTCTATTTGTGAGTAGAAAATGAGGGACATACAATAAGCATATTTTCAATTAAAAAATCTTGTACTATTCTTACAATATTTTCACTGTTATTGTATCCAATTTATTGCTTTCTCAGAGAGTCTTAAAAAAAGCCAAAAAAAAACAAACATAAAGGTATTTTTCTGGGCAGTACATAATGGAATGACTTTCCTTTTGGGTAGGTTTGGAGACCTCATTTTCAAAAAGGGCAAATTAATCTAAAGTATAGGATGTCAAAATCTTCTCTGTGGGCTTTGAAAATTTAAGTCCAGATATTTTTACTACTTTTAATATGTTAATTTGTGGTTTCTTATATATCATAATATCTTTCTATAGAAACAACATTAAAAGGACAAAACCAGGTTATTCTGTCTTACCAGTCCCTGAAGTGTATCTTTGTAGACAAAAGGATGGCCACGATGCAGAAAAACACAGGTAATAATACAGAAATCCAAAACAGTGTAAACAAATAACATCACAAGAACATTTTTTGTACACACTGGCTATCAAATGACCTTATGAAGTAATTTGAACATAGATATAAGCACTGTATATGTCTGGCTTTAGTTTAAATGAATCATCTCAAACTGCTTTAGCTTTTGCATATTCTTTGACACTACTACAGTATGCTGGAGGACTATCAGTGACTGGAAACGTGTTACAGTTCTATTTTTTTCTTTCCTTGGCCACATTTTTTTTTTCCTGGCAGTGTTGCAGATCTAATAGGACTTGCATTTTTATTCCATTGTTAGTAATATACAAATAATAAATAAGTTGTTTTTTGTGGTGTTTTGTTTTTTGGGTTTGTTGGGGTTTCTTTACTGTGTCTCAATTCTGTGATACTGTATATCATATGTTTATTAAAATTATTTTTTAATAGGTCCAAGTTTGATAAATTTAGAATTTGTAATTCAGAGATAACAACAGTTTAATGCCTGTTTAACAATATGTAACTTAAAAACAAAACAAAACCCCAAAACAAACAAACAAATAAACAAACAAAACCAAACAACAACAACAACAAAACCCTACTGGTAATTCGTTCAGATTTCTTGCTTCTTATGCCAATGGTTTTACCCTTGACCTGGAAAGACCACACCCTCCAGGGATTAGTGGTAATTACGTTTCAGACTTAAATCATCTCCATAGAGCGAACACTGCCAATTGAATCATATTGTGCTGAACTACATAAAAATTATGCCAAATTATGTGCAGATACTTTAAAAGCATCTTGCTTATAAAAAGGTAAGTGGCAGAATATATTGTACTGTAAAATAAAGTTAATGATAGGAGAGGCAGTTTCACAGGACATTGTAATGATTATCTCCTGCGTTGAGGTCTATGTCAAGTGGTTTATGGAAGGAAAAAACAGAAGAGTATGTTTATAGTTCTATGTGAGCATTTTACCACTGCCTTATACACCCATAGCTGGCAAGGATTTCATAAATACTGTTTTCTCACAAACCTTCTCTTCTAACTGACTTCAAGCTCTAGGTCTGGTACAACTCACCTAATAAGACTGCAAAATCTCCTGCTGTTAGTTTTACTTTAATGTGTGTTGTCTAGTTAGGACAAATATTGGTGAAAACATGGTTGGCATTTAATGGTCCACAGACTACCTGCAGCCTGGTAAAGCAGGGATCTGTCCTCTTTGAGATATTTTATTTATACCTGGAGGAGGTGACTAGAATATGTCCTTGTCAAGTTTGCGGATAACATCAGTTTCATTGCCGTTCAGCAGTATTCTAACCAGCAAATACTTTCACCTACAAGTAGAAAAGCCATAGTTTGTACTCCTCCAATAAAAATACTAAGCACTATCATAAGTAATTGATGAACAATGTCTCTCTGAACATAATGGATAAAATTGTTCATAACCTTGAGTTTTCAAGCAACTCATACTCATCAGTTCGTCTCATAATTTTTTGCTCTCAGGATGAACAGGTTCAATAAACACATTAATTCTAGTTTATGCTGCTACTTCTACCTTTTAAATTTCAAGAAACAAAGTTAGTCTTTGTGCTGCAAATTCTAAATTGAAATACACTTTAAATTTTGTGTCTTTAATTTCCAATCAAAGATTGCAAAAATAACTTATTATGGCTTTCCTTGGTTTGGCTACTAAACCTGTTTTTCTAGAGCTCTAGTCTGAACATAATGGGTTTTGCTATTGAAACATTAAGAGGTAATAACCTCTTAACTTTCTGAATGACTCAAAGACTTTCATGTTCACAGAAGACATTAAGTTTCATGAAACAAGTTATCTATTATTTGAGCTGTGTTCTCAGAAAAGGTGAATATGTGTTATCTGTGTTCATTGGGTGCTAAAACCATGGTCTTTCATTTAGCTTAACTGACAAATCAGCAAGTTTAATTGATTCTTTGATCTGCAAGGCAAGAATAGCAGAGCTAAGTGTCTTTGGGCTCCTCCAATTTCTTGTAGACTATCTCTTTCCAAAATCTGTAGAAGTTTGTCCTAGGTTTGCTCACAGGAGACCAAAGCGTACAGCAGTATGGACAAGGCTAAAATGCTATTCTTTTCACCATCTTCCCAAGAGCTGAGCTTCCATTAGGCTGTGAATTATATTGAACGTTAAAGGTATGATGAGTGCTCTAGCTCTAAAAAAAAAAAATCTATGGAACATACAGGTGTGAAGCAGAATGCATTTTTCTGACCACATGGTGATGGATAGGATTTACTGAATTTCCCTTTTTTTTTTTTTTTTTTCTGGTAGACTTACTCCTTTAAAAGTGCACTAGAAGTGTTTTGAGGAAAGTCTTTAGATCACACTTTCACTTTCTTTCGGTATAGTCTAAGAATTAGAAGTCTCTTTAGCACCTCGGTAAGTGTTGAGCTTATTGATCCCCCAAAAAACATTAATGTAGGCAGTGATAGCAAGATAATTTAAGCAAGTAGGGAATGCACTGGCAAAGTATTAGATATAGAAGGAGCTGGGAGGGGATGTTTCCACTCACACTTTTGATTAACCTGATTTAATTAGCAAAATTATCTTTTAGTCCTAGTCGAAGAACCCGTGCCTTCCTGACAAATTAGACACACACTTTTCCAATCAGAAGACTAAAAAGCAGGGGAAGAATATGAGAAAATACTGAAAAATACTGAGAGGTTCCTTTAGGACAAAGGTCTCACTCTGAAGATTATATTCTGTGAAAGAAAATATGAAAAATAGTATAAGGAGAAATTCAGAGGGATGTAGCAAAACAGAAGGAAGAAAATCTTCAGATAGGAAAAGGTAATTTTTCCTGGGTTTTGTTTTGTCTCTTTTGTAATCCAGTATGTGTTCAATGCATTATTCTCTTTTAGAAAAAGAGAAAGTTGTCCATTTCAAGTTACCTGTTTCATTTTGTTCTGGACTCAAAAAGATGCCGTCTTACATTTTCCCTCAGATTTCTCTCCTTTGGTCAGGAGTCACTTGGGAGCTGTGAGAATGGTACTCTAAAGTTCAGTAGTTACCTGCTGAGCAGAGCAACTCTACTGTAGCATTCAGAGTTACTGGATTTTTTTATTCCTCATACTCAGACACTTCCATCAGTCTCTGATGTTACTAGGTATTCTTTCTGAAATATTCATTTCTCAGACCAGAGTTTTTTGAGTGGTTGTACTTGGAAAAATAGAAGTACAATCCTTTCAGCCTCTTGTGCTCTACTTTTTTTTTTTTTCCTGAAAGGACAAACGCAAGCATTTTGTTGCAGTAACTGTTCAATTTTAGGGTACAGGCTTTACTTCATTGTTGTGGATGTGTACATTTCAGATGTAAGAATAATTCCAGTTTTTCACTCTATTTTATGTGGATACAGAAAGGGTAAGAAACACCAATCTGTTGATTCTCAGTCATTCTGCCAACCTCCCTGATTTTTACTTTTTCTTTCTATTGAGGGGAGTGGGAGAGGTGCTGCCAAAGTAGCTCACCTCCTGCTGTAAGTCAGTGCTACTTTCACAACTTTCTCTTGATATCATCTTCTGAAAGCAAATTACAAAGAAGAACTCTATACATTAAGAAATATTCATTTCAGTAAATGTTTCAGAATTTATAACTTTAAATTCACTGGCTGAATTTGAAAAGGAGGAGATGTACACACATCTGTTCCCCCAAAGACACAAAATAAAACCTAAGTGTATGAAGTAATTTTAATGCAGCAGTTTTCTGGAACTTCAGTGTGAATTTCAAAGGTGGCTTGTCCCATGCTTCATTTTTTGCTATGCTTGCACCTGAAAGGTGTCCTATATACCCATGGAAGATTTCAGACCTGATAATCCATAGGCAATCCATGAGCTTGTTCTCCTTACACTCTCCATAGCAGTTTCCATTGCAGAGTACTCTGCCCGTACTGGCATGCTGAGATCTCAATTTATTTCATATATAGCACAACTATGTATTTCTGATTTTTTGATCCAACATGCCAAACAGGACTACCAAAATCAGCCTGTAGTCTGCTGTCCACTTTCCCCTGGGCTGGATGGCATGGATATTGGAAAGAGTGTGCCTGAAAGGTCACAGCTGGTAAAGTCCCATCAGAAGGACCTGAGCTCTGTGCTTCAGGAGCACCCCCCTTTCATGTCACCTGGTAACTCTGGGGGCAGATCACACACAGGGGCCAACAAGACCTGCAGCATTGCTCAACAGGTTTTAAGAAACTAGTGAAGTCTGAGAGAGTGCTAAGGGAAAAGAGTTGACAAAGGAGCCAAGTATATCCTGTCATATACAGTTATGGCACGGAGAATGCTGGAAGTGTGGCCGGGAGGAAGTCTGTGGTTTGTAGCAGCAACATATAGAGAGATAAGGAAAATACACTGTACCTTTCAGAGCAGCCTAAAAGATAGGACTTTTTTTGAATGTTTTTATACTTCTCTTGTTATGAAAAGATCTGGAGAAATAATCTTCACTTTTAATTCAAATGAATTACAGATTTATAAACAATCATAAAAGAAATATATTATTAAAAACAAACAAACTGTTTTTATTATTTAAATTTCATTGCAAGTTGATAAAATATCTGTTCAAATCCAGTAATTGTAGAGACAGATTCTATGTGTTCACAGTTATTTATGTGGTGGCATTTTGGACTAGATACCACGTCTAGTGAAATTTCACTACTCAAGAAGAAAAATAATGTATTATTGACAACAAAGGTTCACTTTGTGGACTCAAACCTTTTTCTTTGTTATTTCCATACCTGATATTAAGCTGTAAGGCAAGTACCAACCCCATTACAAACTGCTTTCCAATTATTTGGTAAATATACTGTACAAGGAGCTATCAACAACTTCAAAGATTAATTACTAGGCAAAGCGAAGCTTGCATTTTTCAAGATAAGACAGAAATGCTGAAGGAATTATATTATTACAGTACATGGCATGGTGCTTATGTACTGATGGCTGAAAAAAAGAGATGCAGGAAAGTATAATGAAGACATTGAGCCTATACTTCATTAAATCGGGCTTTTTAAAATAGGTATAGAGCATGTATATCATGCATCATACTTACCTGCTCTAATTTTATTAAATTAAAAAATAATGTGGGGAAAAAAAGTATTTTTTTTCTTTTCTTCTTGCTGTCTCTTGCTTTATATTGATACTACGGTTTGACTTTCGCATTAGAAAATTCTCTGAGCTGGGATTATCACCTCCTGTATATTTTCAGAGTGCTTTGCGCAGAGATATCAGCCTGGTTGAGGCTTGCTATGCTATGAATAAAGACACATTGTTAGACTCACTGGGATGTTACAGCTGTGTTAAACCACTTTGACAGCACAAAGCAAATGCAAATGTAAATGTAGTTGTGGTAGCTAGCTAAATCAGATTTATTAAAATTCTCATCCACTACGGAAATCAAGGTGAATAAAGCATCCAGTAAACTGCACCCAAATTCTTAATGAAATTCTTAATGAAATTCTTAATGAAATTCTTAATGGTAGACCATTTACTGCAGAAAAAACCCAAAAAAGTATAAATTGGAGAGATGAGGGGGAATATAGATTAAAATCAAATTCAGTAACTTTTCAAAAAAAAAAAGCAGCACAACCCTATATACATAATATTTCACTGGATCTGATCCTAGTCTAATAGTGGAAGTGCAAATATTGCTTTACACAGTAACCCCAGAAGTCTTCCAGAATACATTTTTTCATCATTTTTGTACTTTTTTTTCAGTATTTCCTCTTTGACTGAGTTATACAGTGAAACTGACCGATCTAATAGTTAGCTGAAATGTAAGACTAAATCACAGAAATTCCACCTATTTAGTTTTTTATGGTAAGTTAAAATGCTACATGCAAATATTTTATACAAATTCTTGATTTAAATGTATCATGCTTTATGGAAACTGAGGGAACAATAAGGCTAGGTTGCCAGAAATGCACAGAACAGCTGACATCATAGCTCACTGAATATGAAAATTACTTTTGCTTTTGTATATATGTATTCCAATCTCTGTCTTATTTACATAACTGGTTCACTACTATCAACCTATTTATTAGATTAAGAAACTGCTCTATAGGGATTCAGTATTGTAAACTTTTTTGTGTAGAGAAAAACAATGTTTTTAATATTGTACTTGCTGCTCCCATTTTGTCTTCAAAAGACTTTCCTGTCTTTAAATACTGTTATCCTTATTTCTTTCATTTTATCCCCTGATATGTGCTTTGCACTTGACTGAATTTCTTTTGCTATGTACCCTTCCTTTCTTCACTCATTTCTTTCTTAAGGGTAGTATTCAAAAATTTTCAGCCTTCATCTGTCCTTAGCAAATTAGAATTTCCCTTTGCATATTATATTTCCAAAGAATGCATGACAGTATAGATGCAATGGTTTTAAGGCATAAGCCTGGGATGGCCACAAGGAAAGAAATCATTAGTGAATTTTGCCTATCATCTTAAATTAGTGCTACAAAAATGTTTATATATATAATTTTAAAATTGTATTTTAGAAAAGCTTTTAAAAATATTTGTTCTACATTGTGGAAATAAAATAATACAATTTCCCTTAGTGATATAGGAAATACACATGGAAAAACTAACCAACCAAACACAGAATAAATCTTTTAAAGAATCTTGTAGGTAAACTAAACAATTTTAATTTGTATGGTATTGCAATGTATTTTCTCTTTTATGTCTTGAGCTTGCTCTGTTATCTTTTGAGCTTTCTTACCAGAATTGTTTATTTCTTCTGTGAAAAAGTTCCTTTTTCCTAGTCCTGCTGTGATTGTGTATATGAGACCTCCTGAGGATAGCCCAAATCAAGGATGACACGTCATTTATAGCAAAAAAATAAAATTCTCTTATTAGATTTTATAACCTAAATAATTTTTAAAGCTTGCGAAAAAGCTTATTTTGCATATAAACCTCTGTTTTACTGTTATGCTCATTCTTTCTCTCCTCTTCAATCTTAACATTTATTAATCACATCTTTTGTTTGATCCTCTCCTAAAAGTTTTAGGAATGGAACTGTTACTCTCAAAGGAGATTAATGATAATATAAAGTAAGTCAAGCTTTCCTGGAGAGATGAGTGTAGAACAACTTGTCCTCGTAGGGATGATCAGAGACATATTTAGGGAGAGCGCATAAGCCTGATCCCTGGCTGTGATGAGCTCCCATCATTCCTTCTCCAAGTTCATGATTATTGTATTAGGGATTCTGACATGCCTCTCTTAGCCCATACCTTTCAGTATACGTTTATTCTTTACTTGTTCATTCACCCATGAATTTGAACCTGCTGACACTGGCTGCTTCTATTATTTCCTATGACAGCAAGTTCCAGAATTTCATTACCTGCTGTGTAAAGCAATACTTTCTTTTATTTGTTTTAGACTGCTTTCATTGAGGTTATTCTAGGTTTAATGTTATGGTATTTGATGAATAAAAACTCCTGTTCACTTTATCTAACACCCTAATAATTTTTTAGACCTGTTTTTTTTCACCTGCTCTGTCTCCAAACCAAAGCCCTAGACTTAGTTCCAAAATCTCAAACAAAATGATGGAATTATGGATCAGCCATGCGAGGACGACAGATCATATACTATCTCATATCACTAGTCTTTGATATGCCTTTTGAGTGTGTCCAGAATTACACAACAGCTGAGCTTGGGAAGGACCTCTGGACATCACCTGGCCCATCCACCCTGCTCTTGTTGTGAATTGTGAGGAAGAATACCTAGTCCATCCCAAACAAATTCCAGCATGAAGGTAATACTTAATCTCTCAGCCCATGTGGGATGGTAGTGGCATTGGGCATATGCAGGGCAGGTCTGGAGATGCCAAAAAAAGATTTCTGGAATGACATCAAGGGAAAAATGTCGAGTTTTCATAAAGGTTTGTCTGGCTTCTCCATTCCATTCATTTAGGAACCAGTCCTTTTTTCCATTTGCCACTAAGTCATCTTTTAACAGAAAACCTGAGAGTAGGTTCTGCATGCTACCATGGTGTCTTTTGCATATAAAGGCAAACAGTGTATTCACCTATGTATGTGGTGCATTCATAGACATACCAGTGATGTGTTTGTGAATGTATGTGCTTACAACTAAGTACCCATCTAACAACACTCTTTCTTTTTTTCCTGTTTCAGAGTCAGCACCTGAACTCTGATTTGCTTTGGGATGTCCAGTGGCCTTTGTCTTAGTCAAGACTTTCCAGCAATCATATTATTTTCCTTAAAAGATGTCAGAAGTCCACGATTATGTGAAAGTACAGAAGGAATGCCTATAAAGAACAAACTGCAAGTGAGAGCTGCAAGACCATGCAAAATGCTTACTGTGACTTCATTGTTAATCAGTTTACAAATTTAAATTTCAGAGGACAGTTTCTAGTTAAAAATACAAATGAGGTAAATGCTTGTTCTACAGCAACTCTGGCACCTGTCACCATTGGTGAACACTGGATATCTCACAGGAAGGTTGCATCAGATTCATCATTTAGAGTTGATATGACTCATGGAATTTGTATCACAGCTGAGGACTGTGGGACATTATACATCATATTATATATCAAATTATATATCATATCATTGGTACAATGACCTCAAAGGTAGATATCAAAGGTGTGCAAAAGTGGGACAAGATCCAGCAGGAGTTCAAAATGTTGACCTACAGACAAGAAAAGGGCTCGCTCTAGTGGTACAAGCCAGCAAAACAACAAAAATGCTGTACCTGGATGTCAACATTGCACAGCCTTAAAGAGCTGGCAAGAAAGGGAGGTATGAGACTAAAGAAAAACAGGGTGAATAAATTGTAACAAAACCCAGCAAAATGTACAAATTCCTTAATTGTTAATGTTTATGGGGACCTGCTTGATAGCTCTGCACTGGATCATCACAGGCTAAATTAGGAAAGCTTCTTCTTCCAACTATACCACACAAACATGTCTTGCTACAGCAGTCAGGAGGACCAGAAATGGGGTAGTTCTCAGTCCCTTCTCTGGCTACGTGAGAACATCTGGACATACAGCCCAAACATGCTGGTACGACCATGTCAGTTCCTTATTGAGATCTGAGAGCAAAGGCATCTTCCCAACCATTTCCTATCACATCATAACATATTCTGTGCAAACATATTCCCTGTCCACAGCAGGGTAATGCAGTATGTAGCTCTCTTGCTTGAAAGAGAGAACAACAGAAATGGATAGTCCACTACTTAGTATCACAATGCAGTTTCTCCTAACAGCTTTTAGCCGCTAATTCTATTTTATTGCTTCCTCATTGCCATTGGTACAGTGACATTCATTATTATTTAAAATAATTTGGTTTTGGTAAAACATTTTCACAATACCTCCTTTTTTTTTTTTTTCAGATAAAAGTGTTGGTTTTGTCACACTGGTTTCACTGACACCTTCAAAACAAACAAACAAAACCCAATACCCCCCCCCCCCCCGCAAGAGGTTCCCATAGCAACAAAAAATGCTTGCAATTTCTTGTGAAAATATTACATTAGCCTTGCTTTGACAGTCCCACATTGTTAAAAGCCACCATATTAAAGGAAAAAAAAACCAGCCATACTAAAGGAAATACCCTTTCTTTCACCACATTTTCTGCTTTACGTTCTATAAACAACTTAATATCAATGATGTTGCCCAGGCTCGGTATTTGGGACAATATTGTTTAATTTCTTTATCAGTTATCTGAAGGAGGGAATTAAGTGCACCCTCAGACAGTTTGCAGATGACACCAAGTTGGGCAAGAGTGTTGATCTGCTGGAGGGCAGGAAGGCTCTGCAGGGACTTCTGGACAGGCTGGAACAATGGACATGGGCCAGTGGTATCAGTTGTAACAAGGCCAAGTGCCAAATCCTGCACTTTGGTCAGAACAACCGCAGGCAGTGCCACAGGCTGGGGGCAGAGTGGCTGGAAAGTGGCCCAGCACAAATGGACCTGGGGTGCTGGTTGAAAACCACTGAACATGAGCCAGTGTGCACCCAGATGGCCAAGGAGGCAAATGACATCCTGGCCTGTATCAGGAATAGTGTGGACAGCAGGTCTGGGGAAGTGATTCTCGGCACTGCTAAGGCCACACCTCGAGTGCTGTGTCCAGTTCTGAGCCCCTCACCACAAGAAAGACATTGAGATGTTGGAATGGGAACAGAGGAGGGCAACAGAGATGGTGAAGGATCTAGAGAACAAGTCCTACGAGGAGTGGCCAAGGAAGCTGAGGTTGTTTCACCTGGAGAAAATGAAGGCTTTGGGTGACCTAATCAGTCTCTACAACCACCTGAAAGGAGGTTGTATTGCTGAGGGTATTGACCTCCCAAGTAACATGTCACTGGACTAAAGAAAATTACTTCAAGTTGCACCAAGGGAGGCTTAGGTTGGGAAGAATTTCTTCATGGAAAGGGTTATCAGGCACTGGAACTGTCTGCCCAGGGAAGCGGTTGAGTCACCTAGAGGTGCCCTGGAGGACATTAAAATATGTGTAGATGTGGTGCTTACGGACATGGTTTAGTGGTGGATGAGGCAGTGTTAAGTTAATTGTGGGATTCAACAAGTCCAAAAGCTTTTTCCAACCCAAATGATTTGAATAATTATATAAAAAACAACAACAGGAATACAGGGGTCTAAGAAACTTTGTATAGTACTCCCCCTTTCTGCTTTTTTTGGGTTTTTTTTCAACCTGAATCTAAGTATAGTTTTGCAGTTAATTTGATTATTTAAAGCCTAGTTAAAGACTGAATGGGAAAATAAGAAAAAGCATTGACAGAAATCAGAAGGTCCTTCAATGATAAGTGCAGATAAGCAGCAGAAAAAAACCCTAGTCCTTAACTGTTACATAAACAATCATTTTAGTCTTGAAATCTGCAGTTTTAATGGTATGAATATCATAGTGAAAATCTGGGATTTATTTTCAGGAAATATCTGATTGGTGAAAAAGAGAGCCAGACTTGTCAGTGGCACACAGAGAAAAGAAAAAAGGCCATGCGCAGAAATTGGAATGCAGTAAATTACACTGGAATATAAGGTTATTTTATGTGTTTATTTATTTGTTTGTTTATTTATCTATTTGTACAATGGTAGTGAAATATGTTGTCCATATTATTGTTTCCATCCCTGGAGAGATGCAAAAACCTGATTGGACAGGGAACTGCACTACCAGCTTTAAGCAGGGCAGGTAGATTAACCTCAACCTCAACCCTCCTGTGTTCCTGTTGTTTTAAATTAAAAACTAGATAAATTATCATGGCTATATTAAAGTTACCTCAGATATGTATATGTGACTTAGGGATATCCCTACCACTGTTAGCTTTGACAGAACTTGCCATCAGAGCTCAATATTTACAAATACAGTGTAATATTGTAAATAACTCTAGATGTGAAAAATCATTTAAACTATCAATAGAATTCACAAAGGAAAATAGTAAAATGGAGGGAAAAACAAACAAACAAACAAACAACAACAACCTATCAAACAAACAAAAAAACACAACAAGGAAAAAAGGTAAATCCCTGCAAGCATACCAGCCCAAAGGTGTCTTATGTGTCCATGAGAAGTACCTTCTTATTATACCTGTATTCCCTGACGAGGACTGAAGGTGGAAACAGAAAAGTACATAACTCAAAGATAAACCTCTGTGTTCATGAGAAGAAGAGATATGATTTTATAATGGTGAAAGGCAGTGAAAGAAACACTTGATCAGAAAAGATCCAAATGGTTTGACCTCACAAAGAGTTTGGAATTTAAAAAAATAAATTAATTGAACATTGATTTAAATTATTTCTCCTTAACTAAAGACTCAAGTTCAAAAGAAAGGAGAGAAACATAAATATTCATAAACATTATAGAGATACCCTGCCACTTCAACAGAGCCTTACTTACACTGACTGTTCAAAAGAAGTATCAGTCAGATTAATTTTTGTGGTGTTTTTTTTTTTGGTTTGGTGGGGGTTTTTTTGTTTGTTTGTTTGTTTGTTTGTTTTTTGTTTTTTGTTTTTTTTTGTTTTTTGTTTTTCTTGGGGTTGGGTTGTTTGTTTATTGGGGATATTTTTATCATCTTCAGGTTTTGAATAAGGAAGAAAACAGTTTAAAAGAGATGAGTTTCTGAGTTTGGGTTTTTTTACATGCAACCACTAGTTTTATATTTCATGTTTTTTCTTTAACATTGTGTAGAAAATAGGAAAGCTGTTTGGCTGAAAAATTATTAAAGATCAAAGCCTGTTTTACAACAGACAGCAAAGCTTTTGAACTCAGGTGTCAATTACTTTATTAATGTGTTCAAGTGCCTGCTGTTAAAAGTTCAAAGGCACCGTTGCCCCTACCAATTAAAGTTTAGTGTTCTTGAAAAGAAGTGCAGTGGTAGTTAATCTCTACTACTGTGAGATGACATCTGTTTAATTCATATTTTTACCTCTCTTGCCACAGTATTAGAAGATGTTATTTTGTATAACACTTACTCATAGAATCACAGAAAGGCTTGATTTGGAAAGGACCTTATACATCATCCAGTTACAACCCCCCTGTCATAGGCAGGGATGTCACCTACTACATCAGGTTGCTAAGGGACCCACCCAAACGTGCCTTGAACACTTCCAGAATGGGGTATCCACAGCTTCTCTGGTTGTCCCAGTGCCTTACAACCCTTCAAGTAAAGAATTTCTTCCTAATATCTAATCTAGATCTCTCTTTTTTTAGTTTAGCCTTGTCCTATTCTCTCTATCCGTGCGATAAGCCCCTCTCCAGCTTTCCTGTAGGAAAAGGAAGATTGCCATGAACCTTTTCTTCACACTGGACAACCCCAGCTCTCTCAACCAGCATTTGTAGATGTGCTCCAGCCTTCTGATGATCTTCACAGTGCTCCTCCAGAGCTCTCTAATAGGTACACCTCTCTCTTGTGCTGACAACTCCAGACCTGAATGCAGTATTCCCGGTGACGTTTCATGAGTAGAGGGGTAGAATCACCTTCCTCAACCTGCTGGTCACTTCTCTTTTGATGTAGCCTGGGATGCAATTGCACTTTTAGACTGTGAATGCATAATGTTGGCTCATGTCCAGATTTTCATCTGTGAGAACCCCCAAGTCCTTTTCTGCAGGAGTGCTCTCAATGAGTTCTTTTCCCAGTCTAAACTCATGGCTGAAATTGCCCCAAACCAGATGCAGCACCTTGTGTTTACTTATTTAGTTTCTTTACATGATGACTCTAACCATTATAATTTGGAAAATATTCTTTTTTTTCTATTGCTTCTCATCATATGAAAGATTATAATGTAAGCCAAAACAGACTTTTAGGATATCAGTTATTCTGCTTTAGCTGCCTGCATGCCTAGATTTAAGCTATAGTGTAAGAGATGGGGTTTTATTAAATTTTAGTTGTAAACATACTTGTAATTATTAATTATGGTTTATCAATATGCAGTATTTTTGCAAGCCCCTTCCACTGAATAAGTTTTTATTCTATTACTTTCCAAAACAAGAATTCAGGTCCATCAGTTTACTATGAATGACATTCAAATTTCAGAGGTATTTCTGCACTCATAATCACCCTGCAGAAGCCATATTTGGTTATTTATTGACATACTTAGAATAATAAAGTAATTTCTCCTCCCTTTGCCCCTAAGTATATACTCAGTTTTATCAGAATAACCAGTAGAATTAATTGCCATGTCAGAAGAGAAACAATTGCTAAGCCTTATCTAATATGTTTATTATTTTATAGGTAAATGTTGCTAAACCAAACCTTTGGTGTGAAGAAAGGATAGGATTAATGAATAGGATAATTCTTCAGTTTTCCTTTTCCCTGCCTAACACTATTAATTTCTTTCATACAAAGATAATAATCAATTTTGACTTTCCGTGCCTCTGTTAGAAGCTTCTGATTGTTGCTCAGTACTTTACAGTACATAATAGTCTTTAGTTACAACCTATAATGTGGCATAATTTTCTAGACAAAATAACTATATTAAAATTAAACAACAGTATGAATGTGATGGAATAATACACATTGCATATGCTAATATAATCCAGTAATACAAAGCTTGTGTTGATCAAAACTAGAAACCTTTGTAAAAGTAGTTTAAATTAATATCTAATCAGTAATTAAACACTTGAGTGTATGTGAAAGGGTGAATTTTCCTTTTCACAGAGATTCATTGATGTTGGAATCATAGCCTAAAGATCATAAAAAAGAAACTGAGTCAAGAAATTAGAAAACCTTTTGGAATTCATATTTGACTAATATATCACTCCTGGAGTTTTTTTTCTGTATTTCTTTTGTAAACAGTTTTCAGCAACGAAAATAAAACAACAAGTATGTGTAACAACATTATAGAATCACAGAATCACAGAATCTCTAGGTTGGAAGAGACTTTCAAGATCATCAAGTCCAACCCATGCTCTAACACTCAACTAGACCACGGCACCAAGTGCCACATCCAGTCTTTTTTTAAACACATCCAGGGATGGTGGCTCTACCACCTCCCCGGGCAGGCCATTCCAATACTTTATCACTCTTTCTGTGAAAAACTTTTTCCTTATATCCAACCTATAGTTTCCTTGACGCAGCTTGAGAAGCTTCAAAATGAAGACCTGTGGGAAGAAGGCTGAAATAGTTAACTTAAATATTTCCATGCAGTGTAGTGAGAGAAAGCCCTAACAATATTTGTCAGAGGTCCGCCTCAGCTGAGTATCTATAGATATTACTCAATTTTAATAACAACATTGGATGATTTTAATGGTCAAATAATTTTTCTCCAAAAGTCATGTTGTGATTTATGAAGATTATCTTTTCTCTGGGCTGTGTTCCCCAAGTTCTGTCTTCACAGAAAACAATAAATATAAATGAAAGCTACTAAATATACCTTGCAAAATAAGGTATTGCCTTTGCTATCTATTAGTAACAGCACTAAAATAACAAGCATAATAGGTGAACAAGAAGTCCTTCAAGACAAAAATACATTTATTATGGAAAAAAAAAAAAAAAGTAGTGGGCAAAGCTTAGAGGAAAATAAACCTGAAACACATATTCAAAAGAATTGTCAAAAGAATAAGTCCCAATTGTTGCTATAAATTCCTTACCTTGTCACATGTCAGTTAAAACAACTAAGATAAAAATTAGAAAGAAAAATATTACAGAAGAATATGAAAGCATTAGGAATAATTAATAACAGATCAAAATTGGATTTATGCACCTTCTGTAATTTTATTTGACTACACATGATTTTAAAAAAGCTGTATTTATAATGTCATAGGCATATATTTGTCTATGAATAATTTTTAAGGAATTGATGTTACACAAATACAAGAAAAGCTTCAGGTTATGGAGGAGTTATGGAATGAAAAGGAAAATGTATTGGTGATTATGGGAGCCTCTACTTGTGACCTGCTTGTTTCTGTAGGTAGCTAAGCTGGGGAAATGTAGGGAGATGTGGGTGGGTTTCTAAGGTTACAGTTAATCAACATTTTACTGCTTTAGTAGCAATGAGTTATGGTATTAATAACATTATGACTGGCAATGTGTTTTTGCAGCTACAGCCAAGTCATTTGTCTATGTTCAGCATTTTCTGTAAGTTTTGATCAGTCTGTGAGTGTGTTTTGCTGGGAGTTTTACTTCTTTCCTTAAGCAAAAGAAAAACTCAATCATCGAAATAAAATCTGAAGTATTTTGAATAGCTTTGTTGCCATAACTACAAAACTTTAGTAAATATTCATATGAAAATAAATGTACACTGAATACAGTAAAGAGAGCATTTGAAGAAGGAAACAGGCAGGGAAGAAAATTTTATTGTCTAGAAATTTTAGGGTTCAGACTATTACATCATAAAGTTGTAGTTAATTCTTTCCTTTGAGGTTCACACAATTTCATTATATAATTAATATATTTTTCTTTTATTTCTTAAAAACAAACATAAAAACAAAAACACAAACCTGCAAAACCAATGCTTTGGCATGATTTCCCAAATAATCATCGATGTAGAAGTCAAACTCAAACCTGCAGGCAAGGTTTATTTTATTTTTGTAATTCTGATTAATATTCAGACTAAAGAAGAGGGTTTGAGATCAATTATAAGTGCATAGACACTATGAGAAATAGCTGTCTATTATGCTCCAGCTTTTCAGACTTCTATTTATTTCTCATATATAATTGTTCAGTGGAATGGCAATCTTCAAGATCTGCTTTTGCTTATTCATAAAATTCCAGCAAGGCAAGCAGACAAATACAAATATTTAATGAAGTTTTAAGGCAAATTTCTCTCTAGAAGCTAAAATGTTGTCTGTAGTTGTTTACTAGTCACTAAAGAGTCATAAGTACAAACATTTTTGAAAAGATTTTAAAAGCTTGTTTACTGAGGAATATGTTGAACCATTTAAACAGTTTTTCCTACTACTGAGTAGATTTAAATGTAGGAAATATAGCTCTGGAAGTCTGCTATCTCATGCAAATAAGATGATATGACAATCAATAACAAATCTCATAAAAAATAAAGACCTATTAAAGCAGACAATGTATTGAAAGTTACTTTATTTTTGAACAGTAAGGATAATCTTGTAATGAAAAATCATGTAAGCCTCAAAAGTAGAGTTCAAATAATAATTTAGAAATGTATTTTGAAGCATGCACATTCAATAAACTACTTCACAGATATTTATATTTTATATAAATATCTCAAAATTGCTATCATGACAAATAGTATAATTCAAGTTACAATAGAATGTTCTGGACATTAAAATTCCCAGTCAACCCTGAACTTGTGGGTTCAATCTGCTGTTTCAGCTGGATCCCTCTGAGTCCATTGGCCCTGATGGGATTCATCAAGAATACTCAAAGAGCATTTAAAAATCATCGAGGATTCTCTCAATGATTTTTTTGAACAGTCTTAGGAGTCTGTAGAGGTCCCAGTCAATTGAAGTTTTCCCAATTTTCAAGAAAGGAGAGAAGTATGACCTCGGAAACTACAGACCTGTCAGTCACATTTCAATGACTGAGAAAATTATTCTGGGGGGTACTGAAAAGGTCCTGAAGGGCAACATAGTCATCAGTCACAGCCAGCAGGGTTTCATGAGGAAAAAGTCATGCTTGTCGTACTTAATTCCTTTTCATGACAAGGGAACCCACCTAACTGATCAAGGGAAGCCCATTGATGTAATTTTTTTTGATTTCAGTAAAGTTTTTGATGCTGCCTCTCTCAGTATCCATCTGGAGAAAAGGTCCAGCGTACAGCTGGATAAACACATCACAAGATGTGTGAGCATCTGGCTGAATAGGGAAAGAGGTGATGTCAGGCTGGTGACCTGTCTGTCATTAGAGAGGGGTTCTGCAGGGCTCCATCGTAGTCCCTGTGCTCTTCAACATCTTCATAAATGACTTGGACATGGGAATGAAAGGTACACCAAGTACATTTGATGATGATACTAAATTGGAAGAAGCTGCTGACTCCCTTGAAGGCAGAGAGAACCTGCAGAGAGACCCCAAAAAATAAGAGGGCTGGGCAAACTCTAACCATACGAACTTTAACAAAGACAAGTCAGTTCCAAGCCTTTACTGCAGCATATGATTATTTCAGTACAGGTGTAGAGTTTTGTATTTGCTTTGATTGAATAGCATGAGGTTTTTGTCGTGCTTTCCTACAACCTGCTGATGATCCTTTGAATATCAGCCTTTTTTTCCAGAGGAATCCAATTTGTATCACCTGGTAATTTGCTGAGGCTATAGTCTGTCCCACTTTCTAGTCATACAATAAACTAGTATTGACTTCAACAGATGCCACCAGAAATAAGCCACCATCCAGACATTACAGTGCTGATAACAAACCTTTGGGCTCAGAGTCACTGCTACTTTTCCTGCTACATTACAGTCTACCTATGTAGGCTACATCTCACCAGTTTTGCTAGAAATATATTAGGTGTCAATAAACTTGCTAAAGTCAAAGTAAACAGCAACCATTTGCTTTCCCAGCATGCATAAAGCCAGTACCTCACTTTAGAATGCAATCACGTATGATCCACATATTGATACATTCTGTATTTGCATAAGTGTATGATGTTGCCTTGGAATTCATTTAGGAGCACATACAGATGAAGAAGATGTAGAACAGCCAGTAAGGGTTTGATAATATCAAATCATGTTTGAATAACTTCAGTTGTCTTCTAAGATGAAATTTCTATGTGGACTGTGGAACAGTGGTAGATGCAACAGTATTTTGACTTTTGGAAAGCTTTTGACATAATAACCTTCTGAGCTTAAAAGATAGAAATCGATAGCTTCATGTCTATTTTTTACTGGGGATTAGTGGAGTCTTTGGTGTTTGATAGTGAGGCACACGTTGTTCAATATCTTTATCAACAACCATGGTGATGAGACAAAATGTGACCTTCGACATAGAAATACCATGATGAATTTAAGGACGGGACTAATGGAAAACTCCTGAAGTTCCTCAAGGAAAAAGCCATTTTCTGCATCCTGAGAAGAAGAACACCAAACAATAATGCATGCCAATCAAGTAGCTGAATACCAGCTCTGTCGAAAAGGACTTGGGAGTAACAATGAATTAATAAAAATTAACTTCACAAGGCGTTCTGTGATTCACTGGGAAAATTGTACCTGACCAACAAAGGGAATTTTTTTTCCACTCAGTGCTAGCAAAGCCACAACTGGGACACTATATCACTCTTTCTTGCCTCTCCCAGTTCCAGAAGGATGGGGAGAAAGTTAAGGGAGTCTGAAAAATGGCACATATCCAAGAACATGTGTATGAAGGAATTGGATGTATTGAGTACCACAAAGGGAAGGTAAAGAAGTAATTTAGAACTGTATGCAAGTACTTGAAGGACAGTTACCAAAACAGTTCAGTTCATCTCTTCTTGTTGTGTTAGGAGATACAGGGGACACTGGCCATAAGTCTGATCAAGTTCAAATTATTAGGAATAGTGTCTTTCACTAACAGGTTGCCAAGGCACTAGAACACGTTTCTTAAATTGGAGTTGTTTATTTTGGAGAAAAGGAGGCTCCTGGAGGACCTTATAATCTTCTACAGTGACCTGAAAGGAGGTAGCCAGGTGAAGGTGGTTCTCTTTGCTCAAGTAACTGACAACAGGATGAGAGGAAAAAACCTCAAGTTGTGACAGATATTAGGTAAAATTTCTTGATAAAAATGGTTATCAAATTTTGATACAGGCTGCACAGGGAAGTAGATGAGTCACTTTCCCTGGAGGTATTTTAGAAAACAGGTAGATGTGCTGCTGATGGACATCAGTGGGACTTGAGAGTGCTAGGTTTAGGGTTGGACTTGAATGTCTTTTCCAACCTAAATGATTCCATGATTTTATGTACCTTTTCTTAAATTAGGGAGGGGATGGTTTCCTGGCAATAGGAATACCCAGGTGTAGCTTTTGAATCCTTGACCACTGGATGAAATTTACAAACAATACACAAACACTAGACCAGGGCCTACATTCTTTCTCCATGCTAAATAATATCTCTTTTATTTTCATTCATTTTTACAAATGTATCCCAAAGCATGTTAATCACAGTGAAAAAACTTTACTATTAAGACTGATATCAACTTGCTGGTTTTATGGCTAGTTATGAATCTGGCATCCAGAGCACTGTCCCAGGATATTTGAGTTTGAACTCTCTCAGGCTGATGTGGGAACTGAGGAATTCCTGAAAATGTTTTCAGTTAAAAAAAAAAAAACAAAAAAACCAAAACAAAACAAAAAGTTCTGTAAAAAGATGCATCTGAATAAATTGCCTATTATTCCAAATGCATCAGAAAGTTCTAGTGGTTACAGAAAGACTAAGCCTTTCAGGATCATCAGAACCCTGAAAATAGCAGGTCCTTTGGTGATTTACACAAAAATGCTAATAATTTGCTTAGATATATCTAACACTGATGTGCTTGGCATTGTCATAAGAGTGGCAAATGTGTAGCAATAAATGCTCCATCCTGAAAAATATAGTGGTGCTCATTTGGCTGAGATGTCCCTCAGATTAGCAGCTGCTGAGATGTTCCTAGATATGCAGCCTGGAATTTGGATGCCTGAATTCAATTTCAGTCCCACATTAGGCAAATAAAACATACATAGGTTTATCTATATTTCCTCCAGGGAATATAGGCCATTAATGTTTCCACTAAAAATTAAGGGAAAGCAGCAAAATTGAAAGTGATAAATATATTCACACCATATGTTTTAACAATCTAATTTTACATGCCTGTGTCAGAAGCCTAAACTCTGTTCAGTTGCTTGAAAACACTTTCTGGAGGAGTCTTTATGTAGGCTGTTTCTCATGATTATATATGCTCTAAATTCAGTACTTATATGCAGAATCCTTTTTTGCTATATGCAGGAGATAAATGGCACAGACAGAAATAGATCAAGGTTTTCAGGCTGACCGTTTCTAGTTCCCTACTCACTGGGCTCTATTGTCACTTGGGGTTTTTTTCATCTACCTCAAGACCACGCTCTTTTCCTTGCATTTCTGTAAGAACAAGAGTACCTTTTTTTGTACAAAACCATTCTGTAAATATTTGCAGCTATTTACTGAAAAGTAAACACATAATAACTGTGTTTCTTGCATTTCATGTCCTCCTTCTCACCCATCCTGGCCCAGTGAATTGTTCACCAGTGAACATGGTCTTTAAAGGACAGGGATAGGAACAGGAGCAGGGGCAGAGTAGATCTCTCCCAGCATTTAGAGATTGGAGCAGGTTCCTCCCCACTCCCGAATCCACTCTCAAAGGAGCTTTCACTCTCCTGGCAGGAGCTGTTGCTTTCTTGAGGGCAGTGACCTGAAAAAACCCAGGGCTGGAAGGGCACAATAGACTCCTGAAGGAAAGACCCACCCATCATGGATACCCTGCTCCCAGCAGCCTTGGGAGTCAGAGTGACACAGGTTAAGTGCAAAACCAAGGAGAAGAGATAGGTACTAGGAAATTTTCTTTTAAAATAAGTTAATTTTATCAATAATGAGGTTTTCCTTCATAAATAGACAATTCTGACTTGAAGAAATTCTCAACTCTATAAACACAGTGCAGCCCTTTTAGTCAAAACCAAAGGATTTTGACTGTGACACTTGCTCATGTTGTGGATGGGATTCCAGTATCCACCATCTGAGCCATGGACTCAGGTCAAGGCAGCTAAATTTATGTGCCTGTCTGCAGGCTGGGAGTCTAAACTCCCATCATGAGCAAAGCAGTTGAGGGACATAAGTAAATTTCCTAAATAAGGAGAATCCAAGGAATTTGAGACATCCATATGCACTTGGCAGACACAATTTAGGACTACCCATGTCTTTCCAAAACGGCAATTAAATTAATGTGAGATGTCACAGGGATGTTAAATGGCATAAGATGTCAATGGAAAACTCTGCTTTCCCTAAAGAAGTCTTACTGTGAACCATAGAATCAGTGGAATTTGGAGAACGATCTGCTCACATTAAATTATACATCTATATGGGTTGATTCCCATCCTCTATGTACAGCAACACAGATTATGCTAACTATACATGTATATTTTGCTAGGGTTTAAATAGATTTTTATATGAAAATGAGGGGTTTTTTTTATTTATACTGCACAACAGTTGGCAATGGAGAAAATATTGTCTAACATTTGCAAGCACGCATGGTAAACTTTAAAAGTAAAAAAAGAAAAAGAAAAAAAGGAAATTCATTGATGTTGCAAAAAAACAGATGTTAAAAGCCAACACATAATAGCATATGAGGAAACCTAAACCAGACACAAAAAGAGAGATTTAAGTAGTATATACCAAATTATCTGGGACCTAACAACTGCATATTATGAAACAGAGTGAAAGATCCATATACATACACCACAAGTCTGTCTGGTCAAACACTGTAAGATCTACAACACAGCTAATAAATGTCTTGCATCTTTATAGATTCAAATTCTTAAATTGTGTTTCTCTTCATGCAAAGTATTTTCCCTAAACAGGATTAGAAACATACAACACCTTTCTAAAAATTGCCCAATGTTTAGGAGACTTTTGTCCTTTCCTTCATGGAATTCTGGTGGCCATTAAGGACAGTTTTGCATTGCAGCATCTTGTAGCTGTGGTAGCTAAATCCACTAACTTCTACTGAATTGCATATTTCCATGAAGCTGTAAGAATATGAATGGATTAAAGGCTTGCACCAGTGAATCTGATTTGACTGAAATGAGTTGAAACATTACTAAAGATATTTTGCACAGAGACCAGAATAAAGATTAGACCTTACATTAGTTGTCATCAGTTTTCATCTTTTTGCTGTCAAATACACCACAAACACCTTTAAAAATTTTTCTGAAGGAAGTCTAAGTAAAAATTGTTTCAAAAAAAAGATCAGTGTTGTCTTCTATTGGTCAAGGACTTGAACGGATGGGATGAGAAGGCTGAAAAAATTTATTTCTTAATAATTTTACAGCTGTATTTTTGTTTTAAGATTCTTTCTTGATTAGAACTAAAACGAGAGGGATTAAATTGCCCTTGACCTTATCCTTAAAAACTATTAATAATTACTAATTTCAAAACCAAATCCACCATAAATATGCCTCAAGTATTGTACCCTGAATTCCAGAGCATGTTTTAAAGACATTCAGAATGTGAGATGTCTAATTGAAAAAAAAAAAAAAAAAGAAAAAAAGAAAGAAAGAAAGAAACAATTTTCTCAACTGGTTTTAATACCTTCTTTCTTCCAGAATTTCTCTTTTCTAGAACTGTCAGGATTTAATCATTGTGAAAGTAACTGTGTCTCTACCCAACTGCACTGCAAAGTCTTGCATGCTCACACTGATAATAGTATCTGTACAATTCTTATGACATCATGCCAGTGACTAAAAATATGGGGATAAAATTAATTCTATATAAAAAGAATAAAAAGAGAGGCTGTGTTTATGCCATTTGAGGGTTTGTTCATCAGGTTCTTTCACACTAATTACAATTATGCTTTTTAGTTCAAAAATATTTTTCTATGAAAGTGCTGATTGTTATCTCTAAAGATAAATGGACAAGCAGAAATAGAACTACTACAGATAGAGATGAAAATAGCTTTTTTATTGCCTTACATGAAATGATAAGTATATTGATGAAGCTGCGTATTCACAAAATTTGAAAAATGAAATATTCTACTGAGTTTTGGCACTGTATAGGTAGCTGTGATTAGATATTAGAAATAGAGTCAGTTATCTAAATCCAGTCTAATTTATTTAGCTCTGTTAATTCAGCTGTGTTTATTCACTACACCAGAGGAACATCTAAAACTGTACTGACCTTCATGGCCACTCAACAATCTCGGGCTACAGGGGAGTTTTGCAGGATTGAGACAAAATGAAGGAGAGAATGAAAGAAAGCAGGGTAGCTACTCTATCTTCCATTTCTGTTTGAGTGCAGTATCCGTGAGGCATTGAGGACACTATTTGGTTGTCATGCAAAAGAGATGTGTTAAATTTAATATCAGGAAATACTCCCCTGCCTACAAGTGTTTATACACCTCAGCACATCCAGCCTGTCTTCCACCTGCCTCCTGGGATGTTTCTTGTGGGTCCTGTAAAATATCTGCTAGTGCCATACAAATTCTCCAGATATCATAAGGGTCAGGAATAGCTGTAGGTGATTTAGTCAGTTTATGATGGCAAGAAAGATTAAGCAATGTTAAATTATTACGTTTATGCTTTTGATTCTGTCTGCTCCTAAGACCAAGATAAGATTCATCTGCCTGAGCAGCAGGACCTAGACTTTTCCTGGGCTATTCCACCTGTCTTCCAACAGTGTCTCCAAAATAACACAAGCTTACCATCATTCTGAACCATATCTGCCAGACTGTCCAGATGTTTGGATATCCTAAGACACAGCAGATGGCACTGAATGTCTGCATGTAGGCAAACAAATTGAATCTCTGTTCAGTTAAATGAATGGATGGGGCCTCAGTGTCATTTGAGGCATCTCCATTACCTTCAAGCGACTGGTAAATCACACATAGGACTTGGAAGAGACCCACATCTCTTTCAGATCAACATTTGAATATTAGCCAGGAATATCCTAAGGGCTCCTGGAAGGCATTAAATACCTGTGTTTAGGTGGTTGAATTAGTCTGAATGTAGGGAACTATTCAGCTAAATGAGATACATACATTTTATCATCTGCAAGTTCTGTAGACTTCACTTACTGTGTTGAGTAGAAACATACTATGTATGTTGTCCATACATAGTATATGAGAAAGGATTAGGTAGGGGTAGCTACAGGGATGGTCTGTATAAAGCCAGAGGCTGCCTGAACCCAGCTAATTTCAGCTGTCTGCAGCAGAGCAACACACCTGAGCCCATCAGCCAAGCTGATGTTGCCTTGAGAAAGATTTATCATCAGAAAAAGCAAAACACTGTACAGGCATTGAGGAACAAAATTTGGAAGAAAGGCTGAGAAGCAACCCAGTGAACACCAAAATCAGAGAGGGAGAGGAAGGAGGTGCTCCAGACTCCAGAGCAGAGATTTCTCTTCAGATCATGGAGATGTCTACACCAGAGCAGACATTCATACTTGCAGCTTGTGGAGAAGCAGGTAGACATTTTCTGAAGGAAATGTCACCTTTTGAGAGCTCATGCTAGAGTAGATTGTCCTGACAGACAGCAGCCTGTGGAGATAAGCAAATATTTCAGTGCAGCCACTGGAGACTACCACATCAGAGTAGATATCTAGACTGTGGCTGATGGAGGACACATGCTGAAACACAATTATTCTTATACCTACATGTATGACATGTAGGTGATCCACGATGGAGTCAGAAAAATGTGGGGAGGAGGAAGGAGCTGCAGATAGGAACATTTAGGTGCTGACCGTAACCACCTGTCTCCCACCCTTGCCAGTCCCACTTGTGGCAAGGATGCAGGGAGTAAAGGACTGAAGTTGAGCCTGGGAAAAATAAATGGCTTGTGAAGGAAGGTGTTTTAGTTTGTTTCTCAACTTCCAAATGTATTTTAATTGGCAACACATTAACTTAATTTTCCCCAATTTGAGTCTATTTTGCCTGTGACAATAATTTTTAAGTGATCTCCCTGTCTGTGTCTCAAACAACCATTTTTTCCCTCTTGTTTCCTCCTCTTGTCATGTTGAGGATAGGGAATGAGAGAGAGCAGATGGGTGGGTGTGGTGGTTTAATCCCAGCTGGTAGCTAAATACCATTCAAATTCTCACTCACACTTCTACAATCTCCTCCTGCTATTCCACCTCCCTGGGTAAGGAGGAGAATTAGTGAACCTCATAGGTTCAGATAAGATCATCATCTCATATTCTTTTTATTATTCATTGGAATAAGCACTATGTATATAACACTATATAATAACATTAATGCAATAAATAATTAATATTATATATATTGTATCATAAAAAATAATGATTTTTGTTTAATAACCATTAAATTAATATCTAAAATATCCACTTATATTTATACCTATTCTATATTTAAAGTGGATTATTATTATTATTGTTGTTATTGTTATTGTTATTATTATTAACAAATGTTATCGTAAATAAATTGATGATGATGATGATGATTAGGAGAGAAAGTAACAAAACCCTAGAGAAATATGTAATGTACAGTCCAATTTTCACCACCTCCTAACCAATGTCCAGCCTGTCCCTGAGCAGTGATCAACTCTGCCTGGCCAACTCTCTCCACTTTACATACTGGGCATGATGTTTTGTAGAATGGCACACCCCTTTGGCCAGTTTGGGTCAGCTATCCTGGCTGTGCTCCCTCATTTGCATTCGTGCACCTCAGTACTGGCAGAGCATAGGACACTTAAAAGTCTTTGATTGAGGGTAACCACTACTTAGCAGCAGCCAAAACATCAGGGTGTCATCAGCCTTGTTCTCATACTAAATCCAAAAAGCACAGCGCTGTACCAGCCACTAAGAAGAGAATTAACTACGTCCTGGACGAAAACAGGAAAGTAGGGGTCTGACAGCCATCTGGGATCAACCTTCCAATCTTGAATTTTTTTTTTATCCAACTATCTTGGGTATTATCAGATTCCAAGAGAATGGATAATACACTTTAAAGATGTCAAATAATATCTTTAGAAAATTAAATACCTGTTTTGCTACACATCATGAAGTGATTAGAATCTCCAAATAAGTCTTGCTGCATAAAACGTTGCTAAAGAATTCTAGTTAGATCAAAAGATAAGATGCAAATGTGAATACTATGATTACATGATCAGAGGAAATTAATTTTAAACTGTGCAAGAAAACAAAAAAGGTAAGTTTTTGTTCTCATTCCACTAACTTAGAAGAGAAAGAAAGTACTGGCAGTATTAAACAGCTTTTTTTCCTGGGATAGAGTGCAGAGGTAACTGTGCTGTAACATACTGAAGCCCTGGTCTGCCACAAAAAAGGAAGTGTTCTTTTAGGACATTGTCTCTGTTTCTGACTTGCAGAGCAGATTCAAAATGCAAAATGTCTGTCTGCCTATAAAATCTCCGGAGGACTTTGATTAACTTCCCTGTTATAGTTAAATTTTGGCATATCATTACATAAAACCGGAATACTAATTGGCTGTTTTCTCAGTTTGTCTCCCACCTCTTGCCAGTACCAGCTGTATAAAAATCCCAGATAGACAATTACGAAGTAATTTACTCATAGGGACATTCTCCTTGTAACCCCACACACTAGAAAGTGATTTATGCTTTTTATATATCTATCTATCAATTTCAGTTACACGTGTGAAAAGCAGCTGTGATTTCTGTTGCATAAATTTATTTTTTGTAAGGTACTCGAAGATGTGAATATTTGAAAAGTATAATTTATGTCTCACATTGTCTGAAAAAAAAATCTATATGCATTTGTGAAGAGTGGATAGGCATCCTGGAAAAGAAATAATCCAGTCAGACTTTGTCTGACTAGGATGTTGAATTGTTCTTCACAAGATGAGTATCAGCCTACTGTGAGTTTCCTGTAGCAAAATTATTTTTTGCTATTTTTCTATTACAAAGAGAAATACTAAGCAGTGAAATGGTATACAGCATTGATTAAGGCATTATTTGAGTACTGTATGTCCGTATTTTAAGAAAGATGTAAAAAATTAAGCAGGGTTGAGAGGGCCTAAAAATAGGAGCATTATATCTACTTACTAAAATGAAGATTGAAGAAACATATAATGTGCACTAATATAGAATAGATAGAGGACCTATTTATAGTAGATAGGCTAGACCTTTATACAGGGAGGTTCCTGTTGAAGGTGGAGGGATTTTTTTAATTAGCAGGTAAAGCATTATAAAATCAAATAGCCTCCAGCTGAAATAAGCAGAACTTTTGCTAGAAATAAAACATAAACCTCTAATAATTAAAGCAATTATTGCATGAGAATTTTCCCACAATTTACAGTTTTTAAAATAATAATGGATATCTTTTTGATGTGCTTTAGTTTAACAAAAAATTATTAGGTGGGTTTAGAAAGGTATCGGATTAGTATAACTTCTTGCTTGAATATCCTCCACTTTCCCCAGTCCTGAATATGTTTAATAACTACTGAAATCACTGCCAGTGAGTTTAGACTCACCTGTCTTGTCTCCAGTACAAGTATTCTTTTTATATTTTACAATGCAATTAGACAGAATTTGTTCAAGAACAATCCTATGGAAAGATTCAAAAAGTTTTTTTCAGGATCCAACAATTCTCAGAAATTACTGCTTGTTCAGTCTATTTGTTCTTTAACCTCTTCTTTTTTTTTTTTTTTTTTGTTTTGTTTGTTTGTTTTGTTTTTTTTGTTTTGTTTTGTTTTGTTTTGTTTTGTTTTTTTCTCTAATAAGATTCCAAAGAGGTGTATGTTATCTGAGAATTCTTTCTGGTTCATTCCACTGATTTTAGGCTTGTTTTGTTGGGTTTTTTTTTGTCCTGAAAAAAATTTCACTTTGTACTTCAGAAGTTAAACTTCTTTCTCAACAAGCTGTTTGCTGGCTTAACTATGCTGACTTTGAAGAGCATCCCTTGGATGTGCAGCAGTGAAGTAGAGTTGGATGTGGCACACTACAGCATAAATCAATAACTGAGAATCTGCTACATGTCTAGATCTGCTTCAGGTTGTAGAAGCAGGAAAAGCAGCTACTCTGAGAGTAAATGAGAGTCTTATGCCCAGTAGTGACGGCAGAAGCCTTAAGCCTAGCATTCTTACCCACAGTTAGAAGGTAATATCACATGTACATCATGCACTAAATTTACTTTTTATGTTCCTCCTTAAGCTTAGGAAGTCATAGAAATAATACCTTGCTAAAAGATATGAAGCAGTTTGTATTTTAAAGACTAGATCTCTGAAAATATAATGGAATATTTTATGCCGCACATTTTCAAACTTTTTACTGCCATCACCAAAGAAAGAAACAGATTTATTTAAAATCTGAGATTATAATAGTTTCCAGGCCTTGGCTTCCCAAACTGGCAGCAGTAGTCCCACATATAACACTACAACTCCTATAAATTAATCTCGCTGTGAGAGATAAGTTCACTATAGGCACTCAAAAAAAAAAAATCAACCCCCCCCCCAAAAAAAAACAAAAAACCAAACTTATCTGCATTTATTGAAATTCTCAGGCACATTTTTAGATCAGTGACCACCATTCTGCCTTTTCTATTACTTTTCCAAAATAATACAATTAAAATATGTCTGAAGTGATAGACCAAGAACGAGTTCCAGGCTCCCTCTTGATGGGATGTATCCCAAATCCATGCTAGAGTAAGAGCAATGAAGCACACTAGATTCTAGCTATGCTAACACACAACATGGTACTCACTGAAGGGAAGTCCTGACAGCACAAAAAGGACTGCTGTAATGTAAACCAGGAACTCATTGTAAAAAAATTTGTTCCATTTGGATACAGCTTTTAGCAGCAATATCATGCAATCTCTTGACAGTGCTGATGTAGTATCAACAAAATTTTTAATACTGAATTTACTAGAACTTAATTTGAATTCAGAAGTTGCGAATAATACTCTCAGTGGGAAAAAAAAAAAAAAAGCTTCAAGGTCAAGCAGTAAAGCCTGTTGGCATCTATAGCGCATAAGATTTAAGTTGAAATGTTCAAGCTGGAGAGGCCAAATTAAACCAAGTGGACAGTCAGGCTCCAGAGCTCCTTGTTATTCTTTCAGTATGCAGTAGTATGGATATAACAATAGTACCTGTTGTTCAGTTTGAGATATCCTGAAAATTCAAAATACGGATAAGGTGAACTATGTGCAAAAAGAGACTTTCTATCAGGAGAGAAAGATGGCAGAGTAGTGCAGTAAAAACTGGATCAGTACTTCTGCTACTGAGTGTATATCCTGAGGCAAAGTAATTAACTTTTCTAGGTATTAGTATACCATTCATAATGAGAGTTAGAAGTTACTTTACAGAGATTTCTAGGAATTTTTTTTAGATTAACACAAGGACACTGCTGTATGAATGAGAAGTCCTGATAGTTGGTACTACAACATAAGTCATACCTTTTCACTATTCTGTTAGAATGAGTAAATATATTCTTTGTCTTTTTACAACTTAACTGTAAGCATCAGAAACTCTGTCTTAAATAAATTTTACCTCAAAATTAAGCTAAACAAAAACATGAGCTTGATGCAAGATCATTCATGAAGGAGCAGGCTTTTAGGATGGCTTTAACTTGTCTTCTGTGAATATCTGCATTCAGCCATAACATGGCCAGGTTAACTGTGTACTTCAGTTACATTAAACTGCAGACTAGTTGTACTGATCACTGCAAACAATTCTTTTTGGAGATCACGGCTTGCTATGTCAAACCAAATTCTCCTATCTGTAAAGAATATCCAAAAATGTTGAAAGTTTGTAACACATTAATATGAAATATTGAAGAAACATTTTTTTTTTTAATATTTAATAGAATTAATCCTACTTTCACTAAAACATACGGGGCAAAGGATCAAGTCCAATGTATTGAACTAAGGTACTGAAATTACTTTGAAATTTTTTTGTCTTAGTTGGAGGAGGGCAGGGGGAAGTTTAGTGCTATGTGGGTTGTGACCATGTTGTCATCCTATAGCACTCAGACGATCACTGGGGGTGTGGTTTTGTGCTCTGAGTAAATTGTCATCTCAACCCATAGTCCCTCCCTTACTGTAAGGGGTGGAGGAAGAACTATGGCTTATTTAATTTCCTGCTGGTGTTAAAACCAGTACAATTTTAGGTTCCCTTTTCCCCCACTGAAGAAGTTTCAGATATGATCAAAGGGTAGAGAGCAGTTGTCTTTGAAAATTTTCTGGGGAAGATTCATTTTAGCAAAGTCTAAGCAAATAGCTTTAGTCCTACTGGGGGATTTTTTGTGTGGTTTTGTTTGTTTGTTTGTGTCTTTTTTTTTTTTTTCTATTTTTTTTTTAAGGCATCAATTTCCAATGAAATAGACAGCGCTACACTGGGGTACCAATGGAAACAGCAGTGGCTTGCTGCTATCCTATCTTTACTCAGCAAACAACCTATGACATCAGAAAAAGCTGAAGAGGACTGTTTCCAGCTCCTGCCCTAAGAACTAGTCAGATGACATCACAAAAACATGCAAATGCCAGGTATTCATAGCTAATCAGGTACTTTGTCACCAGTTACATCACAATCTGCTACAGAAGATGCAAAATTAATAACAGTAGTTCTAAAAAAAAAGAAAATTATATTTGTGTTGGTATTAAAAATTGAATAAAAATAGACATGTTCTTAGAAAAGTAGAAAAAAAATTACATGAAAACACAGTAATTTTGAAGTCAACCTGATATCTGCCAAGAAAATGAAATTTTGTGATTTTACTAGCAACTAAAATCTAGAGTGAGTGTAAATATGTTTAGAAAAAATAAACATGTCTTTCAGGAAAATAAGAAGTTGAAAATAAAAAATGTCAGAACATTAACTGCACCAGAGAAAACTTGCAAAAATGCATTAAGAAAAATTCCTTTAAATCTATTTTGTTATGGGAATCAGAGAGGAGTATCTGCAAAGCACATTCACTCTGGGTAGTAGTTAAAAAGAGCAGAAGCCCTGGAATGGAGTCCAGATAAACAGAAAACAATGCTTCTCATTACCAGTTATAGGAATCATTTTGGGAAAGTCAAGTATATTTCTGCAATTTATAAGAATCTGCAGACTTACTAGAGCAGTAAAGCAGACTCTACATTTCTTCAATTTTTTAGCTATTCTTTTGTGGAAAGAGTTTTTTCCACCCTGATGCATTGTGTATAACATTAAGTCTAGTGCACACTGTTACCTATGCTGCTGTACTCTAAATAATAAATATTTTGCTGAGGAGGAGAAAAGATTTAGAGAACTGTTACAGTAAATACAAGTAAACAAGAATGTAATTTATTTTGAAAAGAAAGAAATTGGGAAAACTTCAACAAAATGAAACAAATAGGTAGGAAAACTCAAGTAGCTGGGACATCGGGCTGCCCGTACCCAGAACTAAAGGTTTGTTTTCTGCTACATCAAAAGAAAATACTTTCTCAGCTGCTTCTCCTGAATTTCTGTGGGAATTTGGTGAGCCAGTCAGGATGTGAATACATGAGATGATACACTATTTCCTCAGATCTGGTATCTATATCTCATTGAGTTAAAAGTGATTTGCTATGTTATGCCTCAGCTCATGTTATGCTAAGTTAGTACTCAAGTGCTACATGAAAAAAGATTTGTCAGTCTCTTTCCCTGAGTGATCACCATTCTGTGCTAAACAGTCATCACTTTTTTGAGGACAGTCTTTGCTCACTAAAAGGTACCTGATATCATTTAAATCAGTGAAAGAGACAGTTTTCATACATTTTTATTCATAAATTTATGTTAACATTTCTATTTCCTAAAACATAAATCCAGCACCGTGTATTATAGTCAGCAGTCTCAGCTATCTACAGGAAGAAGCCCTGTCTTCATCTGCTCTATATTAATTTTTTATATGGCTAAGGTCTTTTGAATGTCAGCTTCTAAATATGGCACCGCTGTTTTAAATCAGTGCGCGTCTTTCGCTAATTAAATATATTGCCAATGTTATGGTGGAAATGCAGCTTCCAAATCCTGCTAGGCCCATTTTTTGTTTTTCAGGTCACTGATGTTTACAGGTGTGATCCTGCAAAGTTAAACCCTTAATTACTAGTTCTTTGCACATGAAATGCACATGGAATGCATTATAAACCAACACTCAACAAAGATTGTCTCAGCTTCTTTTAAGAAGGTAATAACGCTTTTAAAATAATGCTTTAGTCTAGTGTCCTCTATTTACATGCAGATTTTTAAGTTGTACATATATAGCTTACTCACACTGCTCCTCTTATTAAAACAGGCTTAGACTTGGTAAAATTTGCTTTAATCTGACTCCTTTACAATCTGATTTTAATATTGATTTGTTAACCAAGCTTAGTCAATCTAGCAAAATATTTTTCTATCTCTTTTTTTTTTAGAATTACATATTTCTGTTTTCTCATCATAACATAATGTTTCTTTCCTATGTCCTGTGTGGAAACAAGGAATTGCGGTTTTGTCTTCCAGATGTTATTCAGAATGTATTAAATAAATGTATTAGAGTTACTTTGTGGAAGCCATTTTGCAACACATGAATGAGAATAAGGTGATTTGAAATAGCCAGCATGATTTACTATCATGCGCAACATGCTGATTGCCCTCGTGAGGAAGTGACTAGATCTTTGCATTAGGGAAGAGCAGCAGAACTTTTCTACCTTAAATTTCTGAAGGCTTTTGTCATGGGCTCCCACAGCATCCTTGCATCCAATTTGTATCATGCAGATGAGTAAAAACTGCCTGTATCATCAAGTTCAAAGGATAGAGGTTACTGAGGCTGGTTAAAAATGGAGCTCTTGGTAATCTAATGGCACCTGTCCCCTTTAGTTCCTGCTTATGAAGAGGCTGGAGGAGAAGACAGGAAGCACCATCATCATATTTGTGATTGATGATAGTCTGGAAGAGTAGGGGCTGCCATCCAGAGGGCTGCCATCCAGAGGGAACCAGACAAAGAAAAGCGTTCTGAGAACATTGTGAAAATCAACAAGAATAAAGGCACATGGAAAACATTTTTGCAATTTTCAGACTGGGAACTTGATATATGGGACTCACCTCTGCATTAAAGTACTTGGGGGCTCCTAGGGACAACAGGCTCAAAGGTCATACGTGTGTCCTGAAACAATGAAAGCTAGCAGCTTCGGGTATTGTATTAAGAAGAGCACAGCCAGTTGATCAGTGATCATCTCCTTCTAGTCAGCACTCATTAGACTACATCTGTACCCAGTTCTAGGCTTTATAGTACATGAAAGACTCTGATAAACTGGGCAGCTCCAGAGGAGGCCACTGGGATGGCCAGGACTGGAGCACTTTGTGAGGAGAGTTTGAGATGGGTTTGTTCTGCCAGGGGAATGAGAGGGCTTTGGGAGCAGCCAAAATCCACATAGCACATATGGATATATTTTGCACTAATGGGCCTTCATCTTGAGGAGCCAGAAAGGGGAATAGGATAAGGCTGTTGGAGCTGTTTGTGTTTGCATGGGCAGCAAGGACAGCAAAGGGGTTTCAGTCTGCATGTGAGCTGCACTATGCTGATAAGATGATGGAAGTCCAGTCGAGGAAATTGTTTTAGCCCATTCTTGGAATTAAACATTAGAGACATTTCAGAAAAGCCACTTCTGTAAAACAACTTCCAGAGAAAGTTCATCTGACATGGATTAAAGCTGCATAAGGTCAAATTGTCCTTATACTACCCTTTTCTTAACAACTTTTTGTAATATCTGTGTGTTTGCAAGCACCAATGCCAAACAAATGCCAGACAAAAGCCATCAAGGCCTCTCCATCACTCTGTTCTGCAGCTGCACAGTGAGACAGACTCCAGGTGGGGTCTCACCGGAGCTGAGTAAAGGGGCAGAATCTCTTCCCTTGCCCTTCTGGCTATGCTGTTTTTGAAGCAGCCCAGGACACAATTGGCTTGCTGGCTCATGTCCAGGCTCTCATCCACCAGCACCCCCAAGTCCTTCTCGGCAGAGCTGCTCTTGATCTGTTCGTTCCCCAGCCTGTTTTGATCTTGGGGATTGCCCTGACCTAGGTGAAGCCCCTTGCACTTGGTCTTGTTAATCATCATAACATTCCCATGTGCCCACTTCTTGAGCTTGTCCAGGTCCCTCTGGGTGGCATCCTGTCCATCAGGTGTTCTTGTGTTGATATGAAATTCAGAGCAGACAGAATAAAAAAACCCTAAAAAAAAAAAAAAAAAAAAAAAAAAAAAAAAACTCCACACCACTAAAAAAAAAAAAGTTGAAAGAACTGATGTTTCTCACATTTATCCAGCACTATGACTGAGGTGACATAACTGATTGAATCACAACTTGTAAAATAATGGGAATATTTTGGAGTAGACTGGCAAAGACTCAAAATCTAGAACACAACTCTACTAAACTTTAATTCAAGCTGATTCTTGTGTTTGGTTAGTTAGGGACATATTCTCTTTGAGAACTTACTGTTAAAATATATAAACTTCTACTCTTATTTTTGTTTAGACCTTTCTAGCATAGCAATGCTTGATAATACCAAGACATGATATGTACATTTAAAATGTCAAAACTAAGGTGCAATATAGGTATGTCTAATGCGGAATTCTTTTAAAATATTGTATTACATTAAAAATGCAATAAACAGCAGCTTTGCAGAACAAAGACTATGATTTTAAGATGCCAGAACTATTTTTTTTTCACTTTTGATTTTACTTACAAATTTCTGCACTCTCTTTATATAACACTAATAATAAAAATCACTTATCTATGTAGATATCACATCAATACATGCACTATAATCAGCCCCTCACGTGTATTTTTCTGTTTAAATTCAGCTCAATAATTATAGAACTCAAAGTATGAAAAGAGGTACAATTTTACTTCTGTCTTTCTGATAAAGCAAGAATGTTCCCTAGAATATATTTTTAGAACTTTTTTTAATACTTAGCATTACAGTAAATTTATTTTTTTCAAAGGTATAAATTTTTAATCTTCTTTGAAAGCCTAATCACTGTTCAATTTGTCACCCTCACCCAGACTTTTAATCTGAGTTCTTGTGAAACTGATTTAGTCTTTGATTATGCCTTGTGTAGAGTAGCCCTACAGCTCATACAGAAGTCAAACACAGCTCCTGTGGTGAAGCTGTGTCATGTTCCTGCCAGAGGGATTGTAATGACTTGTGCCCTTGAAGTCTACAGAAAAAGAGCACTTAAGCAACCTAAACTGCCAAATGAATCGCACCTTTTACTTACCCTTAGCTGACCACAAAATAATTTAAATGACTATGCAGATTGCTGTCTTGGGTTATGGAACCAAAATTGTGTATTCTATTTCATCTGTTAAAAGCAGTTGGGGAGATGTTTTTCTTTATCTTTTGTAACTCTGGGGGGAGGGGAGAAGATGCCTTCTGATAATGGGCCAACTTTTAAAACTAGGTGAGGCATTGTTTCTTATCTCTTTCACCACCCGTCCTCCCTCCAGGGGGATATTTCTGCTAATGGGCCATTAAGGCTCACTAAGGGCATGACATATTCCATTGTGAGATGCTCCACCCAGTGGGGGGAGCCAACCATTCCTACCTAGATAAAAGACTGAGATGCAGGAGCACAAGATATCTGGTTCCACCAGATTCCTGGAGGAAGACTGGACCCTTCTCACCATCACTGGACCTTTCTCTCTCAGGATCATCTCTGCTCCAACAGAAGCACATCTGCCACTCCAGGAGGACTTACCTTTGGACTGCTTCAAACACCCTGACCAACAGGGTGTTAGGTTGTATTGTTCCATTTATTTTATTTTGCTTTTTTTTTTTTTTTTCCCTCTCTTCTCCTATTAAATTGTATCTCTGACTGGGAGTCTCACTGGTTTTGCTTTCAAACCAGCACAATTGCTCATGTTTAAATTCCCAGGAATTTCCAGTACCAGAAAAACACACACACACACACACACACACACACTCTGTATCATCACCACCACCACCAAAAAATCCCAAACAAGAAAAAGGGGCAGTTGAGCATAGCTCTGAGATCCACTTCCAAAACCATTCTGTGATGGAGGAGTAGCAGCTCTAGGGGTTTGGTTTTCTGTTTGTTTTATGGAATGCTCCTAGGAGATACTCATCCCTTGATGATTTAAGGAATGTGACATTTGCCTTCTGACTCTTTATCACACAAAAATGTAGCATGCAAAACATTTATGATGTTTTCCCTTCTGCTATGATGTCATCCCTTTATTTAACTCACTCTTTCAATTTTTGTCTTTGAAATTGTTTTCAAAGGCTAAATTAGCTTGCTGAAACTCAGATGTTTAGTGCTTTTTAAGATGTCTTTGAACATATTGTTTGTTTTGCAGTGGATAGTTCATAGGCACAGAAGAGCTGTAGTTTATTTACCAGCTTGAGTATCTAGTCTCGGGTACCCAAGATCATCTTAAATACTGTTAAAGACATATGTTTATGAAATTTAATCTAGTCACTGTAGAAATATTAATCAGAATGAATCAGTTAAAAATCTCTGTCTTCTTTTAATTTAGTTGGTAGAAAGAAGAGGCTGTTTTGAAGTGTGGTTAATCTCATCCTACTGTATGTAACTGAAATCAAATCAGTTGTGCCCTTTAAAAGTCACTTTCCTTCCATTGGTCGTAAAGGAGTTTGAATAACCATCATATTGACATTGTGTTTTTCTTAAACTTGCAGAGGAGATTCTCACACCAAAATTTCATTGAATGTGACTTTTAAGGTTTGCTTACTTCCATCGTTAATTCATGACCAGCAATATGCATCCGTGTTTGAAAATAAAGGTGAAAATTTAGTTCTAAATTCCTAAATACCTGTTTAGATGAATAGCATTGCAGTTGATCTGGTTCCTGATTTTCTGTGCAGAAGCTGATTCTGCAGCTTCTGGAAGCCAAACATATGTGTCTTTTTGTGATCTGTCAGCACTCTACTACAGTAACCTAACACAGACTGGTAGTCAAATTAGACCATCTGACAAATGATACATGAATTAGAAAGTTTGTATTTCATTAAGTGTTTCTAGGTTAGATTCATCAACAAGGTAATTAAAATTAGGTGGCAGGAATCCACTGACAATTTGTTTCAAAATTCTATTAAGAAAATTGATTTCTATAGTTGAAATAAGGTCCTGAAAATATGTGTTTTATTTTCATATAAATTTTGGCCTGGGATTTTCTTTGCTTTTTATGCCAATCCTCAGTTTTATCCCATCACTTACTGAACTCTCCTAAACATGGTACAATACAAATACATAGAGTCTGTTTCAGATACAGTTTGCTTTTCCTGTATATCAGCAACATATTCAGAAGATTCTTTTACCATATTAATCTAACACCAGAGTTGTACAATGTTTAAGACAATGAATAAGACATTAAAGTTACTGCTCAGAGTATTCTGCTAAAATTTCATTCATGTCCATTATCTCAACCTTTAGAGTAATCTTTCACCTTTTATTTTCTTAAAATTCCAAATCAATTTTCTTTAGAATACTTTATCTTCAAATATAATTTATTTAATAGTTTTTTTAAGAAATGGCAAAGGTCCAAATATGAATCCCTCTAGCATGCTGCCAAAAACTCTGATGGCTCAGAAAGACAGAATGAGATTTAGCCTTTCAATCTATATGGATTCTCTCATAGGTATGCTTAACTATTTGTAAAGGAAAATCATCCTGTTTTCTGATGTAATTAATTCTGCCAAAAACAAATACGATTTTGTAACATTGATTGCTGTTCTTATAAATACAAAGATTGTTGACCTTTAAGACTTTCATATTATTTCCTTCCTGTTTGAATAGAATTAAGTGCATATTTCAAATTAAATAAAATTACTCGGCATTACTATTTGCATTTTTATAACAAACTAATAAATATTTTCAGTATTTTTGATGATACATCCCAAGTGTATCCATGGATGGTGTTTCATGTGTCTCTCCCATATCTTTTTTCAAGTGGGTCAACTCATGTGTAAAGTTAAAGAATACTAAGTTTTTTAAATTTTATTTTAAGAATTTACCTAGAAATGCTGTCTGACTTTGATCAATGTAAGTTCTTTGCTGAAAGCCTCTACTATGAAAATAATGTCCAAACAGTGTTTTACTGGTTATGTGGACATTACAGTCCTTAAAAGAGTATTTTGTTCTTTGCAGGACTATCGAATAATGGATGTTTGTATAGCCATATAGCAAAGAACTTAGCTAGGTAATTTTATCCCATGAAAAATACTTTCCTCTTTTTCAATCAACATAGAAAAAACAGTAATTTAGATCTTTACAAAAATATCTTTTAATGTATCTCTTTTTAAAACACAGAAATTACTAACTCCGTTATTCACTTCTTCAGCCTGGAATGAACACTTGAAGGGAACAAAAAATTACCTCTGGTTTATATAATTGGTGGAAAGTGGTTAAGAGTTGTAGTTGAGGTCATTTAGCTTCCAATCAAATAGTTAGCTACTGGATTGAATAATATACATTTAACTTCTATGTGTGATATTTAATGTACAGGAAAACACAAGAGTAATTATTCTGAGAGATTAAGTGATTTTGTATGTTAAATAAATTATTTTGCTTCATTATTATGGATATTATGGATAACTCATGCAGTAAATCAGTTGAAAGCAAACAAACCAAAAAATGGTCTAAATGCACAGCATACCCTGACCACCGTGAGCTGCTTAACAGATGAAATCTGGCTGTAGTTGACATTAAGCTGGTATTCAGCTTTCTCCAAGTTTTACAGTGCTGTTATGCAGCGATGATGAATAATGACTTGAAGTGATACTTTAAAACCTAATTATACCCTTTTAATTCTTCGATATGTAACTATGTAGCATCTTGGTCAGGGTCATGTTTTGGAGTTTGCAAGTAGAATTTTTTTAATGACAATAAAGGGAAAAGGTTGCATCTGCATTAAGATAAAAATCTACCAACACTGTAAATAGCTTATTGTTGTTGTTTTAACATATTAAAGGATATAGCAAATTTTACAATGCTAAGCAAAAGAATTCATGGTGCTGCAGATGTGGCTTGTGTGAGACGATACCAGTAGTTGTTCCCATGTCAGACAGAGACAGAGGCAGACTGGACAAAGCTGAGCTCATCGGTGACATTTGTGGCACTTCTGTGATAACATATTTAAGAAAAGGTAAAATCTTCTATACAACAGAAGCCAGAAGAGAGGAATGAGGAAATATAAAAGAAACTGCCTTGCAGGAACCCAGGCCACAGAAAAAAATGGAAGTGCCCCAAGGGAAGAGCCAAGACTGATCTGTAATCCTTGGAAATTGCCAGGGTGAGACAGATTTCCACACTCCAGCTTGTGGGGACCCCATGCCAGAACAGGTTGGTGTGCCCTGAAAGAAACTGCAGTCCATAGAGAGCCCAAGCAAGAGAACAATGTTATTAATTTACAATAAATATAATTTCCCTAAGTCAAGTTGGTTTTGTGTATAATGATAACTGGTGAATAATCTCCCTGTCATTATCTTCAACCATGAGATTTCCATTGCATTTTCTCATATTCAGCTGAGGAGGTGAGTGATAGGGTAGCTTTGTTGGCACCTTGCCTTCAGACAGGCTCAACCCACTCCAGTTCTTTGTAAAAGACCCATTTAATATTTGCCTCTCACTACTGACTACTAATAAACCAAAAATTACTAACTTTAATTGGATGACTTTCTGATGATTGAAATTAGGTGGGTTAAAGAATAACTTTAATGTATTCTCTGAATATTGTATTAACACTACAATGATGATCTCTTATTTAGAAATATTTCTGTCTAATCTAAAACTTAACCCCAAAACCACACAGGAAGTCTTGTTCATAGAAAAAAAAAAAAAACAAAACAAAAAAAAAACACAAAAAAAACAAAAAAAAAAACTAAAACAACAGTCTGCTGACATTTCAGACAAGTCACTACAGACAAAGCACGAACTTCTGGTGTCAGAGGCATGCTTAAAGAAGATGGTGGAAATGTGCAAATGTTCCACAGTAATACAGACAAACTTGCTAAGGGATGCTTGTTATCACCGTTTGAGACTTCTGTGGAAGACAGCAAGGCAGTTAATTGTGCTTTACATAAGCTTTTGATTAGAATATTAATTTCTTTTTATTCCATGTTTTTGATTAGAATTTTAACCATTCTGTCCTCTAGATTAATAGTAAATGCTCTATACTGTTCAGAAAAAAATCAGTATGAGAAGTAAAGATTTCTAAAAAAATGGTTTCTTGGGAAAAGACTGATCAAAATGAGATACAGAATTAGATCATAATTCTATTGCCTGTAGGGTTCAAAGAGATGTTTTTAGATCAGTTTGCAAAATGAAAGTTTGCACATGTAAACAATATGTCACTCTGTTTCTTTGCTATTCAGATTTATTACAATCCATAAGCCTAAAATTAAATTAAACCAAATATAGTCTACTGCAAACTCAGGACAGCTTAATGTGACTTTTCTTTTCTGGAAAAGGTCATAACTCTACATTTTCTGTAGCTCTCACTTCTTGTGTGATGGAAAATAATACAGTACTTTGTTGTAGGGTTTTGGTTAATTCTTGACTTCAAAACCGTTTCAGCATTGGTTTTGAACTGTCAATATAACATTCCCCAGATTCTTTTGTTGATAAAATTTTAAGGATTTTTTTTCTACAACCAAAAGTGGAGAAAGAGAGATAAACCAATACAAAACTATCATACAATGTAATAGTTACTTCTGGTAGTATGAGATGCTTTAATCATTTTTGAAGTCATCATATATAATAATGACACCACCAAAACAATGGTATGCATTTTTTTCACTTTGTGCTAGAATAACACAGGCTGGAAAAATAGATAATTTTGTTTCACTGTGGTTGTAAAATAGAAAAAAAAAGTCTCATTTGTGGTTCTGTGTTACATATTGTATCCTGTGATTCCCAACGGGCTGCCTTGGAGCAAGTAAATGGCAAATAAATAGAGAACAGCTGAGGCAGCAAGAACTCATTTATTACAAAAATGACTGAGGGCACCTCAAGCAGTGTGTTCCCAACATATTACAAGGCCAGTGTCTGATGCAGCAAGACACATCACAGACACATTTGTAAGCATGGCTTTGATTGTTTAACCAAGTCAAGGTCATGGACTTAAGGGCTAAGACCTTCAGATGGATAATGTCTAATTGAGATGCACTGAACTATACAGTCCTTCTTGCTTAAAGCAGACTGGTAGGTTGACAAAATAAGATCAAGAGAGAGCAATGTTTTAGTATTATTATAATTATGTATTATTATAGTACATGGTTTGGCAAAAACAGAAGGCTCCAGCCATTACTGAATCTCTATTGAACGCTCTCTCCTGGAAAGAAGGAGCTTTTACTCTGCAATGAATATAAAGATGACAAAGGTCTGTTAGAGTGCTTTCTTCTCCAGTATAATTGAAGCTTCCAGGAGCTTTCTTCTCTTGAGTGACATTGGACCACCCAAAAAAAATGGATTTATGAGTAATGAATACTAGTCCAAGATGACTGAAATAGATTTTTTTCAGGATTAATCATTAAAAGATGATTAACAAAAAATGGGATTAATATTCCCTTAAATTCCTCAAACTGCCTTTTTTGTAGGGTATCACTCATATTGTACTTTACCGGTGTTCCAGTCTGATGTTTTGCATCCATGTACATACCTCCCTTACAGCAGCATGGAAGAAAGCACTAAATAAATCATCAGACAGGCTGAGCAAGAATTTAAAATCAGTTCCCATAGCTCTTGGGAATACATGGGACAGTGGAAAACATTAATTTTTAACTCTTCCACTATATATCAACAACAGAATTTTTACTGAATTCTTTCCTACGTCTTTTGTGTTCCAGTCATATACAAGATGAAATGTATGATTTTTCTCAGCAGTTAATGCATTTGGAATTTATTATGTTTACCTTAAAATACCTAAGGCTACTCATTTTGTCCTTATCATTCTCTTCGCTCCCTCTGTCTGTAACACAGATGAAAGATAGCTGGGTCTGCCCATGCTTCCCTACTCCCCACAAACACTCTCTCCCTTGGGATTGTCTCTGATGGGATTAGTCCTAAGATAAGAACACGAGGTGGAAATTTCAGGAGGAACTGTCTGGATAATCACATCATGAATATGCATCTATTATCTATCCAGAGATAGGTGAGCTGTGATGATTTCAATTGACTTTAGTGCACATTGGCCTGAAAAAAGGTAAAAAATGCTACTGGAGACTGGGCCAACCAGGCAAGTTGGTCTCCAGCGGTGGCAGGCAGCTTCCATCTAAGCAGATTGCCCCCTGCCTTGACAGAGATGCTTGCAGGGTACCTCCAGCCCAAAGATGGGGAATACTCACGTGAGTAAAAGCACTAAGATTTGGTCCCATATGGAGATAAAATCCTAAAGTAGCGAGGAAGGTGCTTTGCTGCCTTGTAACTGTGAATTCTATAAAGCCAAAGACTGCAAACCTGTATTTTTCTAGTGAAACATATTTGTATTATGTATTGTATTAACAGTATTTAGATGCTTTATTTGCAAAATCACAATAATCCACATAAACAGAGCCATATTTCTGATGCCTGACTGAGAGTTTTGTCTCCACTACTCTGCTACACTGTACTGGGTATGAAAAAGACATTTGGTGGAAGTATTTTTTTTTTCTACACTATCTGTGAAAGAAGACTGGCCTAAGGTAAGAACCTTCCACTTTTATATGGCTAATGTCAAGATAAAAAACCATGTTCCTGTGAAGCCATAGGAGCTACACACTTTATATTTGGTGATTTCTTAGTGGCATTTTCCTCTGTGATAATACATCAGTATTAGATGAGTGTGTTAAATTGTACATGAAAGCCTTAATTCCATACCTGGATGTATGACAGTGTTCTTTCTGGTCATACTATGCAGCTTAGCTATATTTAGGGCATCATAAAGAAGACAATTGTAAGGGTTGAAGATTTTGAAAATCCAAATCACCAACTTAGAACCCATAACAATCTACTTGGGACATTACTTCAATGTCCAATATATATGTTAAGAAGACAAATTGAGAAATGTACCTCAGATACCTAATTTTTGAAAATTTAAAAAAATATTTTATAGATAAAATATTTTATTTTAATATGTGCAAGTTTCTGTTTTTATCACCTTTTATAAAAGGTTATAAATTTTTAATAAAATATTAAGTGCCATAAATCATGATCTTATATTGGTGTGGCTAAGGTAACAAGGTGCTAATAAAATGATCTAAATAAAAAGATGTATACACAACTGACAATTTTAATGAGCTTTAACATCTGGAGAGAAAATATCTGCATCTTCACTGGAGGGTGGTCTATTGATAAAGTATACCCTGATCAAAAATAAAAATCTAAATAGAAAACAGTGATTAAATTTGCCAAGCTGACTCAGAAAGAAATATTTCATGGGAGAATTATCTATTAATCCATTAATTATTTTGTTTTATTTATTTAAGTCTTTCTGCTAAATTACAGTAGTTCTTTCCTAGACTTTTACTTCTGTGGCTGTTAACTAAAGTGTTAATGTGTATTCATCACATAAATACAGGCAAAAGAAAGCATCAGGTAGCTTTTCCAACCTATCCATCTAATATAATCTTTATTTAAAACTTACAGAAAGTATGTCTGAAGCAATTAGGCAAAGCAGAACTTCTCAAAGACCGCTTTTCATAGGGTGAAATTAATTCTACACATAGTATCAAGGTCTTAATTCCTGAAACAAGACCTAAATTGGACAATTGTGTAAATTAGGATTGGATCTGATTAACTAATGATTACCGAGTTATCTCATTGTTAGCTTTAAGATATGCTTTCTTTCCCCTCTGGGCTTGCATTTGTTAGTGTAAAATCATAAATAATGGATATAAGGGTTTAGTTTGTTTATTTGTTTTACAGGAAAAAATCCCAAGCAATAGCAATAGTATTAGAATTACACCATCACCTAAAGTACATTTAGGTTTCACAGCTTCTAAAACCTGTCATTGTTTGCGGTGCTAATAATGTGTACTCATTTAATGTCCCATATAAATCAAAACTTTTATAAATTTTAAAAAAGTTGCTGATCCTCTCTGGGGTTTTTATTGTCTTATCTGTCCTCCATCTCATGCTTTATCCTTTAAGTTATCTAGGGCAGGAATTGCTTTATACAGCTCCTAACACAAATGGTGGTGTGATCTATGCTTTGAGGTGTAAGTGAGATGAAGATGCAGTTCTGCTGTATTGATAGTTGGGAGACAGTGAGGAAAGAATTTCCTGCATTTTTGCTCATGTATCTGAATTTATGATAATCTCTAGGTATGATTAAACTATAAAGGGGCACATTGCCACTCTACATATCCCATGAATTCAAAGCATCATAGGACCCCTTTTCCCAGAAGCAGAGGATGAAATGGATCTTTAAATCAAAAATTTTCATCTGTATCCCTCTGTTTTATATTTTTCCCCAAGAAAAGTTGATACAGAATACTCTTTTTCTCTACAGTGGAATTATTTAAATGCATTCCCAGATGTGTTATATATTATCTTCTAGAGGTATAAATTAAATATTTGCGAGTGCCTGTGCACTCGCATTTAAATTGTCTTTGTCTTACTTGCCCAAAATACATAAGCTAGGGATATTTACAAGTTATTATTTTTATTTTACTAGTATATTCTATAAGAGATTTCTGGATGAAATATTTGAATCTACAATCTTGATTTAAAAGTATGTTCAATTTTGAGTTTGCCAGTGTTGTTTACTTTTCGACATACATCCTGTGGAAAATCCAGTCCTAGAGACAAAATGGATTGCTGCTGAAACAGAAAACAACATTTTTCTTTCAGTCTCCAAATTTTTTGTTTAAAGTATCTATCCTTTAGTTTATGTTTGATAGGTAATTATTATTATCTAAAAGGGAAAATCTCATGGATTTAAAAAACAAAAACCAGGAAAATAATAACTATATTACTATACTAACGGAATAGCATTTGAGTATAATATACTGAAGACTTTCAAAAGCCTTTGCACACCTCATTTTTCTTTCTCGGAGTGGATATGTCACATAATTCTGTGGTTTTTCTTCCATAAGAGTTTCATTTTCTTTGGAAGCTTGTTTGGCTTACTTCACAGTTTTTAGCTGGTTTAGCAATCTCATATGTCACCTGTCTCCTGCAAGAAAACCCTAAAAATACTGGGTTTTTCAGAATGGAGAAGCCTTAGTGTTGCACATTAACTATAGCACATAAGCCTAATGTAGATTTTACACAAGCCTATTGTAGAGAGCTATCTGTTTTAGGATGGAAACACATTTTAGGTTCATGTTAATGATACAAATGTAGGTAGGTCAGTAGACCTCTACATAGCGTTCCCCATTTTTGTTATGGTTTGATACATAAAGTCTTATCAGAGACAAATAAAAACTTTGAACTCTACCAGATGTATTCTTTCTTATTCATGGACATTCTTATTTTCTACCTAATTCAGTACTATCACTACTATTAAATTCCAGGGTTTACTTTATAGTATCTTATTTTTAGCCAAATTATAGTAACAATAATATATATATATATCTCCATCTTTATCTTGGGCATTAGATGTTACCCATTTTTTCATCTCCCTATGGGAAAATAAAAACATGATTACAGGAATATTACACTAAGTTAATTTTTAAAAAAATAAAGACTTAAAACAGTGGGAGGAGGAAAATAAAGAGCCTGCTTGTCAGCATGCTGATTTAAGATTTGAGTAAACTCAAACAAGATGTTAGGAAATGGAGATCAGTTAAGCATATACAGCATTAAACAATAAGATCATTAATGTGTGCTTGAGACACATAGCAATGGCAGACCTTCATAAAACAGAAAAGATTTCTTTGAATTTAAGTTGCATTTAATGAAATTTTGGAAATTAAAAGAAGAATTCAAAGAATGTAAAAACCCAAGATAAATTATTTTAAAAGCTATATGGCCATTAGAGCTGTTTCTTAACATTAGATTCTGGACATCAGTAAGAATTTCATGAAACATTGGAACAGACTTCCTAAAAAGGTAGTTGACGCCCCAAGCCTGTCAGTGTTTTAAAGGCATTTGGACAATGTCCTTAATAGCATGATTTAAATTGATCAGCCTAGAATTGGTCAGGCAGTTGGACTTGAGAGTCAGTTTTGGTTCCCTTCAACCCAAACAGTTCAGTTCTGTTCTATTCTATTCTATTCTATTCTATTCTATTCTATTCTATTCTATTCTATTCTATGCTATTCTGAATTGGGGGGAGGGGGGTGGAAAGTTCTTAAAACCCACAAGACTTCCTTTCAGAACATATAAACTATTTTAAAATAATTTCTATGTAAATCAGCAACTTTCTGCAGATAAATCCCACCACTATAGGTATTTGTTTCTGGGTTAAGCACATTGTGGCCCTCTTTTGACAAAATATTTAAAGCTGAACTGAGTTGAGGGTTTTCAGATTGTTGAAGCACTAGGTTTTATCAGAAAATAGGTGTTTTAGGGAACAATGTGAGGAATGTGGGTTTTAGAAGAGTTTTAGTAATAGAAGTCACTAGAATTAAGTATTAGAAATCTATTAGAATAATAGAAGTGATTCTAATAATAGAAATTGCTATTGGTTCATCATTTTCCTGTGACATGATGAACCAAGAGATACAGTCTAATTCTTCTCTCCTAGAGAACTGTCTCAGTGCTTCACAGCAGCTATTCCTGATTTATACAGATATCAATAAATTATGAATCAAGTAATGACACAAAGTAATATATGAAATAGTTGGGAAAAGACCATTAGAAACACTCTATTCTTACAAATAAAAGGCAGTATTCCCTAGAGAAACTAAATACATGTGGTAATTGTGACAGTTTGGTCAGAAAAGAAGGATGTTATCATTTAAATTTCCCCCCCTGCTTTAGGCAGCAGGGCTATTGTTTTTGATGATTGATATCACACACATGTCAGACAGAAGTAGCATGATAGTTACAGATCTCTTCTCTTGTTCACATGATGATATTAGGAACTGCAGGAAAGAAAAAAAAAATTATAATGCATCATTCTCCTCCTTGACCAGAATTAAAAGTCTTCGAAAGAGCCCAAGTTCTGACATATGGTGTTAAGAAACGTTTTTCTTTTTCTTTTTTCTTTTTCTTTTTCTTTTTTTTTTCTTTTTCTTTTTCTTTTTCTTTTTCTTTTTCTTTTTTTCTTTTTCTTTTTCTTTTTCTTTTTCTTTTTCTTTTTCTTTTTCTTTTTCTTTTTCTTTTTCTTTTTCTTTCTTTTTCTTTTTCTTTCCTCTTCCTCTTCCTCTTTTTCTTAGTATTCAATTACTATCCAAATACTGCTTCCAAAACTTTCACAGCATCATAGCTTCTAATTTCCACAGAAAGTATCAGTCAAGCACTTTCCAAACTTATATCAAGGAAGAATACCAAATTCATAATGGAAGCTGATGATATTTAATATAAGCCGGCATTCAACATGAGATAAACTTCAATTATTTTAGTAAAATTTGAAGAATATTCACATACTTTTTAGTATCTGTCCTTTTTCTGTGAAAACGCACTTTTCTTGAAAAGTGTAATCTCAAAAAGACCCGTCCTTTAATATCCATACTTCTCAAGAGAAAAGTTCTTTCTTGACATAAGTACTTTTTGCATTGAAAAGAAAAATGTCTAGTTTTCCTGGTAACTCCACTTGTAAGTAAAGAGAAGGCTAAAAAATTCACCGAAACAGTAGTACCAACAGAACACCTGACAGAATTTACATTCATCTCCCATTTTTAGATGGATAATTCCACATTTTAAAAATTTCACGCATTACTGAGGCAAATATTAATTGATTCAACCAGCATCTCTACTGTGCATTCATCCTCAAAGAGTTAGATTGGAAAATGATTGAGATTAATTCCCTGGAAGATTACAGAATCCAGCAACTCTCTACTTTCTAGCTCCCAAGGAATAAGCCTTACATTTAGACAGTTATACAAGTTGCTTGAAGTCAGTCTGTGTGACTAAACTATGTGTGAGAAATAAAAATGTTTAACAGCCCAAAACAAAACAAAAATGAAAGACAAACTAAAAACCACCAAAACAAAACGAGAAAAAAAGACCCCCCCCCAAACTTTTGACTACTTTTCAGATGGAAATAATATGGAAGAATGATATGGATGGGAGGATTCTGAGATAACTGGAAGAAACAGAATTCAGCCTAAAATGCAATGTTTTAAAACCAATAAATATTATATATAAATTATTGATTTGAGTCTAAAATAATTAATCCTACAGTCTTCATCAGGCATATTTCCATTTCACTGAAAAAGATTACATAAGAAATGATCATAAAATTGTAAGAATTAGAGGTTAATAAGATATAACTAAAATAATTTTTCCCAATCACTGCAAAACAATTCTATATTCTTCTCTAGAAAAATCTTCCCAATGTTTCCTACTCTTTAGAAAATAATGACATGTTCCTGATTCTGATAATCACACTTCCACTGTCAAGCGCAAAATTATTAGAACACATGCAATATTCACATCAGGTTCTTAGAACTCTGTACATTTCTCCTAATGCACACACACTAATGTGTCCTATTACTACCTATTATACTAGAATTTCAGAGTAGTTTTAATTGGAGTAATTTTTCTTAATGAGAAGTTGTTTCCTCTTTTCTGCTAAAAATCGGTGCAGTGACTTCAGAGATATTTCTACTGCCATAGCAATTTAACAGTTCAAGACTTCCTGACATATTGTCTTGCTCTTTCCACTTCTTTGAGTCTGTTATATTTACCTTTTTTCTTTTTGTAAATCAAGACTACCAGGATAGCCACTTATTTTTGCTGTTCAATTTACCAATGCTTTTAGCATAATTAAATTCTTAAATTACTATTTGATTTATGTGTGCTTTGAACATTAGAAAATTAAGTGCTCTGGAAAGTAAACTGATACCACTGATTAAAGGGTGGGATTTTGTTCAGGTAAAACCATCAGTAGTACTGGAAATGGCTCAGCAAGTTGCACAGGGGAACATCTTAAATGTCAGCATTCTGAAATTAGATCTAAGAAACTGTGAAATAGTCATGCCACATAAAAGTTAAATGTTTCACAGTGATCCCTTATTGCCCAGAAGTTTCTCAAGAAAGACCATAAATATTTTAAGGCATCATTTTGGATGAGGTAGCTTAAAGGTATGTCAGGTGATGGCATTGTGACAGCAGCACCAAGGCACATTGTTACAGAGAGTCTATCAATGGAATTATCAACAGAAAAATCAAAAATTGATTAAAAATATTTCTGATTATTATACACACTTTGAAATAGCTCCTTATTTAGTTGAGATAGATATGCTACCACTCATGAAAGATGTACTCCAAATACAGTTAAAAATATTCAAACATTTTTCCTCTAATAATTTCTTAGTTTTACCAGTCTTTCCACATGGTAGTGGCCAGAGTTGTAGAAATAAATAATAATTTAAAAACTAAAACCTGGATTGCAGTATTTTTTGGCAGCTGGTGTGGTTCTTTTGGTGTTGGTTTTTGTTTTGTTTTGTTTTGTTTTTTTAACAGTACTAGATTGTATGAAACAGCAGAAATAGCACACCATTTTTCTTGTTTTGTTTTGGGGATGTGGGTATGTTTGTGCACGCATGTGTGTGCAAGTGTGGGAGAAAGGTGGGAGAAAGATGTGACAAGTTGTATCACCAGGGGGCTTTTTCTTCTCCAATCTCCATAGTGACTGACAGCTAGTTATTTCAACAGATTCAAAGGAGCACTGGTCTTCACAAGTTTAATATATCTCACGCATCAGGGAAGGCGTTTTACTGTGCGTATGGCAGCTCTGACAACTCCTTGAGATACTATTCTGTTGAGAACAGACCACTTTTAAAGCATGCAATGCCAGACAAGAATAGCTCTGTAGCCCAGTTTTTAATATACTTGATTCTTAGACAGCAAAGATAATCCCCAATATACTGGCTACTATGTGAAAAACAGATTGTGATTTCCACAAGTGTTTTCTTGGTTTAAAATTGAAAACTTAGAAAGTAAAATCACTTCCTATTTATTGGCTAAAGCTTTGCTACTGAAAAAAACCCCACCTTGAATATTTGTGTGGTACTTAGAGCTCTTCAGAGCTGTTACAGTCCTGAAGTCTCCAAGAATGGTGCCTTTATTAATATTCACATTTATGTGCTATTCTGTGATTTGAATAAAAGCAATGGAATTTAAAAAGGAAACTAACCATTCTTCTCCTGAAAGAAATGTAAGACCCCTTCATGCCTTTAGATGAAATGTTCAGGTTCAATTAAAAAATAATTTTATTTGCAGAATGAATCTACTCAGAATAGTCTATTCTACTTAATATGATTTTATGTACTGAACTACTCTACTTTTAAAGCAAGAAGGAAGTGAGCTCATGCATTAGGTTTAGACCATCTCTACTTGAAGTGAATTACCTCATAAAGGCTCCAATAGTCATTCTGGATCTATGACTCTGAGCAGATCACAGATCTGAACAAAGAATTTACATTGTAATTAGTATAAAGCACACTTCTCATTTCCAATTAAATATAGTGAATAAAAATCTGAAATTACAAAAACCCATATACGTCACGGTACACAGATATGAAAGTTTCAGAATATAGTACGAATTCACAAACCACTTTTACTTCAGAGCAGTTTAATTTCTAATTATACATTGCCTGCAGTACCACTACTTACTGGAAAAGCCTGACTCACTATAGGTCTGCAATTTTATTAAGATCAGATTTTCTTTTCATTTTGCAATGGCTGACTTGCAAAGGGACTGTGAATAAGAATGTTTTAGGACAGCCAGGCAAAAAAGCAAACTGCTATATTCATCTAACAGAAAAAGAACATATTTTCTGGTGCTTTTTTAGAAGCTCTATTCAAAACAATTCAGCTTTCATTAATGCATGCAATGCAACAGGCCCAACTGACACAGAAGAACAGAAAGCTCAAACTATATATGATATGTCAATCAACTGTAAACTGTAGTGTTGAGAGGAAAATTACTTTCTTAATTATAACTAATTAGGTATTCAAATCTATAAATAAAGCAGCTTTTATAAAGGAAATAACTTGATAATTGTAAAGAAAAAATTTCCAGTGTAGTGATAATGAAAAGTTTGGAGGGGTGGTACAATTTGAAATACTTTGTAACATATGTGATTCCTGTTACAGATGGAAAGCTTTTAAGTCATAAAAAGTGTCATAGAAAGATGCAATATGCAGTGAAGACTTGATGCTCTATTAATCTTAGAAAAGATGTAGAGAAGTATTTTTCAGCATACTGTTAACACTTTCTAATAATGATCAGAATTGTAATACCACATTTTCCAAATGCCCTGAATTTTCCTGCTGGTTGGATCAATTTTCCTACGTAAACTGCTGTATGTCTAATATTAAAAGGTGGACAAAAATCTCTGGCTGTGATTGCTCATACAACTTTTGTTTGTTGATGTAGACTTTGGCATCTGAAATTGTACACAATGTGTATATACAAAAGTTGGCATATAGGTTGTGTAACCAAAAATATGAGCATAAATTTGTCAACACTCTTTTTTTTTCTTTTTTTTCCATCCAAATTATCATCCATATGCCTAATATATTTTCCTTTTATCTTCCTCTAGGCTTCAGGCTAAATTTGGTTCTGCTTGGCAGATACCAACAAATGTGTGAAAGCAATAGAAACATTGTGTAATAACGACAAGAGAACAAAGCTATTGAAATAGTTATCTAGAGCATTCTTCCAGAGAATAAAAGATCCTTAATTAGCAACTATCAGGATATTGCTTTGCTAGAGATCGTATTTTGTCTTTAAGTGCAGGTCATCACAGAATAATTTTGACATTCACTGCTAAAATATCTTAATAGATGCATTTACATTAAAAAAAATAAAAACCAACAACAACAAAACCCCAAAAACACAACCAAAAAAAAAAAAAAAAAGCCAAAACAAAAAAAAGCACTAAAAGCTCTTCTTAAAAGACAGACCTGACCCTGGCAGAATTAAAAGCTCAGAAACCCCTTTGTATTTGACTATTATTACAAAACTAAAAATATTTGCATTGCCTCAGCAGGATAATGCAGGTATTGTTTTCTAAAGAATCTATAGTTGTGAAAACATTAAGATGAAGAAGCATCTCTGGTGTTTAATTACTAATATCTGCTTAGATGAGGTAAACCTATGAGAAAATATTACTCCTGATAGTGTTAATATTATTATATGGCTGTTGAGGTTTTGGGGTCACTCGACATTATATGTAGCTATACTGAAAAAGTGCCCTTCAAAATCTGAACTCCATTGTGCTTTGAAATTTTGCATCTGCTGTATGTGACCTCTAGGTTAGTTGCTTTTGAAACATCTTGTATGCTAAATAAGTGACAATAGCTCCAGTTGGGTTTCTCAGATGTAGAATATAAACTTAAAGGTATTTTTTCACTATTCTGAAGTGCCTAACCTCAAGAAGCAGACTAATGCACTCTGGACATATCCTTTGCACACCCTTTTACTTAGTCTGATCTAAATCAGGAGCAGACACAAACATCAATGGAGTTCACCAGTGTAAGACCTGTGGAGAAATCAAGGCCACAGCTTGCATACAAATCTTCACAGGAAATCATTATGCAAATAATTTGTAGATTACACAACCTGGACATTAAGGGATTTTTAGCATAAAAAGTTTGGGCCACTATTTTGTTATAATCCTATAAGAAAAAACAGAAAAATAGTGTGGAAACCTATACGTGGGAGTTATTTTGTGTGTGTATATATATGTGTGTGTGTGTGTGTATGTGTGTATATATATATATATATATACACACTGACAGAAGTTAAAACATACTTATGGCTAATGACATTCTGTTTGAAGTAAAACAAGTTACTAAAGTTACAGGAGTTATGTGTACACAACCAAGGACTAACACTTTGTCTAGTAAGAATAGTCAATGTTACTGCTAATTCAGTTTTCTCTTGGCTATGTCCATCCTCTACTCCATGAAAACCAGTGGTCACTGTGTCTAAACTTAATATTGATATAGTTAATAATTGTACTAAGTAGAAGATATCTCTAATGTCACTAGGCATAAAATTATAAGTGCATTTCTCTCCAAACAATACCAACTTTCAGCCATTTCAGAAGGTTTTCAGCATGTCCGCTCGTTGTCTCTCTTTAACCCTACCTGAAGTATTTTTTTAAGCATGAGAGTTTCTCTGTGGTGCTGTGATGCTCAGTCCCAGCTAATCTTCAGCTGAGGGCAAAGGAGTGGGCAACAAGCGGCAGAACCCTTGTGATTCAGTGCATGCCACAATGAAAGGTACCTGACGTAGCAGACCTTCTTTGAGAGGGAGGAGGACAGACAGCAGGGAGAGGAAGATAGAAGGAAATGCCATCCCAAGCTTCTGAAACCTTGAAAGAAATGAACACCCTGCTGATGTCTTTAATAGTTCATAACAACAGCTGTCTTCCACTTGTGAATGTTTCCTATGATGTGGCGCTTCCTCATATGACATTCTTCAGTTCCATCTACCTCTTGTATTGCTTCACACCTCACTGCACCACAGGAAGCATCATATTGCAAAAAATTCTTCTCTTGTGAAGTGCCTAAGCACCACAGGAATAGTTTTCCTCTGACAGAATGAAAAGAATCTTCATTGCATATTGCAGGTTTGGGATTTTTTTGGTTGTTTGTTTTTGTTGTTTTTTTCCCCCCTTTGTTTCATTTGTTTGTTTGTTTTTCAACAAACCAGTAAACCCAACAATACAGCAACAAACCCAAAAATATACCAGTAACCATGAAAACTATCTGACATTGTAAACAGAAACTAACATTGTAACAGAACTCAGTTAAATTGCCACATATATTAAAGTGGCACTTTGCTGCAGAATTTAGATCTCATGTGCTTTTCAGTACATGAGACTTTTATATACATATATGAGCATACATAGATATGCCATACACCTATGATGCTGTTTAAATAAAAATGAAAACTATACACAGAAATATATGCATCTATAATGATAAAGTTATGCATATCTGATGTTATCTAATGTTTCTAATGCTCAGTGTTTAACGCCGAAAATACAAATATTACCAATCTAAACACACTCTTTGGATTGTTCTGTTAAGTATCTCACTGCATTTCAGTGGTATTATTTGATATTTGCTTTCTTTACTGTTCATTGAAGGATAACGTACAAAGTGTTAGACAGATATACATGAACAAATTTTATGATCTCAAAAGCTCCAGTGACTACTGAGTAGATATTTTTCCCATTTGATCAAACAATCAAAAATTGAAGGCTCAGCCCTGCAAATGCTTAGACATATGAAGAATTTTACATCCATAAGTAGCTCCTGGTGATATTAAATTTCTGGAAGTTAATTTTTTCAGAGAATGCAAGTATAAATATGAGCAATATATTCAGTATTAATTACTTTTGCTATAGATATGCTCTTTAATTATACATTTTATTTGACAAGAACCCATTTAAAAACATTCTATTAAAAGCATTGCTTGACTTTTTTTTTTTTTTTGAGTATGGCATTTCAAAGATCTATTAAAATAAATCTTACAGGATTATTTAATTATTAATTATATAAATTTTTTGAACCCTAAACAATATAATGCATTGGTAAAAAATACATTGCTATAGCTTGCAATTATGAGATGACTGTGCATAAAAACGTGTATTTTATAATCTTAATTAGTCTGATACTCTAGAGTACAAAGCAGGGCATTCTGTAAGAATGCATTCAGCTGCTTCTAACAGTCTAGATCAACTATTTGTTTATGATAGATTTTGTCAGGGTTTTTTTTGTTGTTGTTGTTGTTGTTGTTTTGTTTTGTTTTGTTTTGTTTTGAAAATTGGTGATACATGTTCAGATTTTGAGGCTTTTGACAAAGACTTTAGTTCAATATAAAACTAGACCAGTTGAATGGCTCTCTTTATTTTAGTCAAAGTCATGTCTTGTTTGTCAGGAAGATTTTTATTTAATGAATTCTAAAACATATTTGAAAAATAGTACTTTCCCAGGAAATTGATGTGGGTTTATTTTTATATTGAGCATGCCCACAAAAAGAAAGAAAAAAAAGGAGGTGCATTCACCTCACTTTCTAATACAAAGTTGGTATTTCCTATAATAGTTACAGACATTGCAATAAAAACATGTTTAATGGAAATTAATGAAAAGTATTGTAGCACCCAGTAAAGTCTTACAAAATATTTATTAGCAAAGAAATACAATACAAAAGATTTTAAAGGTCGGATCCTACAATGCTTTGCTGAGCTAGGAGAAAAGAATGCAGAATCTGACACTAGCTAATTTATTTCTAATATGAGATGGATGTGTGATCTCTGTATTGCATTAAAGTCCCGCTACTTAATGGCATAAAACTTGATCACAAATTTTCTTTTTAACTGTCATTTAGCCCTTTATTTATTAAATATATATGTATTAAATAATTTGGAGTTTACAGGAGACATTGAAAACTTCTTTGCTTAGCAAAAGTGCACAGATTTCTTTGGGTGTTTGGCCTGCCTTAAGGACTATAAAAACAGGCCTCAGGGAAGATCTAACAGGAAACCTATTAAGTGACCATGAGATCACACACTAATCCTACCCTTAGGATAAAATCTAATCCCATCTTTTGACTGAAGTGCTAAATTCCTCCTGGCCTGTCATCAGCACTTGCATAATTACTTCTTTCTTAGTTCTCCATGTGTGTGTCTAAAAGAGACTATGCAATATCAATCTTAATTTATCAATAGCTCCAAGTTCAGGCACCATATTTCACATCCTTAACTATTTTGTTGGTTTTTCTCTTAAATGCATCAATGAATCATTCTTTGTGAAGATGGTTTAACCCCTAATTTGACTCATTATGTCAAATTACTATACTGTAACGCATGTTTATGACATAATAATGATTTAATTAGAAGTATTAAGAACGTAATACTTATATTGAAAACACATACAAAAGAAAACAAAAATAATTGGCTGTTAACTTCAGCGGTTGTTTTCCATATCTGTCTTAGCTCTCTGAAACTGTTGTGCCAAATTATTTTTACTTATGTCAAATTCTCATTGGAGAAGATGTGAGATTTCTAGCCAGAAAGTTAAGTAAGAAAACACGACACTTGCTCATTCCACATCGATTTAGTAATTTGAGTATTTCAAGGTTCTAATTGTTAGAAAAGTTTGTAAAATACTGTTTTTCTAGTAGAGAATGCGATTTAGATCTTCTAATGAATTACATTCTAAAAGAGTGACGTCTTCCATGTATTTAAAACTACCTGAAAGCCACGTCTGTGTAACAGATGCACACAATATGCTGTTATTTCTTTGGAAACCCCTTTTATGAACTTTTTCTTCAGGAATGACCCAGGCTACACTAAATATTTTATGCAGGTACAGTATGAGAAGGAGAATATTATTTTAAAAGTGGTGTTACATATGTTTTGGGTTTTGATTTATGGGTTTTGTTTTGGGGCTTTTTTGGTGTTTGTTGTTTTGTTTTATTTTTTGTTGTTGTTGTTTTAGTAAGGTAAATATATTATTCAAACAAATGATACAGAGAATTTCTGTCTGGTCAATAACACAAAGCTTTATCTTCTGTGATTTTGCTGGCAGATTTAGTAAATATTTATTGAGTAACACTTAAAGGATTCAGTAAGACTAGAATTTAATTTATTTAGTCCTATAGTCTCAAACCTTTTTTTTTTTTTTGAATATATAGCATGTATATTCATATGATTTAAAGACTTCAGTTGTTACATATTCTACTAGATAATTTTTGATGGTTAGGTATTCTTTGAGCTGCTTATTTTTCAGTCCCATCTGAAAGTCTCTAACTAGAGACAAACAAAACAGTCCAAGAGCTAATTTTTCTTCTTCGTTAAATAGCAGCAGTTTTTAAAATAATTAAATAATACATTAGATAATACAATTATTTTCTCATTCACCAATATAAATGATTGAGAAAAAAGTGCTGGGTGAAAAACAATTCAGGCCTTTTCACAGTATTACAAATACCTGTGCTAGTTCTCATTTCTTTTTTTTTTTTTTTTTGGATCTATGTATGCTCTTTAATATTTTTGTAGCTGAAAAATTTTATATGAAAGATCCTTATATTAAAAATAAAGAAAAATATCTGAATGTGTTGTATAATGCTTAATTTCAACTGGAATTTCAGGTACACAAACATTAAATTCTGTCCTCCACATATCACAGCAATCAGCTCAATATGTAAATTGAACAAATATGGAAATATACAGAAAATACTGATAGTAATATCAGGCTTTCTCAGGTAAAAATTAAAAACTAATCAGCAAAAGGATACAATAACTATAGCAAATTACTTTTATGTCCATGTTACATTTTTCTGAAATTATTTTAATTATTGCACCAAAACCATGCAAATCTGAGCTCCAAAATATGTGTACGCAACATATTAAAAGTGAAAGCGGTATCAGTCATTAGACCTACTGGAACTGATATTCAGATCTTCAGAAAAAAAAATACAAAAATCTGTTTGGATGAAGACTCAAACAGAAATCAATCAAAATCAATGTTATTAACACTAATAATTTGGACCATGTACCCCTTTAAAAATCATACTTTCTTTTAAAAATTTGCAATCTGTATATGATAATATTCATTTCCTGTCTTAAACCATTGGAGTATTTCTGTGTAAGTTGAACAGTTACACATTTCAGTGGCAGAAGTGATGTTTGAATGCAGCTTTTATTAGCTTCCTAAGTGCCCAGTGCTGTTCCCATTGGCAGTGCTCCCGTTGACTTCAATCAGGGCAGGAACAGGCCCTAATTTTGTAAGGCACTTTAGGATCCTTTGGGAAGAAAGGTGTTAGAAGAATACAAGCCATAATTATCAATTAGTTGTCAACAAAGCACTCTCACAAATATCTCCCATGGTCACAGAACATCATATCTTAATTTCATATTTCAGTTTGCTGTAGCAATTTTAATGCTGCTACTGGGTTATTATTTGTTCAGTCTCTGGGACACTTTGTGACACCATAATTTCCAAATTTGACATGAAGAATTTTGATGCCTCTGTAATGAAAAAAAAAAGCAAAACAACAAACCAACCAACCAACCAACCAAACCACAAAACCCAAAAAACCCACAAAACCAAAAAAAAAAAACCAACAACCAACCAAAGTGATTTTTCTAAGATTAGATAAAATAAGATAGATCAAAATACCTGTCTCCTGACTCTGCTGCCCTGACTACAGCTGAAACATCCTTTCTGTATAAGAATCTGACACCAAGGGTTGAAAGGCTGCACATATCTAAAAAGATGTTTACAAGTTTAAGTTTTAGCAATATTCTAAGTATTAAATACCGTATGTTCTTTATGGTTTTACTTCTGCATCTCTTCATTTACAGAGTTAAATTGAAATCTTTGATTTAACTTCTGGTAACAAAAATACTTGCTTTAAGAGTCTCTGCCCTGAGAATAACTGCCTCCTTCTCAGTATTAATAAACAATACTTTCAATATTTAAAATGCAGAGATAAATATAAATTGACCATATTCTCCAATCATGAACTCACTAAAATGAGCTCCTTTTTTATCACTGTGGTCATTTAACTTGTTTTAGCATGAAGAGATCCAAGGCCTCTTAGCAATTGTTCACTCACCTCCTAAAAACCCAGTGAGTCCCAAAAATAGATATGACCTGATTTTTACTGAGCTTAATGAAAAAAAAAAACCAATAAAAATAAAAACAACTATTCTTACTGAAGCTTTTGAATGAGACCTATTTGACATTTTTATAATTCATTCAAATCCTGCAATCTCTATTCAAATAAAAAAAAAACAAACCCTACTCTGTTTTAGAAGACAAGACAAACTGAAGACATTCAGAAGCTATAGCTACTCATATTATATATCTGGCTTTACAGTTCAAATATCTGAATAAAAATATTCATAAACCCTCCTAGTACCTATCTGCCATTAGGCTTAAACATTATTATCAGTAACCTTTTCTAGCCAGCAATATTCAACAGAAAACAAAAAGTAAGCATTTCAGAAACTGAACTAGTTTTAGGTTTGAAGGTCCTCAGGCCTTTTCAAAATGCTCTCTGATACACACACCTAATTGTATATTTTCTACATGAGTAAATGTAGAAAAGACCTTTTCTTAGGAAGAAAATACTTTTGTAACAGTAATCATAATCCTAAAATGTTCAGAAACACTTCCTTCTACATTAGACAAACCAGAACTCAGATTAAATATTGGCATAAGTCTTCACGTGTCAAACATATATTTAAATTCCAAATTCCAAACTTCAAAGTATGTAATGCAAAAAGTTCTGATGGAACCTGATGGGACAACTCACATAAATCAAATTTTCACATGCGGAAGACATTAGAGAATCAAAATCTACTTTGGAAATTTTGTCTTTGTTGCTGTATTAAATGGTTTTCTGTTTGGGTTGTGAAGTAAAACTGAGTTTTGATTCAGCGAACATTTGTGAGACCTTACATCGACACCCAGACCTGGAGATAAGGGTACCTAAGTCTAAGACAAACATAAAAGAAAGCAGTTTTACTATGTAACTGTAAATTGAAATTGCATAGTGTTGATCAGACCAAAGATGGGAATTTTTTGGTATTTCACCATAGATGATTATATAGAGTAGTAAGTAATTCTCAAACTCTTAAACAGCAAATGAGGAAAAAATAGTACACACTTTAACATTAAAAAACCCCCCACAATTGGACAATTGCTCATAAGACAAACAGTACGAAGATAGACTGATGAGATAGGGGTTTTCTTCTTCCATAATTAAAGCTCTGATCCTAACTAAATCTAACAAAAATTTCTTAGTAATCCTAAAAGCCTTAAGAAATATTTAATTACAGATAACACTCGGTATATAAAATATACTGAAAATTATAGAACACATTAATTGTATAAAATTATGTGTGGATGAAAAAATATTACCCATCATAAATACATTCAATTATATCTCTAAAAACCAGTGAATTTAGAATCATTATCTTAACTACTTCTCATATTTTTAGAAAAAAACTTTTTGCAAGAGAGTAGTAACTTTTTATTCTTTAGGAAAAAAATATTCTTAAGGGAGAATTAATGTACGTGTTAGTATAATGTGCATTAGTAGACTCTCACCAATTCAAAATTATTAATTAATATATTGCATGATAAAACTAATAGATTCTACTGTTCAACATATTATGGCACATTGCCACTTACTTGTTGGAAGTTTTCTTTTGTCAGGCCAAAAAGTTTAAAATAAACATTTCAAACCAATCAGAAACTGTCAATAAGGAGATCAGTTTATGACTCCAATTATTTTGCTGGAAAGCACTGTCTAATTATATGACAAATATTCTCCTTGAGACAAGCTGCATTTAAAAAAAAATTACTAGGAAAAAAAATAAATCTGAACTGTGTGGTGCCCCAGACACACACACATATAAATGCACATTATGCAGGTATGTATGTGTTACAACTTTACACTAATGATGCTATAGGTAGATTTTTTTTAAAAAGTCCAACTTAAAACATAATTTTCTTTGACAATGATGAGGATTTTGCTTAAGTTACAAAAAAGCTACAAAACTGAACACACCTTTTCACTACCTCACAATGTAAGAATGAAGAGAGGAGAGAAATGTAGACCATGTGATTCTCCTTAGAAAATCAATAGCTATTTAGAAGAGTACAATATTTTTCTTTAAAAGAAATAAACACACTGAAGAACAATAGCTTAGATCCCTTTGCACACAGTCTTGCTCTGTACTAAAAATAAAAAGCAGCCTTCAAAGCAAAGGCAGGCAGTTTGATTCAGTGGTGTGTAGGCAAAAAAGAATGACAAGGAAACATAAAATTAAAATTAAAAATGTGTTGCTGTTAGCTCTCTTTCAAAGAGTTAGAATGTTTTTAAACATTAATGTTATAAACTTGAAGAACCCATCAATGTACAGTGTTTAAAATAATTTTCACCACCAGTATTGACTACATTCATGATATGTTTGGATGGAAGTAAGCAAAAAAATCCACCCTTAAAAGACCAAGCATAATTTAATCACTGAAAAAATAAAACAAACTTAGAAACAGCCAAAGCTGTAACTGATGAGATGTTATAACCAGCTGAGACTTCAAGTACCTTTGTAGCAGGGATTTTTCTTATGCATGGTAGGCTAATAAACAGCCTCTAACAGGAAGAGAAAAAAACAAACATACAGTGTAAAGACATCACATGCTTCCAAAAAAGTAAAATCAATGGGAGAATTTTCATTCACTTCAAAACCATCAAATATACTGATTAGGCAATTTTTTCTTTGATGCACTTTTCATCATCACTAAAAGAAGATATTTATACTTGGGAATAAATGATTCAGCAGAATACTCACTCTTTGAAAGTGGTTCAAGTTCTTTGATGTTAGTGTAAGCATTTCTCACAAATTTGAAAACAGAAAAATGTACATAGTCTTGAATTTTGAGCTTAATGTGAAGCATATTGTAATCTAGATATTTTGGTTTGTTGTAAGTTACCAGATTCCATCTAACCAGATGTGCAGCACGGTACATAATTACACAGAAACTCATGTAACCACATCATTACATCACCTATAAAGAGCTGTATGTATGGCTTAAAAAAAAAAAAAAAAAAAAGAGAGAGAGAGAAAACTACTTAAAATTGAATAATTATTAAATACTAGATAAACTTAATTACATTTTCAATTCAACTTAGCAAACTGCCAACCTGAAAATGCTTTTAAAATGTTTAATTTTCCACATTTTAAAAAAGAATTTACAATGATGAAATTGTATCATGGCTGAAGCGTAGCAATGCTGAGAACAACCCTGCTTTCATTTTCAGCAGAAAGCAACTGCCACTGGGACTAACAGCTTTATTATAGTCATAACTGATTAGCTCACCTAAGTTCAGCAGTTAGAAAGGGAACAAATCTCTGTCATTACTTGTAATAATTAATTGCATAATTAAACACTGTTATGAATTCAGTATTTTAAAACTAAATTCAGCTATCTTAGAGATCTTTCTAAGAACTCTTGCCTTTCTCAAAAATACATTTATTATGTGTCTATTTATCTATTTGACTGGACTAATTAATTGCTATAGTAGTAAACTTACAGAAAGTCAATTTCAGGCCAGTTTTGCCATGTGTTATTATGTCAAATGTAAAAGAGGCTTAAAATACTGGAATATTAATGCCCCTCAATCCATATTCAGCCCCTTGAAAACTGGATTTGAGCCCAAACTTTTGTTCCTAGCAACCCCAACCCAAAATTTGAATTACTATATTGGAAAAGTTGAAGCATTTCATGACTGGACTGACTTTTTCGTGATTATGTGGATATAGTTATCTCCTACATATGCTCTATGAAGAACTTTTGTTCATTCCAAGCCTAAAAGCTCTCACAACTCACATGGAAATATTCTTACATCACAGTAAAGACAATTTTAATTAAAGAAATAAAGGTAGATAGAAGTGTAAGCATACATATACATATATGTAAGCATACATATACATATATGCAGACATATATATGTACACATACACTTTCATATATACATACACACATATATGTTTATTTTTTAAAGTACAGATAAAAAATACAGATGGTTAAAATAAAAATCTAGTTGGTAATTAAGCACTGTTTTCAGAAATTCAAAAATTGGACTAGACTTTATCTTTCAAGTTTGAAGACTTCAACTCAGTGCTTTTGCTTTAAGCATTTTTGAATAAAGTTGATATGATGTCTGACAAAAGCAATCTCATACTTTGTCCCCTTCCTCAAACATAAACATAAACTTTTTGCCACAGAACTGGTACAAAATTACCAAATGTGGTAATAATCTAGTGTTCACAAAATCAGATATACTCTTGAAATCATGAGAAAAAAAAATATTCTAGTACATGAAATAGTGAACTACACAATTATTATTTCAACCTTTTATCTTATCCTAGTATGGACATTTTTGGAAGATCACCCAGAACCATGCCATGATATATAAATAGTAATTGTGTGTCCAGCCAGAAAAAAAAAAAACAAAACAAAAAAAAACCAAAAAAAAAATTATGTTTGACATGGTCTGTAGGTTTTTTTGCAAAATTTAAAAATACACTTAATATAAACCTGCAAAATTGCAGCAAAAGTAGTTGTATCTTCCATGGCAAAAACACCACAAAGGGAACAACTTTTATCAATAGGTATTTAATCTAATTCCAGGTTTTGGGACCAAGTCCACAGAATTAAATAGAGGTATGTTGTCTGCTCATATGATCCGTCATTCTGAAGAGCCACATGTATGTCTGTGGTTGTAAACTGTACTTCCCATATAATCAGGACAATATGGGTCCAAGATAAAGTCCAAGATAAGATTTACAGTGCCATATTACATCAGTGTTCAGTTAATTTGTCAGCAGACTGGAAATCCATGTGATTCATTTTGAAGGTACATAGCAGAACTACTAATGTTTATCATTACTGTATTCAAATTTTTCACTGTACAAAACAAAAATACTAAGAGAATGGCTTATTTCAATGACAAAAGCCAGACTCACAAGAGCAAGGTAAACGTTTTGTAAGTTCCTCAAGCCAATGGAATCCAGTCGTGTACTTACACAACTAGAAGCAAAATGTGGCCCATTAGCTGTAAGTTAAATGGTTAGTTTGATAACCATTTAATTACAAACTTCATTACACTTTATTTCTTTGTATATTCAATTAACTAGATGCCTCTTGTTCCTAGGACCTAAATGTGCCTTTTTTTCCTGTCCTATCTCTGTTCTGTTCAGTGTTTTAAGACTAAACAATTATTCTAAAGCATAACTGTGCTTAGCATTTCTGGAGTATCATCATACTGCTAGATATTATGAAACGTAGCTGAACAATGAACAGAAAAAAATACGAAGACTTGTAACATTAGGATACTATTTTACATAAATGGCAAAACACAAATATGTAAGACAGTATTGCTGGACTGTAAGGAGATCTGTGTGCTCTCTTTCAGCAAAACACATTGCAAAGCTTCTTAGAAGGGCTGGGAAAAACAAATAAGTGTGGCTGCCCCATTCAGAGTGCTGCTATCCCACCCACTTCTCTCACAGAAACGCCTCACTCGTCTACTCCTCCATCCTCTTGTCACTCCTAGCTTGAGGTCCTGTGTTTTTCAGGGTAAGTGGATGCTGCAGAAGAGAGGTACAAGTTCCCTACAATCAAATAATCAATAGAAATGTGACAACTGTTTGAAGGCTGACAGCTATGGAATTGTGTCTGCCATTCAGTCTCTCTTCTCTCCCCATTTTTCTTGTTTAATGCCAGTAGTGCCAATAGCATTCTCAGTTCTACATAGGACAGCAAAAGATTTCAGCCTCCTTCTCTGCTTTGGAGACGCTGTAATTCAGTATGCCAGTCTTTAACCTAATGAAAGGCTATTCAGGTTCCCTGGAGACACTGAGCAATATAAAGAACCTGCCCTCTAAAAATGAAGGAGCTCTTGTTTACCCTGTCCTTCAGGATGTAGTGCCTTAATGGACTCTGCCCCCTGAGAGGGAACCATATGCATTAAACACACTCTTAAGTTTCTGTAAGAAACAACATGCTGGTCAGACATTTTAGCTCCAGCTAAATAGAGACCTAAACAACTTACAAAACCAGGATCTTGCCTTCATATTTTCTAACAACCACAATTAGCTATTCCTGCCTTTCCAGATATAGCTTCTACATTGTGTTTACCGTGGGTCATAAGCTCATTTTTATGCTCTTTTACCATTTTAATTTAATAATTAAATTATTGTGTGATATGAGAAAAGGTATTTAGGGGTTTTCCTAAAGGAATACTCCTAAGAAATACCTACAAGCTTTATAAAATAAAAATAAAAATAAAAATAAAAAAAAATTAAACATAAGAAAATATTTAGAAATTAAATACTGCAGTATGCAGAATCAACTAAACATATTTTCACAACCTTAAATGACCATTAAAATACTGGATGGTAAAGATATATGTATTTTTTAAAAAAAAAGAAAAAAAGGTGTGAGAATGTGAGCTCTAGAACTACTGAAGTGGAAACTGCATTTATGTCAGACTTTCAACTGATGAGAGGACTGACATAACATCTGGTGTTTCAAACAGTGTGTTGGAATGTCTAGAAATCACAGGCTATATCTTCTGGGATTAACCACTTGAAATTCAGCTCATTTTGTTAAAAATTAGATTAAAATATGAAACAGGGAAGGGAAGGGAAGGGAAGGGAAGGGAAGGGAAGGGAAGGGAAGGGAAGGGAAGGGAAGGGAAGGGAAGGGAAGGGAAGGGAAGGGAAGGGAAGGGAAGGGAAGGGAAGGGAAGGGAAGGGAAGGTCTTACTCATGTTTTGTTTCCAATAATTATATTGAGAAACCAGAATTCTCTTCCTTTTTTTTTTTTTCATTACAGATTTTCATGCACTTATGCACTTTTGAAATAAAATGTGAGGCTACATGAGTAATTCAGTAAACTCAACATCACTTGATCAACCTTCCCCCCCCCAAATAAAAAAGGAGGGAATATCACTTTAATAACCCACCTAAACCAGTCTGATAATCCACCTAAAATAATATTCAGAATTCTCAAAATAGGGTGGGTTTTTCTTCAAACAAATTATTTTATCTCTTATCCTCTTTTTGAATCAGAGGCATATGTCCCTTTGCCAATTTCTATTCCCATCTACTTTTTCTTACAATAATTATCCACAGATGATATATCATTTTAGCCACTGAGTGGGAACTCCTACTTCCATTGAAGTCCTCATTCACAAATAGCCCTTTCAGATATGTTTCAGGATGATTACTGACTAAAGAATATTATTTTTCATTCTGTATTCTTTTTCAAGGATTTATCTTTAGGAATGCACTTTCTCTAGGTAATTGATGTCATTTAATCTTTTTCTCCAGTAACACAAGTGATAATATGGGGGTTTTTTCTACTGAAGGTGAGTTGTCAAAAAGATTTAAATTAACTGCTCTGGTTGTAGTGTAGACCATTAGAAAAATCCTTCATTAGCAGTTATTAAATCCATGTAGAACACATGGAAGCAGCAGTACTAACGACCTCAGAAACGGCAGAGTCAGAATGCAAACATAAACAGAATGTCAAGGGATTTCTTTCAGCTATTTCTTACAAATCCAAGCAATTCCTGCTCATTTACTCATTTGCAGATGCTGCCTCTTTGTGGCAGAATGCCATGCAAAATGTACCTTTCACACTAAGGACCTCATCCTATGTTTGTACTGACACCTATGCAAACTCATAAACATGAGTTTAGAATCACACAGGAAAGATATATATACACATGAACAAAGTTTGCAGGAGCTTCTCCATCAATCCTTTCTGAGCTAGCCTTTCTCTGCCAAGTCAGAGAGGCTAAAAATTTTCTTACTTATACCCATTTAACAACAGCATGTCTCTACAGAGCTTAAATGGAAGAACCAGGCCACTAGTTTCAGCAATAGTTATAAAGGCAAAAATTCAAAGATAGGGCTCCAAAACTGCACCTCAGGCAGCCACACACACATCTCTCACTGGTGTCAATGGCAAGTCTGCAGGAGAGGGAGAGCAGTGAACAGAATAGCCATTTGTTATGTCTCTTGTGGCAAAAGAAGACTCCTCAACTCTGCATTTTAAAATGAAATAACACTCTGCTTACTAAATTGTCCAAGCTAAATAAAGTCATACTTGTTTTTTGGTTTTTTCTTTTTTTTTTTGCTTTTGCTCAGTGTGGGTGGCATAGAGGGAAGAACACATGCCAAGAAAACATTTTTCTTGAATTCCAACAGACCAGTTATACAGCTTTGTTTTTGTAGAAAGTGACAGATTGTACATGGGAAGGAAAAGCAGAATAGAACAGAGCCCTTTTGCAATAAAAGATGTACTAGTGAGCAACTCTGGAAACAATATTAAATATAATAACCTAATGAAGAAAAAAAACCACATGTGAAATATCACTTACCCTTTTCCATATATTAAAGAACACCTCCGTAAGGAAACAAAATGTAAATATAAAACTATCCTATTCAATATGTTGTTGAAACATATATCACTGTGTTGCTTTCTGACCCGTGTTATATATGCTGGTAATTACCACATGTCATGTTTCGAAAATAGAGAACACATTATGTTTTGCCTAGAAACGTTAGATTTTGTTGATGAGCCTTATTTGCTAGTAAAGAGAATCCAACGTACAAACAGATTATTTTGGCCAGAAATTTTAAAGTTCAGATACTCATTACTTCAGGATCTTACATTTGAAATATTTACCAAGTGTTTATTCAGAAACTATTAAAAAATCACATGTGCTGGGATACATATGAGACATCAGTTGTCCCATCTTACAGTGATGCTGTGTTTATGGATATCCTTCCCATTGCCTGCTGCCCAAAGGGGTAAAGACATTTTATAGAGATGTGTACAGTCCATCATTTGGTCTTTCAGGATGCCAGTAAACATGTGGATCTGTACAAGTGCAATTGTACTCGACTAAACAATAATAAACTGGCTACAACAGTTGCAAAATCATTATATTTTGGTTAACTAATACAAAATTTAAAAAGAAAGAAAAAATGAAACTGACAAATCAAAAATGAATTTTTTTTTTACTGTTAAAATGAATGCCTTCTACATATCCCTCACTAGTTTGCCCAACCAGACTCCTGAGCAGGAGGTTGCTAAATGATACATTTTTTCAATAGAGAAACATGATTTTTTTTCTATTGTGATCAGATTTTATGTCTCTGATTGTCTGTTAAGATTTGGTCATAACTGGCATAATCTAAAGACTTAAAAGGTCCTTCTGATACTATCAGATTTGGGAAAAAAAGCTCTCACTGTAGTGCAATACTTTAAAGCAATCCACAGACTTTGGACCTCATCATCCTGGGGGAAAAAAAAAAAAAGAAAAAAGAAAAAAGAAAAAAAGAAACATTTAAACATTCCAGTATTTTTACTCATAAGAAGAATTCTGCATCCTCTATCTTAATTTTTTGAACTTTTGACTAACTTTGCTCAATGAGTGAGTCTCCAGAACTACACACATTGGTAAAGTTGTTCATGTGCTTAAGTGCCTGCAGGATGAAGGCCTAAGCTGGGACTTCTTTCACAAATAGAGATACTCAAGTGAGTTAAAAATTTGCAAGATTAGGCCCTAAAATAGTGAAGGAAAGAGAAATGCTAATGTGCATATAAAAATAGGTGCTACAATAAAATATTTTTTTATATTTCATCAATAAGTTATTTTCACTAACCAGTTATGGATCATATATCTCTGCACTCTTTAATGATTTGTCCACATCTACAGTGATCCCGTTAAAGATCATAATATATTTTTTTTTAATTCAAAAGTCCAGAAAGTATACAAACACATCCTTAAAAAAAGGAAACCTTGTATTAAAGTCGGGGTGTGCTAATCTCTCCATAAAAGCCATTTAGACTCACCCATGGCTAAAAGGGGAAAATGTGCGCCGTACTCTTCAACCAGAGAGAAAACTGAAATAAAGAATGTCTGTAAAAAAAAAAAAAAAAAGGGAAAAAAGAAAAAAAAGCATGACCTGAATGTGGCCTGACAAGAAACCATGAAATCTCCTGCCACCTTCCCCAAACACATATGGACACCCCCACAATGCCAGCGTTGTGCCCATTTTACACAATAGGTGGTTTCCGACTTCCAAATGCAGTAACAGCGAAAAAAACCAAAACCAAACCAAACTGAACAGCACACCCTTTCAGAATCATTCCCCGAAGCTGAAAAGTCCTGTGCCAAGGCACTTCACCCTACAATAAAATGAATTAAAGGGGAGAAAAGAGGAGGGGGGAGAGGTGTGTGTGTGTAGGGAGGTCAGCATTTACGTTTCTTTGTTTTGCGTGTGGTTGTTAAATACAAATACTCTAGAGAAGGAGCTGCTGAGACTGGCGAGGGGACGGGGGGCGGGGAGGCTGTTTCTCAGAACTGGCTGAATGTGGTCTGTTTTTCCAGCACTTCGAGGTAGTCCGGCTCTGTGTTTAGTTTTGCTTTTAGCTCCAGATACTCGTTCCTGTTGGGCTCTACATAGACAGTACTCGGGGGGCTGTAGAGCACCGTCTCCCGGAGCCTGGCGTCCCCCGGCCCCGGGTGCAAGTACTGGTGGGCACGCCTAAGGTCATAGTTGGGGGAGTAGGTGTAGGCGGCGGGGAGCTTGGGGTAGTCGGGGAGGGTGGAGCCGGGTGTACCCAGCGTGGAGGGGGAGTGTTTGTCGGGCTCCAAAATGCCCCTGTAAAAGCGGTCGGCGTCTTGCACCGGCGAGAGCAGCTCCTCCCGCGGCTCGATGGTGCTCACGCTGTACGCGGGGCTGCGCGCCGGCGCATCCTCCCCGCCGGGCGCCGGCGGCGGCGGGGGCGGCGGCGCGCCCCCCCCGGGTGGCAGGGGGTGGCTGCTGTAGGTGACCTTGAGCTCGTGAAGGTCTTTGTAATCCTCGCCCGAGTTGCCTTCCCGGGAGCGGTAGATCGGGTTTTTGCACATGTGGCCCAGGGGGTGCGGGATGTACTCGTAGACGTGGCCGGCGGGGGTCTTCACCTTGGGCAGCGCCGCGCCCCCGCCGCCGCCGCCGCCGCCGCGGTGAGGCGGGTGCTGCTGGAGGTGGGGGTGGTGGTGGTGGCCGCCGCCGCTGTAGACGCTGTACTGCATGTTGAAGGAGCTCACGTCGGAGTTGTTGGCGCTGGCGTGGTCGCCCTGGCCCTTCTTGCGCCGCTTCATCACCAGGACGAAGAGCCCCGCCGCCACGAAGACGGACATGATGAAGACGAGCAGCAGGCTGAGGATCAGCACCGAGAGCGGCACCGAGGAGCTGCCGCCGCCGGCGCCGCCCGCGGGCGCTGAGCCGCCCGCCGCCGCCGTGCCATTGAGGCGCACGGTGGAGGAGGACGGGGTTGTCCTGGCTGGCAGCTGGCCCGGGGACGGCGTGGGCGTGGAGACGACGATGTCCGAGTAGTCGGGGCACAGCAGCTCCGCCCGGACGGCCCGCATGTCGCTCTGGGCAAACTTCTTAGGGGACTCGCAGATAACCTGGTCCACCAGGACACCGGTGTTGAGCTGTTCCAGCCACAGCTTCATGCCCACCACGTCGCAGGTGCAGTCCCAGGGGTTCTCGTGCAGGTCGATCTGCAGCAAGGATTTCAGCTGGTCCAGCACCCCGCTCACTGGCAGGTAGGAGAAGTGGTTGCTCCGCAGGCTCAGCCTGTAGAGAGACAGACCAGAAAAAATGTTCCCTGGCAAAGATCTCAGCAGATTGTTGTTCAAAAACAACAGCTGAAGGTTGGGGACAGATTCAAAGGTGCCTGCCTCTATCTCCCGGATGACGTTGTATTGCAGGAAGAGGTACTGAAGGCTTTGCAGCCCATAGAACAGCTCTGGGCTCAGCCGCTCGATCCGGTTCCCATTCAGGTACAGCCTTCGCAAATTAGTTAAATCCCCAAAAGCCCGGTCCTGAATGACCGAGATCCGATTATTGCCCAGATGCAGCAAATCCAGCCCAGTGGCATCCACAAAATCTGCCCTGCGTACCAGCGCAATGTAGTTCTCCGTCAAATACATCTTCTTAGGATTATAGGGTTTGGGCTGCAGTTCAGAAATGCTCTCAATCTTCCTCTCCTGACAATTGACGTTGAGGCCCAGGTCAGAAATCTGCAAGTTGCAAGTGCAGGCAGTGGGGCACTCCAAAGGCACCGGGGATTTGGTCTGGTAGGCAATGCTGGGGCCATAGTTGCTGTATCCCAGGTCTTTTGAGGGCAGGCGGGAGGTGGGGCGCACCCTTGTCTTGTTGGGTTGGCGAGTCCCTTTGGGGGGCTTCAAGGGAGATTTGTAAACAGCTGAAGAAGAAGTGGCCACGGAGTTGACTGAGGCCGGGGTGGTGTGGAAATACCCTGTAGTGCTCAATGGTGTCTGAGGTCTCATTTCATAATCCGAGATGAGCCTCCTGGGGCAAAGCTCCTGCTTAGAGACTTCATCCAAGTCTCGACCATGTAAGCGGAAAGGGGTCTCGCAAACCACATCTCCCACCAGAGCAGAGTATGAGATACTGTCCAGCCAATCCTTTAGAGCAATCAACTCACAAGAGCAATTCCAGGGGTTTTCCTCCAGCTGCAGCTCCACCACTTTATCCATGTGCTGCAGGAGGCCCACATAGGGCAACAGCTTCAGCCGGTTACCCCTCAGGTCCAGGTGAGTTAAGGGCACAAAACGGAAAAGGTTGTTGGGCAAACTGGAGAGGAGGTTATCATTGAGAATCAGCACCTGCAACAAATGCAGTTTGCTGAAGGCATTGGGTTCAATAACGCTAATATAATTATAATCGACCTGTAGGTATTCCAAACTCTCTAGCCCCAGGAAAGTGTCATCCCGTAAAAGTTCCAACTTGTTATTGTTCAGGTGCAGCCTCCTTAAACCTCTCAGACCATGAAAGGCCCCAGTTTCGATGTCTTGTATGTCATTGCTCCCCAGATGCAAAATCGAAGCCCCCGTGTAATTGACAAACTGGTTTGGGTACAGCCTGTTCAAGAGGTTCCCAGACAACAAGAGGTGGTAAACAGGGAACCTTGGTGGACTGATCTCAAAAAGGCTGATGATCCCTCTGTTTTCACAGCTCACTGTTAAGATGCTGTCCTTTTCCTCACAAGGACACGCATTATCACAGATTTCCCCATAATACTCGATGCTTTCTGCCCAGGAAAGGACTAGTGATGTTAAAGCAAATGCGATCATCTGCAGCATCCAGATATGCATTTTTTTGTTGAGGTCCTGTTCCAAAGTTACTGTAGAGCAGCAAGCATACATTTTATTTCCTGTAAGGATAAGGAGAAAAAAAAAAGAAAGTAGCATAATAGGGTAGCCCCATAACATTAGAAATGGAAACAAAGTTTATATATGTCTTCAGTAGGGCAGAGAACGGATTGTCCACCAACCAAAAAAAACCCCCTGCTGTCACTTCTAATTCCCACACTTTTGGAAACTGGATGATATGCCTTGATTAAAGGGTTGATAGGCAACCCCTTGCGAGTCAAATGCCTGCAGTGTATAAAAAGGTGAGGTCACAGTAGGAATTGTTCTGGTTCTGTTGGTGTGGGGTGAATTTCAATGCTTCTTTGGATTTCCTTTTCACAACCAGCCCCATAAATATACATAAAATGGCTGTCAGTTCAGTTTCACGTTTCTAATTTAAGAGAAAAGAAACACCATTTTACGAGGTTTCCCACCTCCTCTATTACCCAGATCCCTCTTCCCTTCAGAACCTCCCTGCTGAACCAGTGCACAAGGTCTTCCCCTCCTTTTACCTTGATTTTTAACCGGTGGTGGAAATACCATGGTAGGAATCCAAAGAAAAATGCTCAGTGCTGAAAATGGCATCTTAATTCAACAGAGGGAATACTGACACATTCTCCACATCACACATTTCTTAAAACAGTTTTCTGTTGGTGGGGTTTTTTTCCCTAGCTATACATTTACAAAGCACACACACACCCACACAGACATGCACACACGCGCACACACATGCACACACGCGCGCACCCCCAGATGACTTTTGTGCAGAAATTCTTCTGTAATGAGATTAAACACATTAACCTCCTACTTCAGTGCACTTAACAGCTCTCTTCAATTATGGAAATTTTGTATCTTTACAAAAGCAAATAACATTAATTGATATTTGATCCCCTCCCAAGTTATACACAATGTAACAGAGCTCATTTCAAGCAGAAGTCTTCTGTTCTCTCTCTCACACACACATATACTCTCAAAAGAAATGTTTTAACCACTCACCCAAAATCTGTGAAAAATGTAAAACATGCAGGTCATCTTCGGAGTCTCATCCATATCTGACATAGCGCTTATTCCCAATGTTCTGCAAAACTAGCCTGGTAGAAGTGGAGAGATCTAAATAGGTCTCATGAAAATATCTCATTGCCAACACTCCGAACATCAGAGTTACTGATTATAAGCAGCGATGGCTGTCAGTGCTCTTCATCCTTTAGGGGAGACACCCAGGCTGATTAAAAGCCAAGGAGGGTAGAAGGGAAACCCTACCATTGACCTACGTCAGTAATTTAATGCCCGAATTCCACCTAGCTGGAAACAAATCCATTCCTTTTTTGCTGTTTTTCTGAGTCCTTGTGGCTTTCTTCTACTAGTCTAAAAGCAATATGAATAGGGAAAATAAATGCATTTTGTGTGTCGGTAGGGGAAGACTAATAAATCATCAGGCTTAAATGCTGGGATGTTGGAGCAGGCTTGCCTTTTCTATCGTCCACCTCAGAGCTCCCATCCTCATCACACAACTCTGGTTTGGAGGAACGCATCCTAAAAAATGAGAAGTCTCAGTACTGCAAGACATCTCCTGTGGCATCGGGTTCAAGGCTGCAAAACTAGCACTTGCAGCAAAGGCAATCATGCAGCAAGAAATCGGAAGTCTCCGTGAATCTCCCTCTAATTCTGACCAGACGTCAACTGGATCGGAATTACTCAAAGCAAAACGGCTTCACTGCATAAAGGCAGCAGAAATCTTACTCAAAGGCATATATCTAACATATTTTTTTTCTCAGCTCGATCAGATCCATTCATCCATTAACCAACAGTTCTTTGGAGAAGAAAAAAAAACAAAACACAATGACAACCTATCGAAAACCTGCCCGGTCAGTGTTAAACTCACAGGCATTTTACAACTTTAATTCAATTATGGTTAGCAAAGGAGGCAAATACAATTTTCCCTCCCTCTCCCTTTCCCTTTTCCCTTTCTCTGACAAAAAACAAAAACAAAAAAAAAAGGCGGGGGATGGGAGAAAAAGAAAATAAAGTTGTAGCTGGCTATATGCAAGGTTGCAATCCCGCCCTGGAAACCCCTCTGTGATGACTGTGTGCTGCTGTTCGCCAGCTCCCTACAGAGGTTCAGATTGAGGGGGGGGCGGGGGGTGGGGGCGACGGGGGGGGAGGGGAGAAGAGGAAAGGGGTTGCATCGGGATTTTTCTTGCGTGTGTGGTGGGGTTTTTTTTCTTTCTTTTTTTTTTTTTTTCTTTTTTTTTTTTTTTCTTTTTTTTTTTTTTTTTCCCCGAAGAGTTCAACCCTTAGATTACCGCACTGCATATCCGGCTGGAAGCAGCTTTCAGTACCGCCGACAGCAGCAGCGAGCGAGCAGCCCCAGCCGGACACTGCCACCCAACTGAGCAGCACCCCGAGTTGGGAAAAATGGCTTTCGGGGGAGGGGGGCAAACGGCGGGGAACTGGGGGTGGAAAGCAACAGCAAGGAAAGACCCGGCGGGGAAGGGGCGGGGAACGAGGAAGGGAGGAAGAAAGGAGGAAAAGAGAGCGAGAGAAAAGTCAAACCCGGTACTTACTTCGCCCGAAATCTCCAGGGCCCAAGCATGGTGGCAGCTCATGAAGATGCCGACCCGCTGCGCGGGCGCTGCGCGGAGCCGCCGGGGCGGCGGAGGCGAGGATGGCAGCGCCGGGGAGCTTGGTGCGGAGCGCGCACGGGCACCCCCCGCACGCAGGCGGCGCCGAGGCACAGCGCGCGCTCAGGGGCGCGCACACGCGGGCACACGCGCCGCACACTCACACTCACGGGCGCGCGCGCCCCTGGGCACCCGCGGGGGCGCGCCCGCCGCGCACGCGCGCTATGGCGCGCGCCCGCGCGGCGGGAGCGGGGGCGGCCGGCGGAGCGCCGCGCTGTGCCCGCGCCGCCGAGCGCAGCGGGGAGGCGGAGGGAGGGGAGCGAGGGCGGGGCGGCGGCGCCGAGCGGGCGCGGGGGGGCGGGAGTGCGGGGGCCGCGGGGGAGGGCCGCGCTGCGGGGCGGGTGTCCCCGGGTGACGGCGCGGCGGCGGCAGCAGCCGGCCCCGTGGGGCGTCGCGCAGCCCGCCCGCACGGGCACCCAGCGCACGGGCACACGCAGGCACACACATGCCGATACCAGCGCGGCGCGTCCGCCCCTCCACTCCTCCGCCCCACGCACCCCGGGGCTGCGCTTGCACTTTCGCCAGCAAGGGCCAACTTTCCCCGCTCTCCGCCGCCGCTCTGGACGCCTCTCCCGCTCCCTGCACCCCTCGGGCGGAGGTCCGCAGCCGCCCCGTCCTCTCCCGCAGCGCTCGCTGGCCGCGGCCGGGCGTCGCGGACCGGAGCCGCGGAGAGGGGGCGGCGGGAGCCGGTGCCCCGGTGGTGGCCGCTGCCGCTTCTTGCTGTGAGGGAGCCTCCGCTCCGTTCGCGGAGACCGCGGGGAATTGGGTGGTCGCGGTGAAACAAAGTGTCGGGTTTCGCTGCGCGCGTTCTCCGACATCGGGGGCGCGGGCGTGTTATCGGAGCCGTTCAGCTTTACTTTTCTCCTCTGCTCACCCCAGGCGCGGGTCGCGGAAGGAGCGGGGGCGCGGATGCCACAGCAGCATCTAAGAGATCCTTGGCCGCCCCCCATTCCCGCCGGGCCGCTCCCCGCGGCCGCGCTCCCGGGCGCTCCAGGCGGCCGCCGGCGCGGTGCGGCGCCTCCCGCCGCCGCCAGGTGGCAGCGCAGGGTGGCGGATGGGCCGCGCGGGGCGCCCGCGGGCGCTGCCCCCGGCTCGGGCAGCGCGGCCGGAGCCGCCACGGAGGAGGCGACGCCGCCAGGAGCGCGTTCACTTTGTTCCCGGTGGGATAACCGCCGTTACTAGGTGTGCATGCGGACCACAGAGGGGTTTTCTGTGCTAAGGCTGTCTTTAGCTCAGGGGATTTTTTAATTTTTTTTTCTGCCCCCCGATTAAATGTCGGGTTTTATTTTCGGTGAAATTGCGTGTTTGGCTGATCTTAAAAAAAAAAAAAAAAAAAAAAAAAAAAAAAAAAAAAAAAAAAAAAAAAAAAAAGAAGAGCATAATTGCATATGTGAAAGATGTGCACGTGTTCCATTTGAGTATTAGTTGCTGTCATGTGCTGTCTAGATTGTAGTACTAAATCTAATAGGTGTTATGCACACAGGAGCACACGGAGTACACCCCATGTGCACAGCACAGAGGTTGGAATCCAGCTTTAAGTTAAAGGTAATGCTAGATGTATTTGTCCCTCTGTTTTTTTCCTGTACAAGTGTAAGCACTGAACAATACTCTGTCTGTGGTATATGATATCTGCACATCTGTATCTTCAGCTGACCTCTGTTAACTCATATCTTGATATCTCAACATGCTAAACCCAAAAATTGTTAAAAAATCATCTTTTTTTGTAATGTTCAGCTTTCCCTAAAAGGCATATTCATCTTCTCTGCAAACATAAAAGGAGTGTGACTCAAATCTTGTTTCCCCAGGCCTGAAATAAGCAAGATCTGGTATTTGGATAGAAGGCAAATTTCTTATATGGACTAGGTAGTTTTCCTGACCTTGTAGAAGCTCTTGGAACTCTTCTCAGTAGGACAAAGTACATATTTATATTCTTAAAGGATCACTGGCTTTCCTGTTTCAATGCAAACCCAGTTAATTCAGAGGAAGGTTTTGAAAGCTTTTGATTGTGTTCCAAGGTGCTACTTTCAGTCAGGAAAAAATACCAAACCATACCCCATACACAGTTTTTTCCCCCTACATACACTCTTTTAAGCTTTTCTAATATACAACATGGAATTTATGACAGTGGAACAAAAAAAAAAAAAAAAAGAAAAAAAAAACAAAACCAAAAACAAACAAACAAACAAAAAACCAAAAACAAACAAACAGACAAACAAAAACAAAAAAAAAAAACAACCAAAAAAAAACCCAAAAAAAAACCCCAAAAAACCAAAAAAAAACCACAAAAAAACCCACCAAATCCCACAGATACTAAACAGACATGTCTTACAGGAGTTTCTTATGGCATCACTGTTTTTGAAAAAATATCTTTCTTTTGAATTAATGATGCTGCATTTTGAATATATGGAATTCTATCCATATATGCTTGCATTTTTTAGGCCTGTCATATTTATAGCATCTGCCTGTGTCTCTATGCTATTTTTCTCTGTTTTTCTCTCTGAAGCACAAAATTAGACACACATAAATACTTTTTTTTTTTATTCATAACAGAGAAAGATATTTTACATAACCTTGTCAGCTAGGTTGAGTTTAACTCCTTCTTGAAACTGTTTTGGAGAAGTTGACATTTCATAAGCCTGAAATCATGTTAAAAGCTATCATGGTAAAGTCAACATTGTAGATATATTTCAGTTTAATTTTTCTGATCCTGTACTAGTGAGATATTAAAAGGCATCATAAGTAGAAAGTCTGATTTAATATAAACTTACTTGCAAGTTTTTAGACTTCTAGATAGTTTTAGTAGCATGTGGGAGATTTAAATAGTTATTAGTGTAGAAGTATCATGCTGTTGTTCCATTCTTTCTTATTCTTAGTCCAGAAGTATTTCTGGCAGTGAAAAGTTATATCTGAATATTTGAACTAGAACTGTCATTTTAAACCAAAGCAAAAAAACCATCAAACAGTAAATTATACTAAATTTGTGAAAAATATTTTTTTTTTATTATAGTGTTGGCTCTTGGTAATTTATTTTTCATCTGCCTTTCATTAAACTGGAAAATCCTAAGCTCCTTTAAACTAAAATACTCAGGAGGAAAGATGGAAATAATTCATATAATCCTCATACGGAGTACAATTAGAGGGACCTGAGTGAGGATGGAGCAAGAGTAAAGATAGTTCAACAAAAGCATATGAGGCATACATGCATTATATGTAAAACTTGTAAGTGTGCAGGTCTTTCTAAGTACTTCAGTTTATAACGCTGGAAGAACAGTTGATCTAGCATGTGGAATCAGACATGGGAAAACAGGAATTTGAAGGTTCCAAAGTTGTTGAATGAAATATATTGGAACGGAAGGATAAACACTCTCTATGAAAGACAAAGAAAGTGTTGAAATAATTTCATGTTAATGCAGTAAAACTTGTTAAGGAATGAAGACTGTTAACAATAAAATAAAGCAATAAAATGTTAAATTTGAGGGTGAAGATGAGATAGTGTCCACTTGAATGAAAATCATTGAGCAAAGGGTAGGAAAAATACTTAATAAGGATGAAGCCTATTCTGAATCTGCTGGTACAGATTGGAGCTGGAAAATAATGTCTACAAATATGGGTGAAAATAATGCTAAAGCTGAGATTGCATGATCATGCAGATTTGTGTTATTTCTTACAACAGCAAAAAGTTCAACCAATGTTGCTGGGGATGACATGAATTTGAACATGATAGAGGATAACTTCTTTTATGGAACAGATACTGAGCCAGCAAGGGACAAGGATAATTTAGATGAAATTTTAGTAAATAATAGGATCAGCAGGATAAACTAATGATAGAAAATAATCCTAAAAATAATGGTTTCAATCTTTTCTACTTCATGTGATGTTTCAAGACAGAAGAATGTGAAGGATTTGTAATTTCCATGCAGTGTTTCAGAAAAGCAAACTCAAAAATAAAAAACTTCAGTGAGTACTGGAAGAAGAATTCAGATAATACAGATGCTATATTTTGTAAAAACAAGCAAATATTGAATTTTTACAGTGGAGGAGAAGGGGAGAAACAAAATAGCCCACCTAAACCGGAATGAAAAAGAATGCCCGGAATGTAAAAACCTTATTAGGTAAAAGCAAGTTATTAAGAGTAAGCACAAAACCAAAAGAGAATGAAAAGGAGATATTGATTAGCAAGAAGAAATCTGCATCAATAATTAGAAGGCATAAAACCAAACTGAGAATGGTCAGAAACCTTGTTAAACCAAAACTTACACAGAAACCTGAAATAGAGTAAAAACTTCTTAGCAATGTAATTAAAATGAGAACTTAAGAAGTGGGATGGTTGTTAAACGATGGGGTGGACATTAAGAATAAAGTAGGCCAAGACTAAATAGGTACCAGGAAAGTTGCCTCTGTTTCTGGTTTGATATCTAGTGAAAGTAGGAGTAGGGTAAGAGAAGTCACATCCTCAGTGTATCATGGCACAAGCATTTGGTCCAGCAGTTTTATGTCCTAAAATATTGAAAGGATCAGCTCCTTTGTAATACACATAGCACTGTGTATTACACTTAAGGGTATAAGGGTCTGGACGGATTTTTTAGACAAAATTAGAGGTCTTTCTGAGAAACAGATGTGTTGAGATACATATATGTGCAAATATGTATATGCATATACTATATACTATATACTATGTAAATATTTTACAATTTTAGTCTTATTTTCTATATTTTAACATGTCAGTATTTCTAAAGTCAATTTGTGTGTATCTATATATTGCTTTCTTTTGGTCTAGGCTGATCAAAAATAGTGTGAAATTGAATAATGCATTCTAGAAATTCATGATTTAAAACTTTTGTTATAAACTGGGAAGATCCAAGTCTATAGAAAATTCCAGAAATTTAAAGCCAATAGTCAATCAGGAAGGGGTTATAGGTTGCTATTACAAGTGAAGTACTTATATAAAGGGAAAAGAAAAATGTGATTCTATGATGTATTAGGCAGGATGTCATAATAAGTAACAAGTCATTATTAGTATTGTAAAGGATGTGCTTTTTCATGAGTTCCTGGTGTATTATGCATGGTTCTAGTCATACATTCAAAGAAGATACTAAAATGAAGTCTAAAGATCAGGAAGAAACTGTGGTAATTAGGGCATGGAAAATGTGTCTACAGAAGAGAGATTAAAAAAAAAAAAAAAAAAAGGAATACATAGCCAAATAGATACTGAAAGGACACGAGTCCTTACAAATGCATTTTTAATTAGATGCTAAAAAAATTAAAAAGCAACAAAACAAAAAAACGCAAAACAGAATGTATTTGAACAGAAGAGGGATGTTGGCATGCCATCAAATGCTTATATATTGATTATAAAACCTAGGAAAAGGAAGAAGTTTACTCACTCTTTGAGACTGGAAAGGTCTTCCAAATAGGTAATCAGGCCAAAAAAAGTTTTTTAAAATACAACTTGAAAATAAAAAAAACTGTGTAATTGAATGGGACAGTTCCTGTTAGAATAGGGACCTTTGTGGCAAGTTGGAAAGGAAAAGACTTTTTGAAGAAGTTGGAATATGTTTTTTCTACACTTATACTGTATCTCTTCTCTGCCTGAGGGCTTACTGCAGGCTCTCAGGTCAGGTAGGATGTTTTCTCCCTTTATTGTATAATTTAGATTCTGAGTTATGTTAATTTCTTTTTTTCTTTTGTTCTTCTTTGTATAGTGGGAGATGCTATAACTCCTAGAACATTCTGCAAAGAATTTCTAACATATTTCCTCCTATTGAGGGGGTCTCCACAGACCATTGGCATTGCCCTTTTTTCTCTTCTTCCTCCCTTTTTTCTTTTTCCCCAAGGAAGACTTGAGGTTTGACTTTTGTTCTTTACTGCAAATTAAAGTTTTTGAGTCAGTGGGAAGTACCATCTAGACTAAAAGTTCTATAGACCTCTCTCTCTCTCTCTCTTTTTTTTTTTTTTTTTTTTACTAAATATTTAGTATATTGTAATTCTCAACTGTGAGGATGTAGAAATGTAGATAGTCCGTTTCAGCAATATGCCTCTATTACTACTTATGAAAATCAAATTCAATTTGATTCAGTTCCATTATCTCAAAAATGCTAGCTAAATTTTCAGCATTTTCAGTAGGACATGGCATGGATTAAGTGGCAAACTGCAAAAAATCTCTCTGAAATTTCCTAAACTGTTTTGTCATTATACATTAGTTCTGACTTTTCATTTCTGTTATCTCCTTGCTATACTTAGGATTATCAAATAATTAGAATTATTTAATGTAAAATATGTCTAATATAAGGTACCTAATCTATCTATAATAACTGAAATAAAAGGATTCCTATTTCTTCTGGATCTGAACACTTCCTCTGGGATAGCATCTGAGTTTTTCTGGTGGAAGTTGTAGAGTAGGAAAAGAGGTTTATTAATATTCTTACATACAGGGGTAACCTTAAGGTACAAATCTATTAGGCTATTCTTTTCTTTCTGCTTTTTCCTACACTAAGCAAAACAGATTAAACAGAAGAAACTCAGAGAACTACCAAGTGATTTTTGCCTTAATGGTTAAAACATTCAGTAGAAGGAGCATGCTTAAAATTTCTACACCACATTAGTTAGCAGAAATTTAAATATGATCAGTATACTGTCCCTCAAATGCAGTGACTGACCTGTCTCATCCTTGTTCACTTTGGGGAAGTTAAGCTTCCCATGAGAATTTCTAATGAACTGTTCCTCACAAGCGTACAAAAGCAGGGGAAGTCAGAAATTGAAAATCGGAGATTATGTATAAATTAGACTTCCAAGTGATTCAGTAGTAACAGACAGCACTAATGTAATTTCAAATGTCTTTGAAAAAGATTGCTGCAAGAAATACAGCAAGAAATGTTGATCCTTGAGGCACACGAATGTACCCAGCAAGAACTTTGGCGGTCTTAATGGTTTCTGAATACTGCATCTAGGCTCTGTAAATGATAGGTAAGACTAAATATAATAATATATAGACACACACATATTTATTTGTAGAGTTCACCCTGCAAAACTTTAAGTGGATGCAGGTGCTTAGCTTTATGTTTTTCCATTTAAATATTTTTTTTTGGAATCTATTTGAACACACAGTAATTAATACACTAAAAAGATAAATCCTTAACCTGACTTTTTCAAGAAAACAAAGCTATTTCAATGCATTTCTACATAATGTGTTTTAACAAATATTTATAAAATATAACCATAATCCATGTGTCAGTTTCACATATTTATATACATACATTCACAGGCTGATTTTATCAGCTTTGTCCTTACTTAAAATAAATATGAAAATTTATTTACAAAGTGATAATCAAAAAATGATCTATTACTTTATTATTCTACCCAAGAGGCACTATAACTCTGTTGTGATGCATTAAAGGAAAGTGAGGAATATTTTGTTTTGTTTTCTCTTTTTAAGTAAGCAGACTCGCTCCAGTAAAAGTGCAAAACCCTGAGAGTGAACTGAATTTGCATGTTGTGGCTACTCGGCATGGCCTGAATTTCATACCACTGGTGGCTCCTCCAGGTCTTCCTAGAGGGGAGTTTTCATCAGTTTCTGCCACTAGGTGTCCCTATGTGTGTGCGGGAAAATCCGCACTTAGTGGATGGAAACGTTAACTGAAGGAGGAGGAGAAATTGAGCAGGAGGAGTAGAAAAGATGATAGTAAACTTGCTTCATGGTTTTGTGTTCTGTTTGACAACCGTCTTGCATATTACTGAAGAGAAAATATGAATGGATTGATGATTGTGCGGTTACATGTCAGAACAAACTTTTTTTAAAAAGAAGAATGGATAATAATTTGCTCTTAGATATTACATAGTCTTTTTGATGTTATGTGTATTTTTTGATATTATGTATTTATATATATAAAATCGGAAAATAATCTTCTGAAAACATTTCAGTCTGCTTTATGTTTGGTAAATTTATTATAATTTTAAAATTATTCATACCATTTTGTATAAAAAATGGATTTTCACACAGTAAACACAATTAATTATATATGTCAGAGAATGATGAAGAAACCTGTACTGTGATTAGCTTCTCTAGAACATCTTGATAAATGGGATGTTGCAAGAATTAAGAGCCTTTGATGGATTGTGCAGCCCTATAACCCTTACAATTAATGTTTAAATAGATCCCTGGTAATGGAAAATAATGTGGTTTAGACCCCAATTCTTTTGATAATCAAGTGGCTATTAAATGTTATGCAAACATTCTTCTAGTTAGTTGTTTAATCAAAGTCAGCACCTATTATGATATGAAAGCTTTAAAAATTATATATTATTGCCTATTAATAATAGTAACAAAAGCCCCCAATAAAAGTAAAAATTAAAAGAGATTTTTTTCTTTCAGTTATAGTAAATAGGATACTTGAACAGACACCTCAGAGTATTAAATAATCATTTTCTCTGACATCAAAAGGCTGCATGTACAATGAGAACAGGATTATACTGAAATTGTCCAGCAAACAGGGTTGTTGAGTAGTGTGTTCTCTTTTTCAAAATATAGACCTTTACTTAATAGACAAGCAAGCAAACAAACAAGCTTTCATCCTTCCCAATACCATTCAATACATGACTAGAGAAAAGCTACTTTTCTGAACCCATAATTCCGAGCTTACTTCTTTTGAACTTGTAGAGAACAATAGCTCTTTCTCAGAGATGTCAGCACTTTTATGTTAAATATTTTACTTCTGGGCTTCTATATCACACATAGTCTAAGAATTTGGAATTATGGAAGATGCTTTATTTTAAAGATATTTACTACTATCAGCATAATTTTGTTGGAATATCTCTACTTGTTTTAAGGGAGTCATGGTCTTGGTTTAAAATTTGAGCCCATAGTCTTCTAACACAAGAGTGAGTTGCAAGTCCACTGCACAGAAAACTTAGGCCTTGGTGGATACAATAATGAATCATAGCTTATTATTCTTCATTAAACTTGTGTACTTCAACACTGATATGATAGTCTGATATTTGATTTGGATTTCCACTTGTCTATTTCAAATTAAGTTAAATTTAAGTATATCTCCTCAGCTGACAAGACTGAGTTTTGGCAGATCAAAAAAGCTATGAGACAAATTTATTTTAAAAAAATGAAAACCTGTCTTTAAAGATACTGTGGTTAGTTCCCATAGTCTTCACACCACAGGCTGGGATTAGGCTACTTTGAGTATCTGTCACTTACAACTTTTTTACCATAGGCAATGGAAGGAGAGGAACTGGTGGTTTATCATTCAATATGAAGAAATAGAACATGAGATTTGTGAGCAAGAGATATTAAACATTATTGTAGACAAGTGGAAAACACAAATAAAAATCTGTGTTTTATAATCACTAAAATAACTGAGTAATACAAGTGTTTTAATACAAGTTTACCAGTGAAGCTATGAGTTTCAGTGAAAAATGATAGTGATACATGTCTATACATGTTTTATATTGTGTATACTCTCTATATAAAGCATAAATATATCTTGCAAGACACTAAAGATGCATTATATTGAAGAAAAAGAAAACAAAGTCATCATAACTATATGATACACCTTAGTTAAGAATATCAAAATGCCCTGCAAGCATTGTTTATGTGATGCAAGCTATACAAGTTACAATACACCAAGAACCTTCTCACATGCTTTGGTAAAGATTAGTATAGAGTTAGAATCTTCAGAGGAAAAAGTTCTGAAGAGCAGTTTATCTCTGCATAGAGGTGGTGTGAAAGTTAAAGTCTTTATGTATTTGATTACATTAAAGTCCTAATGTAATTTCAGCTCTAGATTTCTATATATATCCCTGTGGAACATAAATATCCTACAAAGCTTAAGTAGAAAGCCACATGGGATTTTACTATGTTTATTTCTCTTATGGTGGTACTCAATAGTTGCAAATGACATTCTCCACTAGACATATCTGACCGGGTAACATCAAGCCATGGGGCTGTTATGTAACCTGTGACTTAGAGAAAATAATTTGGAGCGAGAATGTCAGTCTTATTGACATCCAGTGGTAACTGAATAGTGGGAAATTACTTAAGTGTACTTGGCTACCTGTAAATTTAAAGCCACGGTAGAAAAAGCAGATGAAAGAAAGGTGAAAGGGAATATTATCCTCAGTCTTTATTTCAGGAGTGGAAGGAAAATGAGATCAGTTAACTGAAATGTTGCATATGGAATGTCAAATACCTTATTAAATTAATTATTTTCTCAGAGCTCCTTTTGAGTATCTCATCCAGAATATGAATCAGACTCCTAATATAGTAAAATTTTGGAAATATTATATGTTCTTTTGTCTTGCTTCAATCCTTTTTTTTTTTTTAATGCAAATTTATTGCTGAAAATTGTAGCAACAGAGAATTCAAGTAAATAAGAGTATCAGTACCTAAATCATGAAGTCTTCCTTGCCCAGGATGAACTTTAGCCTTTGAAGTCTATATAGATTCTGCAAGCTTCAAGATTTGTTAAGAAGCTGTCTACATTTACAAAATGTTGCCTACTTCTAAAATGCATCTATGCAGTATTAAATTAAATTAAATTAAATTAAATTAAATTAAATTAAATTAAATTATTCCTTCCACTTGAACAATTTCCCAACTATTGTAGGAAAAGCAAGAAATATTTTCATAGCTTTAGAAAATGAAACTTACTTTTTAAAGGCAGATGAGTACAATGTTTTGGAATAATCTTACTAGGCAACCATGCATGGTGTCTGAATCAGGGCCAATTCATCTCAAATACTATCCTATAGATAATGATGTGAGATGGGCATCTCTCAAGGATTATTCTAATAACCTCAAGTCTCCTCTAAATATGTGTTTCTCTGTACCGATCGAGGAGATGAAATCCATTTAGCTTAGTGCCTGATACCTGAAATCAAGTGGGCTTAATACATACTTGGTGAATACATAAAACCAGACATACCTGAAAATAACTGTAAAAGGATAAAAACATATTTAAACTTTATGTCATCTGCAGTCTTACTGATATTGATGGGGCTTTCTGGGAAATATAGTGCTGCTAATCATGGGGTGGATATTGTGTCAAAATTCAGACTTACATTAGCAAATTTCTTTTAAAACTTAATATTACAGGAAAAACCCTAAGTTCTTTCAACAATTATTTCATATTGTTGCTAGCAAATGCTCATGAAAATTTCTGTACAACCAAGTTCAGTTTGTCTAGTTATATCTGTAATAATAGATATTTTGTCTTTGTTTTTCTGTTAGATTGTTATGCATGAATATATGGATTATTAAACAGCTGTCAGGATTGATGTGATAGCAGACCTGTGTGTTTTTTTGCCTATTTCCTTTTTTGCTGTTATACATTGTTTAAAATCTCATGTAGATATCATAATAGGAAATCAATTTCCTTGCTTTGTACTTACATTTTCTTATAAAAGAAAGTACCGTTTATTCAATGAATTATATCTAATTAAATAAGCAAATTAAATTTGTATTTTATTTACTTTCATTACATATCCCTTTGTTCTTAATAACATTTTTAACCAGCATTTTTTTGTTTGCATACACTTAATGGAGCTCAGTGGTTAACCTTCACACTCAAGATGAAATGGAATAAGTGTCTTTGTTATGCTGAAAGAAAAAATAAAAAAATACAGAAAATGTTGTCATCCCTTGCCTATGAAATTTGCAGATGTGACAGGATATTCAGAACAATAACTTCATGTGATTTATCAGTACTGACTGCTGACTGCCACAGTTTAATTTGCTACACTAACACCCAAAATGCTACTGTAAAATATAGACCTTTTGTTTTGCATTCCTCCTTTTGACAGAAACTGATTTAATTGACTTGTGTGTCCCGTGTGCTATCATTCCAAATTCCTAGCTGGAAAAATGTAGTACAATCATGAAAAACCTTCTGACCCTTCTCAATATGACAAATATGGAATCTCTAGCCATTCAACATATACTACTGCTTACAGCATACTTTCTCAAATAAAGACCGTGTTTCTGAATATCTAATATATTACTTATGCAGAGTAAAAAATAATGAATCTTCTCACTTTGCAAAAAATCGCCACCTATTATCCAAATTATTTAATCATTATTTAATATATAATTTTATTTTTCTTTTTTGAAAGTAAGAATAAGATTTGCATGTCGGAAATATACCCTTATATATTGTCCTATATAAGAAGTAGCTCTGATAATGCCATACAATTTTTCTTCACATCTGAAAAACTTATTTATTGCCTTGAACACTTGCCTTGACTACTCTTCCACTAAGGATAGGATTCTTTCAATTGTTTTCATGAATTGATTCAGGCTGCTAGTTGACAGACTGACAAAGCTTTCAAGAGTTTGCTTAAAGATCCAACATGTAAGTTAGATGAATTAGCACCTAAGAAAATGAGTCACATGGTGTTTATTGTTGCCATTGTCATTTATTCCTTTTTTATTTTACATAACTTCCAGTAAGTCTGTTGATAACAACAGATTCAAAGGCTAGAGCTTCAGTGATCTCATATATTAAATAATATCTTGAGAGAAATTTGTGGATAAGTTCAGGGACTTGCATGCTTAGAGGGAGCTGAGGTGGACTTCAGATATCTTGGAATATAAATGAAGACAGTTCCACTCAGAAGAGCCTTCTGTGACACCTAATTCTGAAGAGGCAAGAAACTGTTCTTGTGGGAGATGAGCTGTTCTTACTGGAAAAATTCAAGCACAGCAAATAGGTACTGGAGCATAATTTAAAGGAGGCTTATCTGCTCTAGGCTGTCCCTGTACTTAATGGTAAACGGGTGTTAAAAGCCTTCTTAAGATCTGAATCATCCTCTCAAGAAAGCTGTTTCTTTCAGTTGACTATGTCCCTTTATTCCTCTGGGAAACTAAGCATCTAAAATAATTTACAGGCTCATTTAGGGGCTGAAAGCTAGATGGGAAAAGTCAGGTTCAGGAATTTATTTTTGGATATGCTGGAACTCACTAAAAATGAGTAAGCATCCATGCTGCTAACCTCAGTTCTGGAAATTAAGAGAAGCAGTACATGAAAGTTCTGCACTATTATGTTATGTTCTTTAAAGGTTAGTAACAAAAAAAAATTAGTTTGAGAATGTGTCTGTGGGAAGTCTAATCATAAACCAGAGGAATTAACAACTCTGAGGGACAAAAGATTCTGACACAGACAAAAATTATTTTTGACTGAGTCAGTCTGCTAAAAGAATTTTTTTTCTTAACCCATATCAAAATATTCAGTGTTATATTATAATTCAGAACAAGCCTTTTTAAGAGTTAATTAGCCTTACATTGCTCCTTCACATCTCCCAAACGAAGTGCAATGCACATGAGAAATTCATATTTTGTTGCTGAGAGGTTGTGTGTCTTAAAGCAGCTCTTGACTTCCAACCACTTCATTGCTCTGCTAAGATCTTTCCCAGTGCAGTTTTTGACCTACTAAGTTTTCTGCAGTCAATTTCTTTTTGGAGCATGGAGAATCAGAAACTGTCTCGTGTCAAATATTTAACTCTTTAGCGTGAGTGATGTGCCATACATTCATGTATTATCTGCAGCCTAAAACGTACCACAGAAAGATCTTGTAAGAGGTCTTTTCTTACCATGTCCTTCAACATATACAGTCCAACCAGAAAGTGATAGACATTATGATGCTTATACCAATTCAGAGAGGGAGGAATATCTCTTCTTGACAGCCTTAACATCATTACACCTAACTTGTCCCCATCTCATCCCTTTACATTGTAACCAGGTAATGGCACTTAGGCTAATCCTGAGGGTGGAATCACCTAATGTAAGGTTAGCTCTATGCTTTTATCAGTTACAAAACTGATTATTGAAAAGCAATTAAAAACAACTGCTATAAAAAGGCACTGACTTTAATAATGGCACACAGGATATTCAGTCTAAATGCTTTAAATTAATATCAAGGAACTTTGGCCTGGAGCATTATAGGGTTTGTTTGTTTGTTTGTTTGTTTGTTTGTTTGTTTGTTTGTTTGTTTGTTTTTTGATGCTTACAATATTCTGAAAACTGCTGACAAGAATTTTACTTTGTTTCTTCTTGTTATTGTTGTTAATCTGTCGATTGTGGCATTAATCGGTTTCTTCCTAAAACGCCTGATGAGACTTGATTCTGTCATAAATAATATTTTATTAAATAAAGAATGTTTTCCATGCTTAAGTTAATATCCTGGGGTTTATCTTTTTTTGGTTTTATTTTTGTTTTTCTCCAACTCTGTGCTTCTGAGTTCTTCTGTAATTTGATACTAAATTACTGGGTTTACAGGTCATTACAAACAGTATTTGGCTCATCTGTCACATATATCTCATTCAAGGAATATTTCAGGAAGAGTATACCACTCACATTATTCTAGTTTGTTGTGAAATGTGGTGAGACTACTCCTTTCATACAGAAGTTCAGTGATAAGAAATTATGACCTAGGAACTTGATGACATGATTTTAACTGTCCCTTCAAATTGACAGGTTTCAAAATCACATTTCTTCTTACTTAGAGAAAGTACTGTGTGTAGCAGGCTAGGCTTTTATATTCTATAAAGCCAACTATGGATCTAAGTTTTCATCTCTTTCATTTGGCTTATTTTTTTTCCATTTATAGTAGTCAGTTAACAATCTTTCAAATGATCTGAGCAGCCTCAACCCAGAATTCCAGGAATGCCTTTTCACTTTGAGTGTTTGCAGAATTCAATTTGGTTATATAGTAGTTCCGCATGACCTTTTCAAACTCTAAACAAGAGCAGGGTTACTTTTTCAGTGATATTATTTAACAATATAAAAAGAGCTGTATGAAATTGTGATGCTTGGCATAGTGTTACAAATGCTGGACAGATCCTTCGCAGACTGACAACACTGAACAAAAAGGTTATAATTTCCTTTAGTGACTTTTTTACCAAAGGTGTGAAATTACTCAATAACTAAAGGTAAATGCTTGCAGTTATATCTTCAGGTTAAAAAATACATTTTTAAAGAACGCAGAGTTTGCAAAGATCTTAAAAAGATAGTTTTGAAATCAATAGGAAAATCCTCTTTGGTTCTATGAGAATAGAGAGTGCAGATATTGCTTCCTTTCCTTCCACTCCACGTGCCTATCTTAGATTTTCAGTTGAGAATAAGTGATCATAATTATCAGACTCTTGAATATTCTCATGTAAATAGGAACCAGTTCCAGAGACTCTGAAGATTAATGTGAGATGAACTTTGAGATCCAGATGAATTCTACTGTGTGGCATTATATGTTTCCAGCTGATCACTTGTTATGCAAGCTGCTCACCATTAAAATGTCAGGATTTGTAGATGCACCAGACTATAATTGCCAAAACTTTTAACTGAATAAGACTTTAAGATTCTGTTTCACAGCATGGAATTTGCTACTTCTCTGGAATTAATTTTGTGATGAGGATAATTTAGATTTTTAAAATCAGCCAGTAATTGCGTACTGAAAAAAACCCAAATACATTCTAAAATACCAACTGCATAGTTGGTATTTTACTAAAAAAATGGTATTTCCTTAATAAATCATTCTAAAGCAGGACAATTTTAATTCTCAAATGCATTTTTTCTGGGGTATACCCTTCTATTATATTTCAATTTTGTCTGTATTGCAGATACTAGATAGTACCAATACAAGGGCAAATACACACACTTGCCTTTGCTTTATATAGCCTATGGTCACATCATATTTCAAAGGCAATGTTGTGTCTGCTCCTCTCAAAGATTTTTGGGGTCAGCCTGACCCTTGAATAAGGTTCTTCTCCACAGAAAATCGATAGCTTTGTGATAAGAGAAGATGCTTGCAGCATCAGTTCAAAACAAACATCAAGCGGGTGTCTCTGCAGATGGCAGGGTGTGAATGAAAGTCCTAGAGGTGTAACTCTTCTATATGGATATATTTATATGTGTGAATGTGTATGTATAGGAGAGCATATTAATATATATCTCCTATGTATGTCTCTCCTAGATTGTACCTACAAGTATAACTTTTGGGGGGTGGGGAAAGTGTCTGCCCTGCTACCCAGTAGTAAGGCATCATTCCTCATTCATCTGCCTTCTTTAAGATACTGTACAACTATTGAGGAAAAATTATCATACAGTTCCCAAGACACAGTGGCTGCATTTACTCTTTGCCTACAAGAAGGGTATGTGAATATAAGGGTAATTTCTCTACACTCCCCACTACTAATTTGACCTCAGAACAGTAAAGAATAACCTGCCCTTCTAGATGAGATTTTTGTGCATGCTTGAAATGTGTCATTCCCATGATAGGAAAAAAAAATCAAGAATATGATCTATAGGCTTCCTAAATTGAAAGGTTGTGGGGTCAAAAAAGGAACATTCGTTATAAAGGACAATATTTCAAATTACATTCCTTATCAAGAACTCTGTTGAAATCTCACAAATTTTAATGGAAATTGAGTTAACACTGATTGAAAAGATACTGCTGAAGCAAATCCTGTTTCATCTGTATTGATCATGCCGTTAAAAGTTAATTTTGGTTTCTACCATCTTTCAACATTTTGAGTTATTTTTCTGATGGAGTGCCTGAGTCCTTGAAATCTCAGTTACCGTTTACATTAAGTCAATAGCAGTCTGTTGTCACGTGTTTTGACCCTGCATTTCTATGGTACTTCTTCTGCCTACTGATGTTCGCTAGTTTTAAGTATACAGGAAGTGCAAAACAGACAACTTGCAGTCCTGATATGGGGAAAGAAAAATAGAGCATCAGCAGATTTTACACACGTTTAGATGTGTCTAGTCTGCCATGCCGTCTCCTAGCACGCAATTGGAGCATTTTTCAGCCACACAAGAGTAGCTGTTTTGGAGCTTTTCCAGAAGCTCAGCTTTGAGTCAAAGAGAGAAGTCTACATTTACAAAGAACCATTCACAGCTGTCAGAAGTTAGCTGTCTGTGGGACTCAAAGTACAGCTGCAGTTTTTCCAGAATACTGACAACTTCTGTGGCAACCAGTATCTTTCACTAGTACTGTGATTTCTGAAGCTTTATCAAAAAAAAATTGTCGATGCCCTATGCCTGTATATTCCATTTCTGTGGTTTTGTTTTGCTTTTATTGTTTGGTATTCCACAACTTACTGAATTATTTTTCTAAAGTTAGGAAATTATACTATATGAACTTTTGAAATTATATGCTTATTATCTCCATGGGGTTGGGGTTTTAAGCTTCCAGAATGAAGAGAAAATATTAAAATCTGTGGGTTTTGTTTTTCTGAAACATGTACAATTGTATTTGTAGCCTCTATGAAGAAGCAGCAGCAATATTTAAAACAAATAGGAGTCATGGGAATGTATCTTCCAAATTTTGCTACAGTCAGAAGTATATCCTCCTCTTTGTACTTCTGTAAGGATGGTATCTACAGCTCCATTTCTCCTGCAGACACCCTTAAGTGTTTCTCATTTTCGGTTCATATTGAATATTCAGAGAAATAAACATATTGTGATTTAATACAGTATACAGTGCATTTCTCAGAAATGCAATAACCACAAACAAAATGTTTGAGTTATACAACATTTTCTGAATTATTTTTCTAATCCCCTTCTCTGTCTCCTTAAAAAGTTTGCATAATTATAGCAAGGAAATGAAAAGCAATTGTGAACAGGAACCATACGTTCTTATTTCCTCCATGAAGTACATAGCACACATTAGAAAAAGATAAAGTAGTATAGGGTAAACACTAACTTTTTTTTTTCATTATGTCATAGAATGTCATCTTTAAGAATATTTCAAATATGAAAACACAGAGAAAAAAAAACCTACAATGAAACCAGAGATTTAATCATAGATTCTTGACATAGGTCAAAAGTTAAAATCAGTTTATGGCATGTATTTTACATCTAAAGCAGCTTCAACATTCTATTTTTTGACAAGTTGTTTTTGTTGTTGTTGTTGTTATTATTATTATTATTATTATTATTATTATTATATTTTCCCTTATGAGCAGATCTCTTTGTTCTCAAGCTCTCATTTTATATTTGAAATTTTTAGTTGTCAATCCAGAGGGGGCTTACAAACCTAGTCAAGGAACCTTGTCCCAAATCTTATTTTTTGCTTTGTGTTACTCGGAAATAGCTGAAAGCGTTTGCCAGTTCATCCAGGGAATCACTGATAAAAAGAAGAAGGGGAGTAAAAAGGGGGATGACATTTTAAGAATCATGACTTCTCTTTTTTGTGTCATTCCTGACCCTGATCCACCTCACTTGGGTGTTCCATATCACTTCTAACTTTATTACCTTATTGAGCTGACCATGTAGTGTAGAAATGTAAAAGACTCTTGAGGTGCTGCAGTGAAAATCTCTCTGCAATCAGGGCTGGGTGTATCAGTCTGTCAAGCTGCTGTCCTGTGTGCAGCACAGAAACCGACTGTTGTTCAGTGGGAGCTTTTCTAGAGATCCAGTTTCTCTGAATACGTTGATTTTGTCTTTAAAATCTTCTGAAGTTCTGTTTGAATCTCCAGGAAAAAAAAAAATAAGAGAAGAAAAAACAACGATATTAATGGAAAAGGAAATGACCTGTAAATGCATGCTGTCAGTAGTTCTGATCTTAAAAAACCTTTTTTTTTTGAGATCCTTCTTCTTCTGGGGTAATAAGCAGATGCCACAGGCCAGTGATTTTGGATGTCTCTGTGAGTCTGATGCACAAGATTTCTTCAGGAAGAGTATCTTTTGGATTTGAATATGTTGCCATATTTTGAATAGTGCTGCCTTGCTATATTTAGCTATGCATCAGGATGCCACTCAGTGAAAATTACTTTCCCTCTCTGTTGCCATTATTTCTTCAGTTATAAAGTAGGTTTGGTGGTTTGTTTAGTTTTATATTTTTACTATGGTTTTCCTCTTCAATATTTTTGAAACCAGATCCAAATCCCATATTTTAATTATTCACCATTATCAAATCTGTCTAAGTATTGTAACATATATATAAATGGGTGAAACAACCTCCATGATGTTTAAAGAAATATTCAAAAAACACCATTGAAAAAGGCTGTGAAAATCAGCATCCAAAGAGAATCAAAAAGGATTATTTTTATTTTATTTCAAAAGATATCTTAGTAAGTATATTTTCTTCACATCCCTGAAAGATGGAGAGAAAATCCATGTTGACAGATGTGTTTGTAGCTCTGCCCTGTGGAGCCCAAGACAATCTTTAAACCAAATAGCACATTATTACTGTATTGCCATCATGTTGCCACAGGTTTCTAAGCAGCCTTGAGGCATTCACTTCCTAAGCCATTGGGAGCTCTTTATCTCATGAAATTTGACATGCCCATTTTGGGTAGAAAAGTACTCAAATGGAGTCACCTTTCATCATCTCAGGACATGCAAGTTGTCAAAAGACTTGGCTTCCAAGGGGGTTATGAAAAAGCAGATATTTTTCACTGAAATATAGAATTTCGATTCTATATTTCACTTTGGCCACCGTTTATGTAATAGAAGTGAAATGCTCAGGAAAAAACCTTAAATCTTTACATGTTATTGTTGTTTCTCTGTGAAACCCACCCTTCTACTCTGTTTTCTAACACAATTATAAACTGTCACTCAGTTATGGTTAGTAGCAGAACACTTGATGGTGGAAACATTTTTATTAATGTCTGATTAGTACAGGGAACTTGTTATAGTTTTTTAGTCCTTGAGCAATATTTTTATCAAGTTTCAATAATTAAATTTTATGTGCATAAAGCAAAAATTTAGAGTTGTACTGTTAAAACAGTCAAGACTTTTAGAATGAATATGATAAGTGGGATGTGGGAGAGAATTAGAAGGGGAAAAAGTGACAAAAACTCATCGGCCAAAACAAAAACAATTTAATAAGTGAAGAGAAACAGAACAAAGCAAAACAAATATCGCAGAGGCAATTAATCACCACCTCCTCCTACCAGACTGATATCCAGCCAATTTCCAAGCAATGTCTGCCTTTGAAAAACTATCCCTGCTTTAGACCTTTCCTCTTTTCTCCTTTTTATTGCCTAGCATGGTATTAGATGGTTTTGAGTATCCCTTTCATCCACTTGAGTAACCTTCATGGCTGTGTCCCACATCAGCCTCTTGCCCACCCCTAGCCAACTACCTGCAGGGATATAGAGAGTAAGAAACAGAGAAGATCTCAGTGCTGTGCAGGCACTGTTCAGCAGTTAAAACATGGTTGTGCTATCAACACCGTTTAATCACTAATCTGAAATGGCACCGTGTGGGCTGCTGTGAAAAAGATTAACTCCATCCCAGACAGACTCATTTCAATACATCAATTTTTGTTAACATCAAAGTTTAACTCCTTGAATTATTTTTGTATAAGAGTTGATTGTAACTACTGTCAAGGGCATGACAGTAGACTAGGTGTATTCTTCTGGGTTGATACTGTACGACAATTGTTACTTTCCTAACTCACAATTCCACAGAACTAATTGTGGGAAGGTAGTCTGGATGTTTAGGTCATAAACTCTTCTAAGAAAATAAAATGCCAGGGAAAGAGTAAAAATCAGCTACATTATTCAAAATCAGTTGTTAAATAAAGTTTTAAATTATCTTCTTTTGAGAGCAGGGAGTCATAAAGAGTTTCACCAAAATCTGCATAAGATTTACCAAAGTTGAGACATAAAAAATGCATTCAGAGAATAATAATCAAGGACTGAAATTAGAAAATATTCATCAAAACATATACTCAGAAAGTTTTGTCTTTATTTCAATATATTCCTTTGGAAGTGGAAGACCGTGACTTCCAGTAATTTATGCAGTATGTTTTAGCAAGTATGTCCCTAAACAGATGAACGAATATGTATGAATATATTAATATCTATGTATAATCACACACATTTGAGCACCAATATATCACAAAATCACAGCATGGCTGAGGCAGGAGCCTCAAGAGGTCACCTTGTCCACCTCCTCTGTTCAGGGCTACCTAGAATAGAAAGTCTAAGAACATGTTCAGATGGCTTTTGGATATGTCGAAGAGTGGAGATTCCACAACTTCTCTGGGCAACATATCTGTGCCTATAGTGTGCATCTGTAATTCTATTCCAAAGTTGTATCAAACCAAAAACTGGGAACTCTGGAAAACAGCCAGACAAAAGATTATGAATTGCTTTTAAGTGTAAAATATCTGATTGTCTCCACTGGATATAGTTAATATATATATTATATATTCAGTTTTTATGTCAGTAGGAGGTTGTTCCATCAAATGTTATTTAAATAATTTTGAAAGAGAAAAAATAATATAAAATTAGGGCCATTTTTACTCACCTAGTGTTTGAGTATCTTTATGTATTGACAAAGTCTTGTCCTTTCAGGGCTATAGAGAATGTGTGTTATTTAGACTAATTTTTTTTAACCAGTCACAAAGCCACTTTTATACCCCTTTCTCTTTCTGAAGAAAAGTATTAAGTCTGATTTGCATCTTTTCTTGTGTAATAATACAAGGATACTGTTTAATTAAAACACTATTTATTATTTTTATACGTTTATTGGTTACAATTTTGAAATTTATGAGGACATTTACTTATCCTCCTACTGATCTAATTTTCAGGTCAAATGTTATGATGTGACTAAAGACTAAAATCAATAAATGGTATTTTTCCATTGTGAAATTTAGGCTGATTTTAGATGTTAAGGGTTTATTTAATGAAAGTACTTTTCAGAAATATTTTATGAGAGTCTACTATTCTCATTCCAGTTTTAGTTTTCACATGGCATTTGGAAAGACTTGATTGAGTTAGTGATGATGTTCAAATCATAGAGATATAGATTCAAAGTAGGTTAAGTTAAAAGGGATCTTTGGAGGTCATTTCTTTCAACTCCCCACTCAAAACAAGGCCAGTTTCTAACTATCAGATCTTATCAGTAATTTTGTAAATGTTGCTCTTGACACAATTGTCAAGCGAGTAACTGGGAGTTTATTTATATCTATGAAGGAATTTCTGTTTACTTGACTTTCAATTAGCCTGGAGTCATTGATAAGAAATGTCTTTTGAGTTCCTTTGAAAATCAGCTTGTACTAGTTTTGAATAACAGAATTTTATATAGGCGGGCTGAATTTGGCTGGATACCAGGTGCAAACCAGAACTGCTCTATCAATCCTCATCCTCATCAGGACAGGGGAAGAAAAAATATAACAAAAGGCTCATGAGTCGAGTTAGGGACAGGGAGACTTCTCTCATCACTACCAACATGGGCAAAAGAGACTTGCATAAGGAAAATTAATTTAATTGTTTACCAATCAAATCAGAGGAGGGTAATGAGAAAGGAAAGCAAACCTTAAAATATCTTCCCTCCACCTTCTCCTTCTTAGTGGGTTCAACTTCACCTTTAAATTCTCTACCTCCTCTCCAGCTGCAGCTCAGGGGGATGGGGAACAGAGGATTGCAGTTGATTCGTCCTGTGTTGTCTCTGCTATTCCTTCCTCCTCAATGTCTTCCCGTGCTGCATTGTGCAGTCCTACTCACAGGAGACAGTCCTTCAAAAATGTTTCCAACACATGTCCTTCCCCTGAGCTACAGTTCTTCAGAAATGACTCCAGCACGTCTCCTTTCCATAAAGTGCAGTTCTTCAGGACCAGACTGATCCAGCATGGGTTCCCCACAGGGTAACATGTCCCACCAGGAGCCTGGTCCTCTGTGGGCTTCCCGTAGGATCACAGCTTCCTTCAGGCATCCACCTGCTTCAGCATGGGGTCCTTCAGAGACTGCAGGTTCCATGGGAACTTCATGGGTTACAGAGGATCTGATGCTATAACAGGGTCTTCACCACAGGCTGCTGGGGAATTCCTGCTCCAACATCTCCCTCAAATCCTTTGCTGAGTTTGGTGTCTGCAGAGTTGTTTGTCTCATATATTCTCACTCCTCTCTCTGGCTGCTGTTGCACAGCAGGTTTGTTTTGGTTTTTTTTTTTTTCCCTTCCTAACACTGCTATCACAAAGGTGCTAACCTTTGCAGTCATCGTTGTGGACTGGCTTGGCTTTGGACAGCGACAAGTCCATCTTGGAGCTGGCTAGCACTGGCTTTATCTGACATGGGGTAAGCTTCTTGCACCTTCATCCCCCTTATTCTCAAAACCTTGCCATGCAAACCTCACACAATGCATAATGTATTCTAAGTACAATATGCAAAGGGCTATGGGACAAATATATTTCTTAGTCTGTAATGCACCACTTCTGTGAGACCCAGTTCTACCTTCTCTGGAAATACCTGTGCCAGAACTGTAATTAAGTCGAATGAAAGAAGCTTTTATTTCCAGCACTCCCCTTTCTGCACTTTGCCAAAAACGTCGTTTGTTTTAGGGTTTGTTTAGACAACAGAAAATTGCTTTTCTTGTCTCATGAAGTTCCTGCAATAATTCTCTGATTGTCTAATCTCCAAGTGTGTGAATTCACTTACTGGTGGTAGAGAAGAACAGACAGTTCCTAGATGTAGTACACTTTATCCTAAAATACATTAGATAAGGTGCTAACACCCTATTTTCCAATGAAGAGAAAACATTCCTCTTTGTGATATGGCCCACCCTGGTTACATTTCTAGTTAATCCAAAGTCTACATATATAATGAAGACACATAAATTTCACTAAGATGATTCTTATCCAAAGAGTAAAGTCCCCATTTTTTTTTTAATTTATTTTTCTGAAGAATGTCAGGTTTGTGATCAAAGACACTGCTGTGTTGTAACACCTCCAGGTTGAGTTCTCCATGTTCGTAGCAGTGGTATTGACCCTTCTCTCTCAGTCTCTTTGTCTTCTTGTTGACAATAGATATAGTACATCATGCTTTAGCCACATATTTTCACTTCGTATAAAATCCATTTGAAGGGTGATATCAAGCTATTCCAGATTGTCTGTTCTTCAGTGAGTTCTAAAAAGAGGGGTAAAATTTGCATGTGCTATTTCTTCTTTTTTACTATGTATAACATTTTTCTCTGTTGTAACAATATAAGTAAATGTTGTTCTTTGCTTGAGATCATGAAAACCTTAAGGAAACTTATATTTTTGATTCTACTCTTTATTTAACTTCTTTTATGTGTTTATTCTTTTGTAAAGGCTATCTGTCAGGTCTGATAATATCTGATAATATCATATAATATCTATCTAATAGATACTAGTTTAATAATTATTTTCTTCTTTAAAAGAAGAAAAACACAAAGTTTTTATGTCCACAGTTTTCTGCAATAATTTATTTCCAAGTGACTAATACTTGAAAAAGAACAAAATTACATCTTTTGACCTACTGACTTATAAAATTAGCTTGATTTGTGAGAGAAAAAACCCATGATCTCCATCCTAATGATGGAATCCCGTTCTTTCAGGGGTTACAGGTTGTAAAATGAGCCAGTGTACTGAGTAACCTATTTGGACTAAGACAATATAAACTAACAGTATAGTTAGCAATTTGTAAAAACTAACGTAATAAAAATTAATAGTAACTATTTTATAAATATTTAAATAGTAAAATTCAAATACTGAACAGTTGTTATTATATTTTTTAGCCTCAGTAATACTTGGTTCTATTGCTTTGAAAGTGTTTTACGTAGGAAGGTAAAATACCTACTAAATTTATCAGCATTTGGCCTTGTATTTAAAGCGTGTCCTGAGATTTATTTTAACATGTATATATAGAATGTGTTGTGTATGGTTACCAATGCTATTTGCCTTGGTGTGTCTTATCTTGACACGATATTGCATGGTTTGTTTATTTCAGGAACACTGTAAAATATCTAGGCTGTCCTTTCACTTAATTCTGAAATCCTTATATAACATCATTCTCATCTACGTTTAACATTTGGTGTGTTGGTAGCACTTTTATTATTCTTAAGCTGTGTTAGTAAGGAACATCTACAACAAATTTAGCATTTTTAACATCTACTGAATGGAACTCATACTAGTACCAATACTGAAGCTTTTCCCCACTTGAAGGGCTATTTAAATAAAATACAAACAAAACTCTGACAGTGTTAAAAGGCATATCTGCGTATATAGTACTGTAGGAATATTTGCTCTCATTTGTAGTCATATATAATTTCAATCAGAGAATTGGCATAAGTCACAGTAGCAGAAGTACTCTGAACAAAAATTGCTGTGTTCATAATCAAATAGGTCATCCAAAAAAATTAGCTCAACCATATATTTATTCCATTAAAAGTATATGAATTATCTGAGGTCAAATCTTTATAGACACAAGAAAATCTGTAGATGTTGCCAACAGATTTCAAGTGCTGAAAAGTTGTAGTGAGTTGACACCAATGAATAGCTAATGCTGCTTACCCACTGCCCCACAATGGGATTGGGTGAGAACTGGAAGGGTTAAAATGATAGTCAGGATAATGTAACATGGCCTATTTTTTGTTGGTATTTGGCAGTAGGGACAGATCTTGAAGTGCAGAGTGTGAGCAAAGTTCCTTCACTGTTGATGTCTTTGACATGGAGTATAAAGTAATTAACAATGTAATGAGTTTTAAATGATGATGATGATAATAGTAAGAAGAAGAACAACAACTATGGGTGGTAACGTATTATGTAGCATAAGTGAAATCCAGCTGGTTTTTGAGAACAAGCAAATAAACAAAGAAAAAACCCTGGCACCAAAACCAAGCCAAAAACCCAGAAAAGTTGATACAGCAATTGTGGTCCAAAAGTAAATATCTCCATGAATAAACATATTTTTGTGATAGCATTATGTAATAAAAAAGAATAAATCAATAAATTTGTTGTTTTTTTTTTTTAGACATCACTAGACAATGATGACCTTTTCAAATAACCTTTTTTTGAAGAATAACATCAAACATGTAAGAACAGTGCATGTGAGAATACTATTAAAAAAATTGCTGTTGCAAATAGAGAAAATTCTGAGAATAAAGAAAATCAAATACCTGAAACAGAAATTTAAATATTTTAGAATTCAAATTGATCTTGTATACCTGTAGAAAAAAAAAATAATCTTGATTAATGGCAAACTGCAAAAACGTCAGGATCATAGAAAAACAATATTCTTTGCTAAGTAAGATAACAGTCCTTCTTTGTTGCCATAGCAAACACTGGCACTCACCATTATATGCTTCTGCATTATCACCAGATAGCTAGAGTGCTCCTTCCAGAACCTGCATCGGAGACTTTTTTTGATGGTGCCTGCTCCCTTGTAGTTTGGATAGTGCCACTGAAAGGGATACAGCTGATAAAGGCTGAAACCAGGATGGAATGATTTCCTTTCCCTAGCCATCAAGCTGAACAACTGTTTAGCTAGGAATTGGCTTAACTGAGAAAAAGCAAGTCAGATTTATCTGTGGTTTAGTGCTATATTAGGATAAGAGAGTCTGAGATTCTCGTCTTTGGACATATTTTTTTGGTCTTTCATTTAAGTCACAGGGAAACTGCATGAATAACATTTTATGAAGTGACCAGAATTCTGTGGCTTTTACAGGGCCAAGACAAAATGTTGAGTAGTCTGATTTGAACCTGAATATTCAAAGAATCTTTTTTTTATCATGTATGAAAAGCAATTTAAATAGACATGTATGCACAAATAAAAAAATAAATCAGTGCAGTCTAGAAGAAAATCTGCTAAAATTGTTTGGTTTGTACATAAAGCACTCTAAAATGCACTATTGGAAATATACTCTTTTTTTCTGATCCTACTGTGTCAACAGTGCTGCTTGGTAAACAGAAGTTTTAATTAAGAATTAAATGTAGGTTGAACCTGAGGAGAAATATAATTAAAAAAAATGATTATATCTTTTTGAGATTAGTTAAAGAATAATTGGGAGATTCCTTTATGATTCTGTACTTGAGGTAATTATTTATATCACACAAATCAATGCCAACTGCTCCAGTACATATACTTTATGTTATTTGGCAAACATCCATCCTACTTTCATAGTGATAGAGTTCTGAAATTTTGATCCAGCATCACCAGTGCTTCTTGTAGATTGAAGTATACCCTAGTAAATTGAAATCTCACAGATGTGAGACTGTTTTTGAACCACTGAAAGCTGTGTTTTAAACTATCTAACCTCTATACCCACTATACTTTTTATGTGTTCAGTAATGTCTATTACATTCTTTATAAATTAAATATTTTCAAGGTATGTATTAACCAGTGATTCTTATCTTCATCTGTGCTTTCTGAAGAAATTTAATTTTCCCTGAAGTAAGCTCAGGAACTTCACAGCAATATCTAATTACCCTGCATTTGTTTCTTTCTGTTGTGTTTTTTCTTCTTTTTTTCCTGAAGTATAAGACTAAAGCGATGCATACATTACCTTAAAATAATTTATATTTAATTTCAATAGTTTGAATATAAAGCACATAAGATCAAGGTTATACATTATCGCATCTTTTTTCTTCACAATTATCTTATTTAGAAATCATATTTGAAAAATAATTCAATATGAAACTTATGATCATGATTGATCATGGCTAAGATCCAAATTGGAAAAGAATTAAGACAATGTAGGCAGTCTTTTCTTAATACCAACAATAATTTTGTAATCTATACCTCACCAAAATAGCAGAGGTTTATGTGTTTAGGAGTTTGCATGATTCACATTAATTTTTTTGACATGTGGGATTCTGATAGGAAGATGCTAGCCGGTTTATGTTATATAAATTTGCAGGAGGGATCAGCGGAAACAACAGGTAAAGAATTGACTGCAGCCCCCACTCCCTGTTTCCCTGTGCAATTGCGGGGAAGAGGTGAGCAATTGGTAATAAAATTAAGTCTAAGAACAGGGAGGAGGATGCTTGCAGATTTGGGTTTATTTCTCATTAGCCTACTCTGATTTTGTTGACAGTAAATTAAACTCATTGTCCCAAGCTGAGTCTGTTTTGCCCATTACAATAACTGATGAGTGATCTTTCCCTGTTCTTGTCTTGACCCACAGACGTTTCATTATCTTCTCTCTTCCCTGTCCAGCTCAGGAGAGAAGTGATAGGACAGCTTTGATGGGCACCTAGCATCGAGCCAAGGTCAAACCACCAGACTTCCCCATTTGTCTTCTTGGATAGTCTATCCAGTAGCGAAATTGTCAAGATGTAGTCTAAAATAAATTATTATTTATGACAAGAACTTGTAGGGTTTTCCTCCTCTTTTTCCCCCCTATTTTAGGAAAGTAACCCACAGGATTTATAGGTCCTACTGAAATAAATCAATGAAATAATTCAGTAAAAACTAAAACATTTCCTAGATGTGGCACTCCTTGACCACTCATATATCATCTTAATTTTCAATGTGATTTATAGTATGCAAAGAATTCAAGAGAGAGTTAAAAGGCAGTTGATCAATACCATCAATACTTATATGACCTAATTAAAGTACATCAAAGGACACAGAAATCTGAACTGGGAGAATAATTCCTTTGATAATCAAGTCTTTCACAAAAGTTAAGGAATTTACCATGTAGATATTTTAATCTGCAGAAACTGATCAAATTAATGGGATAGCCTGAAATTACTTCTGAACAACTCATTTATATTTAAAATTTGCAATCTGCCAAATATACTAGGTAGTGCAGACTGTGTTCCTTGATTTTTCCACTCAGCTAAGTTGGCAGCAGCTGTATTGTGATCTCAAAATCCTATTCACTGGGTTGGTATGCAGTTCTACAAACTCTTCCTATCAGTCTTTATTTACCCAGCATCATTTGCAATCCATTTTTGAGCTCTGTATTGCTTGTGAAGCTCCTTTGTTAAAATATTCAAAGCAAGTGAAACAAAAACATTGCAAACATGGTTAGAATTAATTAATTAGTTTTTACATGCACATTTTCAGTCTTTCTCATTATACTCCTTTTTACTGGATGCATTTTTTTATATGGTCATATATAATAAATATGAAGACATTCAGCTGTCTTTAGGCAACATAATAAACCTTCTCTGAAATAAAATCTCCATCTAATTATAAAAAAGCATTCTCAAAAATCCTTTTGTTTTAATAGAGCCTATCAGAGATTTTCACATACCAGATAGGATGCCAGATAATTTCTCTATTTTTTAATTACATCCTACATTTTGGCCTAGTGCCTAATCTGAGCTCTTTATGCTCTCTTTTCAGAATTAGCACATGCCAAACACTGATTGCTTCATAGTCACTTGTTCTGTCTTTCATTTCCTTTCAGATTTTAGGAAAGGATCCACACTTCAATGTCATCTGTGAAACCAAGACTTATCCATATCATTCAGCTTACTGGGTTTGTAGTATTTTATAGTATTTTACCATATTTAGCATTAAAATTAAATATATATGTTCTTAGTGTTGTGTATAATGTAGAAATAGTAGAATGAAGAACTATGTGTGATATTGATGGAGGAAATTTTAGCCTTTACTTTATCCCTCAGTTCTGGCTTTCTTGCTGCAACACTGATGTTACTCAATGCTCTCTGAGCAGCAACCCAGCTGCTAACTCATGCCTTGATTTTGTGAGTGCAGTTCAATTAATTAAATGTTTGAAAGGCTCTATGTTATCTGAGACAACTGCACAGCACTTGCATATATGTGCAATGATACTGGATTATAATGACAGAAATTAAAAGAAACAAGGAAAAAAGAACCTGCTATTGATTAATGAATCCCATACATTCTGCTGTGAAGAAGCAGAGACTGGAAAAACAGCACACCTGTTTGACCTCTTGGATCTTCAGAAGTTGATAAAAAATAATAATTAAAAAAGAGAGCAAAAAGGTATTTGAACACAGTTATTTATGAATTTTATGAATTTACAGTTGTATTTAAAATGCTTCTCTCATGATGTTCATGTTCATTTGTTATGATGCAATCTAGACCCACAGAGTATCCAGCCATATTAAAATTTAGCAAAGTTATAAGAAAACAGTAGATTTTAAATTAATTGATGTTCTGACCAAGAAATAACAGTGATTTTAGGAAGAGCAAAGATCAAAAGTTTGGAAGGGATTTGTGTTTCCTAAAATGGATATAATGTCCTATCAGGCTTCTGTTAAGAAAGAATAATTCAATTATATTGCTTTGTGAAAGGAACAGAGTAGGTAAAATTTAATAAAAATATTATTGTTCTTCCTTCCCTTCACCTAGTGAACTTAACAAAGGCAATAATATCTAATTTACAAAGTTCAGTCAAACTCACCTTTGCTATTGGATGGTATTTACAGACTCTCTCCATGACTCCTGTGCCTGTACAAATGTCACTGATTCCCTAGGGTTGTGGAGTGGTTCAGGTCACGCATCACATTTTATTGAAATCCTTGATGGCTAGGAAATAACTGCTTGAATTCACAATTTCACTTTAATAGCAGCTAAACATTCAGTGATGTTAGTTTATGGTGGGTTGCCTTGAAAGAGAAGTTGTCCAAAAATTGTCTGACACACCATAGTTCTGTTGGTAAAAAAAAACAGTGAGGATCCATCGTGCTCTTTTCAAGCAAGAGAGTCACGAAAGTATCATGAGCCTAAGCTGACATAGCTCACCTTTGCACCTGCACAACTCACTGTAAACACTGTCAATCCACTGATGATATTCAACAGAGATTTATTAATATCTAAAGAGTACATTCACCAGTTAGCCAGCTATACTTTTCTAACTTTAAGTCATCATAAATTCAAATTTCTAATGTTGATTACTTAAAAAAAATTGGACACATACCTTTTAACATAATTTGTTTGCGAAAAGTCAATCTGAATGGACTTACCAGTGAACCAGCTTTTTAGACGTAACCATCTGACCTATCCTCTGTTACTGTCACTGAGAGATTGGATCTACCTATTTTTATATATCTCCTCTCTTCTGTGCTTTTATCCATAAAAGAGTGCATAAAATACAAGTATATTGGAATGTGACCTCTGAAAGTGAGGGTAGGCTTGAACTCCAATAAGGTAGTTAATTACAATTATTGGGCTCTGTTTTATCAAACTAGCTTTCCCCTTCCTTCCATACATCTTAACCACCCCCCTAAAAAAAAAAAAAGAAAGCCCAGATATCCTAATAAATATTTGATGCAAAACAACTGTATTTTGCAGTAATTTTATCACAGAATTGTTAAGATATTCTTTTATTTTCAAAATATAACATTTAAAGATATCATATTCAGATGTTTAAATGCTAAAGCTGTGCAAGATATGGCAAAGATGACATGATGCTTCAAGTACACTAGACAGCAACATAAGTAGTTGCTATATTATAGTTCTGCAGCCAAAGATAGCCTCTCTGTGTATCTAATGAGACTTTAATTAGCTTCATAATCAAGCCTTGTTTTTGATGAAGCTTGTAATATGAATTGAACAGCATGATATTTTTGAAAGAATATGCATAATTTAATTTAATAATTTTCTTTATTAGGGGAATAGTAACCAAAAGTACATTAGCAACTGGAAACTTCTGTTCTATGATATTTGAATTTCCTTAATTCAGTTGGCATTAATTAATATATGCCATGTTAGTAACAGTTTTAAATAAAGGATCTGGCTGTTACAGCTGTCACCTAACTGCACAGACCACCTTGTGAGAGGGAAGGCAGTCATGCCTTTAGTATTTTACAGATACTAAGCTATTCTACATTTTTGGTCAGTCCTACTACCTGGTTAGGATGACGTTGCTTATATCTTACCTTGGCTTTTAGAAGGAACTCAGAAGTCCATGCTGCATTTTCACTCAGTAGGAAAATAGCTTTTCCACTGAAAGGTTTCTAAGATTGCACAGGAAGTGAAGTGACAGGAATTTCTCTTTCCATTGATTATAAAGGAAAGACATATGTATTGCTGGTGTATTTTCAGAAGGTAGAAGAATTAAGGTAATGCACCATCTGTGGTTAATTCTATTTGGAATAATGTTTTAGTTTCAGAGGAAAAAAAAATCATAGCTTCTAATTAAAAATGTTATAAGCACCCTGGGTAACCCAAAATGTTATTGTATTACATATCTATCTGTGCCCCAAATTATTATTATTTGTGCCTTACCTGTTAGTGTCTTGTTAGGATGCAGCAGCACAGCCATGAACAGAACTGTGGGGCTGAGTTGTACATACGTTTTTAAGGCTGGGGCACTCAAGGCAGAGTCTCTGTTTCCTCTTGACTCTTGCTATTTCCCTTTCATTCTGAAAGAAAAGAAAGCTGAGGCAGTGTGGGTAGAGGCTTCCCTTTGTTGTTTTGTTTTTTGTTTGTTTGGTTTGGTTTTGTGTGTGTGTGTGTGTTCGGTTTTGTTCGGTTTTGTTTTGTTTTGTTTTTTAGGGGGTTGCTTCAGGCAGGTTTTTCCAAGAGGTTGCATTTTGGAGTCCTAGAATACTACATGGCAAATTCTGAGAGTACCAGTCTACAGCCACTCCATACGGTCGCTTCATCCTGCCAGCAGCACCCAGTGGAACTGGAAATGCACAGAGTCTGAGTCATCCCTACTGGCTGCCTGCTGCTTCTGCTAGGGACAAGATGAGGTCCCTCCATGTGTTTCAGCTGTTGACTGAATTTCAGCTGCTGGAATGTGCCAGCTGCCTTTGCCATCTGAGCTGCCTCTGCTGGAGGGGTAAGAGGGAGAAAGTCTTCCACCATCTTTGTCTTTGTCTCCCCACACACAGCTGCTTCAGCGGGCACCATCTTGGGGGAGGAGTTTCTCCGCCATTTTGAGTTTCTCTTTGTTCTTTGTAACTTATAATTACTACTATTATTTTTCTTTCCTGTTGCTGTTTCAGCGCTTTTTTAGCAAACTGTTATTTTTTTCACTTATATCTACTTGTATTTATTTCTCATTATTGGTGGAAAGGGATTGATTAAAACTAAAGGGGAGGTAACTCATTTTGGAGTGTCCACCCCTTAACGTGTCTTAAACCAAGCCAAAAAAGAAAAGATTTTGTGACACATTTACGCTACTACCTTTTAGACAATTATCAAAAACTTTATTCTAGGCTCTTATTCATCTGTAATGGTTCTTTTTACTCTCCTTGCCTCTCTTTGGGACTTTGAAAGTCCAAGTTTGTTTTAATATCACTACAAGAATTGTTTGGTTCAACTATTCTTTGCTGCAGCAGAAGGGCAGTTATTGATGTGATTATACCAACTTTAGTTTCCTCTACCCTCTGCAGTTCCCTCCACTCCTCTGGCAGGCTTTGCACCCTTAAACATTCCTACACACTTTTATGCTATATTCCAGGGTATACAATGTGGATGCTCCTTGTCCTCTAAGAATCATTCTGCTGAGCTGTTATACTACTGCATGTTATTCCAGGCACAGAACTACAGAAAAGAAGGAAGGAAGGAAGGAAGGAAGGAAGGAAGGAAGGAAGGAAGGAAGGAAGGAAGGAAGGAAGGAAGGAAGGAAGGAAGGAAGGAAGGAAGGAGGGAAGGAAGGAAGGAAGGAAGGAAGGAAGGAAGGAAGGAAGGAAGGAAGGAAGGAAGGAAGGAAGGAAGGAAGGAAGGAAGGAAGGAAGGAAGGAAGGAAGGAAGGAAGGAAGGAAGGAAGGAAGGAAGGAAGGAAGGGTATTAACATTAAGATCTCAGAGTAACCAGAAGGTCCCCAGAGGAGATTAAGAAATTTGCTTGGCTATAATTCAAAAGGAAATTAAAATAATTATTTTCAAATATTTGTACCCTATATCAAATGACAGAACTTGTAAACAGCTGACTGTTTTCTTTGACATCTCAGAAAAATTCTTTGGTTTTTTTTTTTTTTTTTTTGATAATAAAACAGAAAGGAGATCAGAATAGATATTTTTAAACTCTTCTCTTCAAGCAGTTAATGAAATAATAAAAGTAAGATTAAAGTAGTACTCACTGGATTCCAAAATAGTAGAGATAGAGGGACCTACCCCTTTAAACCTGCAGACCATTTAAACCTGTTTTATTCTTAAACACAGCCTACAAGATATAGCTAATAGGTTTTGTCTCCTGTGTTTATAATCGCCAAAAATATGTTACATATTTATATAGTATTGTGTGTTTGTGAACACTCTATATAACCCTCTCTAGATAGAATATAACTGGCGATAGTAACATAGAAACCTTAACATATTTGACAGCGCTTCCTTCCTATATATTCACATTCACACGTAAAAACACTGCTGGGAATAACTCTGACAGCACATTGCAAATACCTCTACCCTGCAATTTTAACACGGAGCTGGCTGCTAATAGCTGCAGTTCTGTCTCCATCTGTGTTCTTCTTGACCTCCTTCTGTGAAGCAGGAAATGAGAAGAAAAAAAAAAAAGGTATTCGTCTGGGTTCAAAGTCTATCTATGGCAATCCAGGACAGCTCTAGCAACAATGTTACTGTGCAGAAGACTTGTTAGAAACTTTTTTGAACAGAGTGTGTACAAATGGCTGCCTTGGAGGGAATTTATGAGATAGTCATGTGTTAATATCCTCCTGAGTACCTGATCATTTATGGAGCAGAAAAGAAGGAGGTTATTAAGGTAATAGATATACAAGGACCTTATTTAAATTTTTCGCCATTGTCAGACTTCCTATATAAAGTTTTATGATCCAGCTGTCACAGAAAAGTGCCTCTCTAGACCATTATTCCAAATATAATTCATCCTACATAGCTGTTTCTGTGAAAACTTCAACTTACAGTACAGACTTGCCTGCTCAGTGGTATCTTGACTTCTGTTGAGAAGTCTTGTTGCACAGGTGACATGAAGTCTGCATGGGGATGATTCCTGAAGACAACCAGCTTTTAGGAGAATTCAAGAACCAGTTTTGAGAAAGACGACACTGCTCTTTTTTCTTGTTAAAAGAGCGGGGAATGAAAGTGCAGAAGCAGTACTACTGTCAAAACAGATTGAATAAAGAACTGGGCATAATTGAAAAGCAAAATTTGTGCTCTGAAAATTTGAGGACACCTATAACTTTGATGTATAATAATTGTGTTGGAAGACTGAGTTTCTGCCCAATCTGAAAATATAAATTGAAGAGTTTTCGAAAGGACCAGAGGCCAATAGGAATATTACACTTGAACATTAACAACAGCATTTCAGAGGGAAGAATGGACTATCATGTGTTCCAGAATCACAGAATCACAGAGGGGTTGATGCTGGAAAGGACCTCTGGAGACAATGATTTCCAACCCCCTGAAGCAGAGCCACTTACAGCCAGTTGCCCAGGACCATGTCTATCCAGCTTTTGGATATTTCCAAGAATGGAGACTCCACAATCTCCCTAGGCAACCTGCACTAGTGTTCAGTCACCCTCAAAGTGAAAAAGTGTTTCCTTATGTTCAAAGGCAACCTCTTCTGTTTCATTTTATTCCCATTACCAGTGGTCTTGTCATTAACCATCAGAGACTGACTCTATCTAGATCAGTATGGTTTAATACCATCATCAACAGTATAGACACTGGGATCTATGCATCCTCAGCAAGTTGACAGATGACATCAAGTTGATTTGTGTCATTGACATGATGCCTTAAGGCATGCCTTTATTATTGTTAGCTATTTACTATTGTTAGATACTTATTTGTTATTGAATACCTATAATTAGTAGATATTTAGAATAGAGACTCGACAAGGAAAAGGCCCTGTCAAGCCTGTAAAGGGGGGAAATGATGCCTTAAGGTTTAGCTTTCACATTTTTCAGATTCTGTGCTCCTTAGTTCTGAGACTCATATTAAGTGCCAGTAAGCTCTCTTCACAGAGTTGGTAAACAAAACAAATTTTTGCTGCTGAAGATCAAGGACAACTTTCCAACCCAACAGCAAAACAACGGTGGACTGAAGGGAGGAACAAGAAGGATGAGGCGTCACAACCTGAAGCTGTAATTGGACAATTAAACCCCAATATGCAAATGGACCAAAACTTATAAAAATGTAAGATCTCATGACCGGGCAGCCATTTTTTTTGTGACCATTCTTAGTCCGCCCTGGTCAGGCTTTGTCCTGCCCAAGTTGTATCCTAGAGGCCTGTCAATAAATACCTACTTTATTCTCTAGCTCTGTCCAGTCTCTGTTTCAGGTCAGCCTTCCCAAGGCATCAGACACACCTGAGGGAAACAATGCCACCCAGGGGGATCTCAATAAGCTTGAGAATTTGGCCTATGTGAACATCATGAGGCTCAGCAAAACCAAGTGCAAGATCCTACACCGGGGTTTGGCAACCCCTTGTGTCAGTAGGGGATGAAGGGATTCAGAGCAGTCCTGTGGAGAAAGACTTGAGGCTACTTGTGGATGAAAAGCTGGATATAGGCCGGCAATGTGTTCTTTCATCTCAAAAAACCAACTGTATTGTGGACTGCAGCAAAAGAAGCCTGGCCAAGATGTCAGGGGAGGTGATTCTCCCCCTTTGTGCCTCTCTCATGAGACCCACCTGGAGTACTGCACCCAGCTCTGGAGCCCTCAGTACAAGCAAGACATGGACCTGTTGGAGCAGGTCCAGAGGAGAGACACAAAAATAATCAGAGAGATGGAAAATGTCTCCTATGAAGAAAGACTGAATTGGGCTTGTACTTAACTGGATCCAGGAGAAGGCTCTGGGAAGACCTTGATGTGTCCTTTCAATACTTAAAGGGTGCTTATAAGAAAGAGTGGCACAGATTTTTAACAGGACCTATAGGATAAGATAAAGGATAATGGTTTTAAACTAAAAAGGATTAGACATGGGGATGAATGTCTCAGCAATGAGGGTGGTGAGTCACCGAAACAGGCTGACCAGACAAACAGTAGATGTCCCATCCCTGGAAACACTGAAGATCAGGTTGGACAGGGCTCTGAGCAAGCTGGTCTAGTTGAAGATGCCCTTGCTCGCTACAGGGGAGTTGGACTAGAGCTTTAAAATCCCTTCCAATCAAAACTATTCTATGATTCCATGATCTTCTTTTCAACCTCCCTTCAATATCCCTTCAGATATTTATATACATTCATTGATAAGATCTCCCTGAGCCTTTCCTTTTCTAGGCTGAAGAGTCTCAGCTCCTTCAGCCTTTCCTCACTTTCTTCATAATCTTTGTGACCCTTTGTTGGATTCTCTCTGGTGTGTCCATGTCTGCCTTGTACTGAGGAGCTTAGACCTGGATACAGTACTCCAGGCACAGTCTCAGCTATCTGCTTCATAAGTTAATTCAGGAAAAAGTTTTGTTCATCAGAGTTTTAGGTCTAGATAAGCATTAAAAAAAAAAAAAAAAAAAAAAGGAAAAGAAGACTTGGGTTGTTGCAACTCTTTTAGTGATACATAAGATCTCTGGAAAAATCATTTGCAGTACCCCTGGTGTTAAACATCAGAAAGAGTGTTATCTTCTGAGAAAAATATTACCAATTAATGGGTGAAGAAGAAACAACAACAACAAAAAGGAATTAATTTGGCATAGGAATTAAAAAGTGTGAAAGAAATACAGAGAAACCTTCCTAAGCAGCTGCTCCTCAGCTGTTAAAAGTTGAGTACCACTTCCCTAAATGAAACTCAAGAATTATCTCCTTTGAATGGCCTCACTTATCATCAATTTCAGTTAGTACAAAAAGTCTGTAACCTCATCAAAATGTGAAACTCTTATTAATGGACAAATACGGTACTCCAGATGATTGATTTTTCAAATACCCTCTACTCTTCTCAAAGGCAAACCAGTAATATGATATTCACAGATGCAGACCAGCTGATTAGTTTATGGGCCTATTAGTTAGAAGTGAGATCAAATTATTATTTTCAAAGAATTGCACTTGCTACTAAGTGGTAGGTCTAGTAAAATACCTTAAGTTATTGAATGCTGCATTGATTTGTAGATTCTACTGGAAAAGCTCCAAGAGGAAATGATGTGCATTTAAGTCATTTTACAAAGAACTTTTATTGGGAAACAGGTAAATTTTTAATGCTAAATTCAGAGTTTCTCACCTAGGCAAACTTGCATTACAACAGTCAGGAGTTTTGTCTACCCCCACCCCCAGCTGGTGGGGAATGTGACCTTGTTTCTCATTTCTTTCCACACAGTACATTTGTAAGAATATTCCCACTGAATTCAGAAAACATTTTATTTCTACTTAAGAAAAAAAAAAACAAACAAAACTGAACAAAAAAATCAGACAGGATGTGCTCGAAGTCTGGAGCAGCTGAGCTACATGATCCAAAGCTGTCATTTCCTACACTTCTACCATTCACATTTCAAGTGATCTGTATGCTGAGGCAACTGTTCTAAGCAAATGATATTGATTCAGCTTCAAGGATGACATGAAAACATCCAGATGGCATGCATGCTTTACATTATAAACATTGGATAAATTATAACTTAAATATTCAGAAAGGTGGTCTCAGTATCTACTATGTCAGTAAATAGGAAAAAATAGATTTGCAATGGGTTTTCAAAACAGTCATATTTCTTCCTTGTTTGAGAGACAGGGGTGTGTACCATAGACTATAATTAAGATTTGAAATCTGTTCGGGTTCAGCTGAAATAATTATTGCCCCTTTCTGAATCTAACGTTATTGAAATTAAATAAGAAGGAATCGGGAGGGGATTTTTTAATCAGCTGTCATACATATCTCCCGAACAAAGATCCTATATAATGAATGAACTGAAAGTAATTTAGAAAGAAATTCTCTGAGGAGGAACTCTTTTGTCTTCTACAATTCATGTTAGTAAAAGGGATGTATTATCTTATGCTACCTACCCATCCCGTAATTACATTCAAAGGACACTGAAGACTTGTCATTCTGTGCAAAAGTCAAAACTTTTAAGTTAATTCAATTGCAAAACCTGACATTTTGGAGAAGGTGGGGGAAACAGTCTGAAAATAAGTAGTTCATAAAGAAACTGATGCTTAAGAATAATCTCCTGTAATAGGAAAACAACACTGGATGATAGCAACTAAGGAAAAATAAGTCATGAACTGCAAATCTTGAGGTGTGAGAACTGCAAAGAAATAAAAAAGCTAGATGTGTCTCAATGTATATTTAATGTATATTAAATAGTGATAGTGATATTTTAATGCCAAAATTTGATTATTGGGTACTGCAGTTAGTGACAGTATTACCCATGCCTTTTTTCAAGCTAAATATCTTCTTAAGGCAAGATTATTTAGACTTAAATGGAACACTTACAAATATTTTTCTGCAAATTCTATTTTATGTAATTGTCATTAAAATGATTAAGAGTCTTTTGTTTCCAGAGATTACTTAGTAATTAGTTTCAATGCAAAAATAATGATATATTGCACTGGGCAGACTTTTATAGTTCAATTTTAGATCAATCTTGTAAAATGGAACAATTTCCTATTTTTGACAAACATTTGACTAAGGAGATTACTATAACTACTTTTAAGTGCATAGCTGATGTTCAAATAAGTTATTTCCTCAAACAGTCAATACATTTTTAAGTGGTATTTATTATGCACAGCATTAGGAAGACAGTTTAAGAAATTTTAGTCATTTTGGATAAGCAGATTAGTAGAATAAAATTTGATGGGATCTTTTGTGTCTATATGGAGTGTAATCCAAAAGGATGTTGTGTCATAAGGGTTCTTACCCTTCCTGGTTCAATGTTTGAAAAATACTATAATGAAAAGCACTTGAGAGCAGAAAGATAAAATCATAGAATTGTTAAAGTTGGAAAAACCTTACTAGTACACTACTATCATTGAGTCCAGCCTTTAGCCTCCCACTGCCATGTTTACCACTGAACCATGTCCCCAAGTGACAACAGAACTAAACATTAGCTCTCACAACTTGAAACCCTCCCTCCTCTCTTCCCAACCCCCCCAAAGATATACATATATGCTAAATCTGGGTAGCAAACTTTGGAGCTACTGGTCATTGATGACTGAGTATGATGAGTCACTTAAATTTGAAAAAAACCTGAACGTTCAAACAAGACATGGGAACATGTTGCAGTGATGATCTTGTTTCCCCTTCAACAAAGGGAGAGAATCCTTCATTGATAGTGTGGGTAGCAGTACAAATCTACCTTCTCCTTGGCTGCAGTCTAATTTTATGCAACTAAACCAGATATTGAATAACTGTTCTCTGAATTTTATCCTCTTCTTCTCAATGTCCGTCACAACAATTTGTTAAACCTGGTCAAAGAATGAAGATTACAAGAGTGTTTATAGAATCAAGGACAAATAGGGCACTTCTTGCCTTCTCCTTGGAGTAATAATAGCTGATAAAAAATGAGTTGTTTAAAAAATGCATAATTTTTGCATTTTCTTAGTAATGCCACTGGAATTTTCCTGCTCTGGGGACTGAATGCTGCATTACATTAAGTGTTCAGATCAAAGTGTTTTACCAGGAGAAACAGATTTTCTTACCTGTGGCTATAATCCAAGGATTTACCTATTATAAAACTGTAATTAAGGATTATAAATGCATCAGCATTCTTCAGCTGAAGAATGAAGGAATCTCATGGGTGGAAGCTGACTTTTTTAACTCAGGATAAGTAAATCATGGTAGTATTCCATAAAAAAAAAATCTCCTATTTAGAAGAATTAATGAATAGTATTTTTTACTGTAGTAGAAAAAAATATCATAGTAACAAATTAAGAAAAGAAAATAAATCTAAATGAAATAAACATCTGGAAACACTGAGTAGTAATAATTTATTCACTGTAAAGATAACAATAATGAATTTTACTGGATACTTTTGTATTGCAGTATCCCCATGTAAACTCTGTAGTGGAATTATGTACATGCAATTACATTTTAGATAAATCTTGATATATTAACAGTAAAAAGAAAAATAATGATGCTAGCTGCAATATCTCATTTTCAGATTAATTATGAAGTAATTTCTCTGAGTAGTTATTCTGGAATTCCCAAGTCTTTCAGTGTTTCAATATTTTTTCTTTTTTTGTGATTTAACACCTTAGCTATCCTATGCGATAAGAAAGTCTTCTTTAAAAAAATGCAAAAAACAACTTTTGGATCAAAATGACAAAATAAATGTTATTTCTAAGAACTTGGGTTTTTTGTTATTATGATGACTTACATAGATTGTCCCTGCCCTTTACTCTCAAGACTGAGTTTTGGTGGAAACCTTGCAGCTGCCCCAGCTTTTGACTTTTCCACTCAGAAAACCTCATTTCCTTACTCCTACAATGAATAAGAATTTCTCATTAGATTAACCAGTTTCTCAACCTAATTATAAAACAGCTCAGCTGAAGCTCCTGAATCTGCTAATTTCAGATGGAATTGATTTTGATTATATTTTAAATTTATATTTTGACAGTTCTTTTTGAAAGTCATAAACCAAGGTTATCTCAACAACTCATTTTATAGTATGAAGCTAAGATTTATAATTGAAATTCAGTATTAGATTACAGAGAATAGGCAATAGTTCTATTTATGTTATAATTATAGAACAAATATTAATATATGTATATATTAATATTTTCTAATTCAATGACAAGATTTGAATTATTTATTGACCATACTAAGAGAGCCTATTGCAAAGTGCATTAGTAGCAGAAGAAACCTTGGTAATATATGTGGTAATATATAAACCAATGGTAATATATGTGTTCTATGCAAACAACTAAGATGTAATGATGGACTTTGGATTACTAAAATTGCCTTTTTGAGAAAAAGTGGGGTGGGCCTGCTTACTGCATCAGTCTCTACTGATGTAAGGAAAAGGTGGGTAAATAAAAAAAAAAAGTTTTAAAAATAAATAGGGTGAGAATTCTGGAGCTTTGTCTTTTCTTGTCCTTATTTCTGCAAAGAAATGAAGACCAAGTCTTTCAGTTAGCTCAAAACCAAAAAAAAAAAATTAAAAAAATCCCTTTTAGTGCCCTCTTTGTGGTAATTATACAGATTTTATTTAGACGAATTTTAACTTGCATAAATCAGAATTAAGGAAGGATTCAACACTTGTGAGGCTTGAACATCATTTGACCATGCCATAGATTTGACAATAGCCATAGATTAAAATAGTATTTTTTTCCTTTATTTCTGTCAGAATTACAGAAGGAGAATAATAATAATAACTTTCTTACTTGTGTTACAGAAATGCTGACCATGTTCAGCAAGTTCTTTTTGCAGCATCTTTAAATATAGGGCTTTGATACAAGGCAGGAAGAGATTCTGTGCAATTCAATCTGGTTATATGAATCACACAGCATTTTACACAAACAATTCCGGAACACGTATTAATTACAACACAGAGTAAATTATTCCAGAACTATTATTTTGGTCTTAAGAGAAGGAGAAATTTATTTATTGTTCTTACTGTTCGTGCCTCAAAAATCTGATTTCGGAGGACAGTAAGCTGAACATAGTGGCTTTGATAATATTTTTGAAAACAAAATTATTTGGGGTTAGATCTACTCTGAGCATTTTAATTTTCACCAACACAAAACTTACATATAGATGAAAATAACAGTGTTGCATTCCACTTTAGTCAGCAGTCTAAACAGCAGGATTTGCACTTCTATGCCAGCAGTGGATGTCTTTGAGTTTCATTAACTTCCTATGAGCTTCTGTGTAGAATTAATGGATTAGGAATTCATCTTCAAAAGCCTGGACTGTTCAGTCTAGGCTGTTTCTTTCCTTGCACCATATTGCCTGAGCTGTGATAACCAGAAATTCCTGACCTACAGCTTCGTCCATGTAATCAGCTGTCAGGCTACTTGATTTAGAAATAGTGGATTCAGAATTTCTTTTTTGTTGTTGCTTTTACCACCTCCTTGGTCTACTGTAGCTCATATCTTTAAATCTCATAGTCTCACTATAAGACCCATCTTTTCCTGTGCAGCTTTAGAGAGGCTGGATGAAATACTTAACATGATTGCTCTCTTCTGATGAGCATACGTTTAGAGAGGCAGGTTAATCCACTGTGTGGCAAATGTATGGGTAATCTCATTTATGTCAGGGGTATAAGGGATTAGAATCCTTTTGGATTGTATTATTTTAATTAAAAAGAAATAAGCAGCCATACATCAAGTTAGATGAAGCCTAAAAATTCTGCTAGCAAGTGCCAACCAGTCAAGATATTGTTATGCAAAGGATGAAACGTAGTGGCTTCAATGATGTTTTCTTCATGCATAGTGGGATGATCTAAATATTGGTGAATTTTTAAAGCACATTTATTTCTCAAATAATACTAATAAAATTTAAAAATTCAAATAAATAACTTTTTTATGATAACCAGAGGTGCAGTTCATAGTTTTCATTCTTCAAGAGCAATGTGAAATGAAGATCCAAACATATGCTTTTATATTATTTGAATATTGAAAGCCACATTGTGAACTTCATTAAAATTAAAGTTTCCTATTGCAGCTCTAATGGACTGCTAACAGTTTTCATTACATTTATTTGAATTAAAATAATTATAAACATTAATAAACTTTCTGGTGAATCTAATCTATTATCACAAATATGGAGTAGGTGATTGCACACTTACCTGAAAAAATATTAAAATTGAATGGATTGCATTAGAATAGAATAGAATAGAATAGAATAGAATAGAATAGAATAGAATAGAATAGAATAGAATAGAATAGAATAGAATATTCCAGTTGAAAAGAACCTACAATGGTCATCTGGTCCAACTACTGAACACTTCAGAGGTAACCAAAATTTAGAGCATGTTATTAAGGCTATTGTCCCAATGCCTCTTAAACAAGGACCAGTTTGGGGCATCTACCACCCATTTAGGAAGCCTGTTGCAGAGTTTGACCACCCTCTTGATAAAGAAATCCTTTTGATATCCAGTCTGAACCTCCCCTGGTGAAGCTTTGAGCCATTCCTACACTGGATTCCAGGGAGAAGAGATCAGCACCTTCAATTCTACTTCCACCACCCAGTGTCCTTTTCTCCAAAGTAGACAATGCCAGAGTTGCAGATGCTCTTCACTGGATATATCTTCCTGCCCTTTCACCAGCTTTCTTGTCCTGCTCTGAACATATTCAGAGCATTACATGGTACATTAAATGAAACCAGAGGAGTGCTATTTGTGTGGTTTACTGTTTAAGTAGAGTTTAAGTGGTTTCATGGATATGTTTAAAATCACTGCTTAAATAATTTTCTTGCTAGTAACACCTAAGCACATATAGGAGATCAGAAAAACAAACAAAAAAATGTATGTGGCATGCTGCCTCATTTTTGGGCAAAAACCTTGTTCCAAACTACATACTTGTTGGTCCTTAGCTGAAAAAGGTCTATCAGAGCAGGAAATTATCTTCACCTAAAGCAGGATTTAGTGCAATGCTTTCTTCCACATTTGGTAAAGAAGCTAAAACATTTTTTCTCCCTAAATTCAATTCTAATGCAATGTGTCATGCAAGCTTTTAACTTGTAAAATCCATGTTCATTGCTTTTCATGAAGCTTGCCTTCCCCTCTATAGACAATATAATTTCAAAAAACTGAGATGAGAAATCTATGGATTTCTGTAGCCCTTTCATTTCCTATTTGAATTTTCTATTATATGTTAGGGTTTTTTTTTTAAAAATGAACAAGATCTAGGCATTGATCTATTTTAGACTCTTTTCTTTTGAAAACAGGGCTATTAACTTATGTACTTGAATAGGAGCAAAGAATTATTACCATTCTACCTCTTTAGACAGACATTGAGATAAGATTTGAAATATCTATAGAACTTGTAAGAAAACCTGAGAGTTGTCATCGAATTCCTCTGTCCTTGTGAATTCTTTTTATTGAAAAGTCCCAATTATATGGGACCCATTTATTTTGAGCCTCATAGGAAGAACATTATATACTCCCTCAGCTAGCTCAAATGCTGCAATTAGCAAAACAAATGGTTTCCTAAAGTCTGTTGATATCACTGCTGTGCTTGTCCTCATTTATAATTGGTTTCATGGTTCAGATCGAAAATACTTTTCTTTGATGTTTTCACAAGTGGGAAAAAATTATGTACCTTTTTATGCCTATCTCAACAGAAGGTAAACAATTTTAATAGCCTGTGGGATTGCTAATTAAAGCTAATTGTGCCTTGATTGACCTATCTTGACAGTAAGCACCTTACAATACTTGCTTTCTTTACAAAATGAGGATTTGTTTGCATGAGAAACTTGTACATGCTCAGCCTTAGAGGTAGAGTTGTTTGGCTCTTCTGTGATCATCTGAATTTGTTAATTTATATTTTATGACTCTTTATTAACTTGTGGCAAAAACTCAAGCTTGTCATTTGTACACTGCAACATGTGCTTTCTCATTCTGTAGCTGTCTACAAAAGCAGAAACTAGCACAGACAAAATCTCTACTGAGTAAAGGTCTGAATGCCATGGATAGACTGTTCTCTGTACAAACACAAACACACACACACAAGAAAAAAGAGAGAGAGAAAGAAACTATGAAATCCCCAAATCTTAATGATAATATATGTGTTCTATGCAAACAACTAAGGTGTAATGATGGACTTTGGATTACTAAAAATTGCCTTTTTGAGAAAAAGTGGGGTGGGCCTACCTACTGCATGCTAATATAAAAAGAAATTATGTACTTACAGAGCTTTTGGCTCCTTTTAGTTGATAAAAGGTATTCAGAATTCAGAAGATTATGTGTCTCCTGCATGCAAGAAATAGTCAGAGCTCACCTCTGTGTGAGGTCAGTAATATCCTGAGCCTCCCAGAAAATGCTTACAGGCCTAGGATGTTTTCATCTTTATGTAATCTAATGTAGAGGATGAATTGCAGAAACAAGAGCTTTGAAGTAATTTTGATACAAATTATAAAAATATTACATTTTCTCAATATGGTCTCCTACAGAAATGTCCAAAACCAGATTGAATTCTGTAAGGAACTGTTACAAATGAGTGTTTGAGATCGCTCGTTACAAACTAGTAACAGGCTTCTGACTGTGAGCTGTGGTATTCTTGTCTATTAGGTACAATTTTACAAGAATTCATTCTTGTGTGATGAATGAGTCAAATGTAGAACATTGTTCCAGTTTTTAGGCAATTGTTAGTTTACAAAATAGCCCAAAAAGAGCTTATTCATAGTGTTTGTGTCTCACTGTGCTGCACAGTTCTGCTCTCTGGTCTGATGACTGCACAAGAGAACTTGTAAATGTCATTATTAGTAAATTTTTAGGTTAGCCCTTTGGAAATTTCATGCATAAGAAACATTCTTTTCCTGTTATAGAAGGAGAGAAAAACCTATGCAATTTTTTGCCATAGTGCTTCTGCTATAGCACTTTAACTGGAAAAATTAGCTAAAAATTATATGAGCCATTATCTGTTCTAGCAAATGACTACTCTGTAGCATAGAAGCTACAAATAATGTTGTTTTGATGTTTTGAGGAGAGAGCAAAAATAAAAATACAGAACATAGCTGGACTATACCAAAACTTTAAGAAATTTTAATAATTTAATGTCTTAGAGGCATTGCTAGCTGTGTTACATCCCCATGCCAAAATTTAAAAAGTGAGCTTGTATTTCCAAATTATTTAAAAGTGATCACAATGTCAACGGTAAACTGAAAAAAAATCTTATTGCTGCATTGACCTGAAATGAGGGACTAATTAAAAAGCCTGATTTATCTTAAGAGTGACCACTCATGGGCTGCTATTATGCAATAACATATTTCTGAATCTTGAAAAATTATAATTTGGAAATCTATTCCATGTTCAATCTTTGTGTCAGCTGTTCTTGTGGCACTTCAGTTGATATCAGCAATTCATGATTATGAGAGAAGGAAATACATGGAAGTAAATAAGAACTTTATATTCAAAGACAAAGCAGTAATAGAATATTCCCACTTATCTTGCATATATTTCTAGATAGAATAGATAGATAGTTTCAGGTTCTATACACTTCAAAACATTTCAGAAGTGTATTTAGAAAAGACCATTGTGAGAATAAGGCATGTAGTTAGCCGCTATATTTGAATTGTTTGCAGAGTAGAGTATAGAAAACAGTCATAATGGGAGCATTTTATTTGCATGTGTGTATGTGTGAATAAAACATAGATATACAAGAATTTGTATAGTGAAATGAAGTCATAGTGCAGCTAATATAATTAATATAATATAATGTAATATCTTATTTTCCTGCTATACAAGGAATAACATTAAAACTTTTATAGAAAGAATTGTTAAGGCTTTTTAAGTAAACCTGAAAGTGAACTTCACCAAGCTATTTTTAAAAAGAATGATCTGTCCTGTGGGTTCTGTGTGGAGATGCAGAAGCAATCTCAATTGATTTTTCTATTGCTTTTATTCCTGTTGCCTTGACATCCTTTATTAGCTGTTTGTGGTATTATACATGCCCCTATGTTAGATGAAGGGACATTCTGTCAATGATTATTTTCTGTAAGTTAAAAAAAAAAAAAAAAAAAAAAAAAAAAAGAAAAAAAAAAGAAAAGAGAAAAGGGAAGAAAAGACTACTTGCTTTTATTTCAAATAAAAAGGAAAATTGGCAAAGGAGTCACAGCTCTGTTCTTATGTTACGTCACTAGAACTTTTAAGGACAGCTCTTTGAAGAAGGGAGGGAAGAAAGAAGAGGAGGGAAGGGGGAAGGAGGGAGGCAGGGAACATGAAGAGGATGAGAAATGCTGTAACTAATCACAAAAGAATTTTCTGTTACAAATTAATAAATAGGATTAAATCAAATTTAAAAATCAAAGTAATTTTGGTTTATGTAAAATATATAAAAGGTAATTACCAAGACTACCCATTGCATTTTATACATAATTCCTTCCCACACTATGCTAGAAAAAAATTACTATTTTTTTAAAAGGACAATAAATATTCCAAATGCATTATGAAAATAAACAGTCATAAACTGAAAGTTCAAAGGTGATCAAATAGGTTCCAAGAGCACCAATCAGAATAATTAGCTAAATGCTGAAGGAAAAATATTTTTGGTGTGACATAACATGAAACTTGTTAAAATAGGTCAGGACTGTATTGTTATATCTGTGCCATATCTTTCTAGTTTCATGAGGACATCTGTTTTTCAATGGACTGTAGGAAATCAGTTCAGATGTCTTAATATTGGCATCTAATACAATTTAGGATATCCTAGGGTATCCTGATTACCACCTGCCCATTCAGAAATATTCAGGTTTATTCTAGGTCTTGTGCAATATCTATAATATGTCCTAGGACATGGTCAGTGTAATTGGGCTCACCTAGATTGTGGTGATATGTTTTTGTTAAGTTATTATGAAGTTATTCTCTCCATGGTTTGTTCCTGTTACCCCCCGATGGTTTGGTTTTACCCCAGGTTTTCCGCTCCCTTGTCCAGCTGTCATTCACCCTCTAGACACACCTGTTACTTTACTCATCTAGTGTCAATCTCCCCAAATTCCTGCATTTAGCTCCAGAGAATTCCCTGTTACTCCTTGTTGTCCCTACCCCCCTGCCTATACTCTGCTTGGGAATTCCCCTATTCTTCAACGCCCCGTCGGCCCATGTGATCCTTTCCACTCCCCTTTCCTTCCCTATAGGTTGTCGTATTTTGAGTTCCTCCTCAATCCCCTCCCAGTTTTACCCCCGATTGGTTGAAGAATTGTATCCTTCCCCCGTTCCTCCCCTGTTTAAAAGACTGTGCAAGTGCTGGCTTTTCAGTTTTTTCGCCACTGTGCCCCTTGGGGAATAAATCCTTTGAGAAGCACATGAGAAACCCTCTCCGTGTTCTTTGCCCTGATCCTCGGCACATCACAACTGAGAGCTGTTTGAGAGCAACCTCACTGCTGTGGTATTGGCAGCTCTGCTCCACCACTATCTGAGCCAGGAGAAGCCAAGTGACATTACTTGCTGCTCATAATTCTTTTCCTTGAGGCCTTTCAACAACTTAAAATAATTTTCCTCTGGGCATTGTCTAACACTTTGATGTCCTTCTTGTATGGTGGTGTCCAAAACTGCAGTGAGGAGCTGAGGTGAGGCCACACCAGTGCAGAGTAAATCAGCAGAGTCACCTCCTTTGTCCAGCTTGTGATGCTGTGCCTGCCACATCCCAGGACATAGCTGGCCCTTGTCTTAGGAGACCAAGGTGACCCAAAAAATGCGTGTGTTTTATTCCATATTTTCTGTACATCATCTACAACCTGTTGTACTCTCTCTCTAAGACTGGGTAACCCAGGAAACAGAACTGGAGTGGTTTACCCTGGTTCAAGGAAAAGAGGTGCCTGGGATCCCCTTGGGGTCTACCTCACGTGGTGATCATCTATGCGGTGCTTAGCAGGACTGTTTCTTCCCCCGGCAACACAGCAGTGACTTGGAACTGCAGCACCAACTGGGTTTGTATAAAAACTGTTGCTCACATCACATACTATCTAAATTTTTCATAGAATACTACCTTTGCTGACCATAAAATAAAAAACTATGTATCATTTCAATGCATGCATTATGAAAAACAATATATTAAATAATGCCATTTACAGAGCTGTGGAAATACTGAGAAGTGTAATGACTTCCAAACGTTTTGTGCATATATAAGTTCAGATTGCTTAATGTTTAGAATTTGCCAGGATCTAAGTCACGTGAAAAACAATGATATAGGATTTAGACAAATCAAGCAAAATAGTACCAAGTCATAGGGAGGGAGGGGAGCACCTAGAACCTCAAAAATACCCACCAACAACTATCCCTCCCGAATCCCAACAACCAAAAAACCCAAGTATATTTTAGTACCTCCAAAAGCATTGCTTTTGAGACACTTCAGTGAATGGTATAGATAGAGGCTAAAACTTTCTCCAAATCAGAAATATTATCCTGAGCATGAAGTGCATGATGTTATGAAGTAGCATGGCATTTGCTACATTTTGAGAGGATTAGTTAATAGAAATGTTTATACTGAATTAGTGGATAAAGGACATTTTCTTTCTTGACACTAAATGCAAACTTAATTCAGTCTAATGATGGTCAGAGGCAGCTTCCTGATAGCCTCCTTTCTTTCAGTGAAAGGTCTTCATGGTGTTCATTACTTAAACGTCTTCACATACAACTACCTGTACTGCATTGCAATGAAAATCACTAGAAGCTACACAGTGTTAAATAAAATCCTATAGCAGGAAAAGAAATCCTGTGAGATTACTGAAAAAGAAATTTTACTTGTATGAATGACCAGCTCAGTGGAGAAGTATATTTGTAAGATGATTCATTACAGCAGTGTACCTGGCAAACTCACTACTTCATGAGAAAATATATGAGAGAAAGGACTGTCAAAATTTAAATCTTAAAAATATATTACCAAAAGAGTAAATCAATAAGATTTAGTAGAATATTACAGTGTGGTTCTTGCACTGTTAGATTTTATGCAAATTTATTTCCTGTATCCTCAAATTAGCCTTACTATTTTGGGCATAACTTTTGGGTAAATGAGCTAAAGTGTTAGGGGAAAGATTGATGGCTGTTGTGTTCTATATGGTGTATATGATAAATCTTTATACCAAAAAACAGACTGTAAAATTTATTGAAAAGAATGCATTCCAGATTTAAAATATAATCTTGTTTTCTGAAATTTAACAAATAAATTTAACAAATGAATTGTTTTTAATTCTATTTCATGAAATGAACAACCATATTGATGCCTTAAAGATCTAGAAATAAAACAACACTCGTTCAAGACAATATTAGAATAGAAGGCAATATAAAAACTGGTCTTCAACTGGAGGCCTCCAGGGGCAGATATGGAAAAATGCCCACCCCACATAGTGTTTTATAAGTTTAGTAAATTAACATAATGGACAAGAATTTCCAATTAGAAGCACAAGTAAAAAGGTAATTTTTTCCTTGCTTCTTCCTCTTCTGCTACTAGCTTCTTCCCCCTTTCTTGCTACTAGCTATAATATCAGTACTTTCTTTATGAGAAAGTGTCTTGAGAAGCTGTTTGAATCTTAGTTTCCAGAAGCGGCAAGATATGATAGGAGTCTTTTGGTACGTGTTTTGTCTTTCTGTCTATCAGGATAGGAAAAATACTGGAGTTACCTAGGAACTATATAACTGTACAACAGTAGTCTATAAAGCTATAAATATATGCAGCAAAAATATTTTTGGCATCAATATTTGTAGTAGAGTACAGAAAAACAGCCAGTTTGTACATACTATTTGATTCAATAAAGAGTAAAACCAACCCCTGAAATAATTTTCTGGAAGATGGTTTGATAATTGTATATGTCAAACCATTTTGTTAATCTAACCAAAATTCCTGTTTAAGGTAGGCCAAAAAGTTTTCATTATTGATTCCTTCAATAAGGAAATTGGCATTCATTGTAACAATAAGTAACTGGCCACACTACAAAAATGACAAGTGTCATTAGGGATTTGTGAGTAGTTTGATTTAATGCTGAACTATGATGTTAGACAGCTATTCTGCCTATACTTCAGAAATGTTTGTTTTAAGGCATTCCAATTAAAATGATTCTGTCAAGTCTATTCCAAAACTCCTCAGTTCCCCTCTCTCAGCTTTAAAATCTTATTTTCACTGGCTTCCAAGCAGGTGGCAGGTTCATGATCTTGTTTATACCTCCATATGCTAGTGTAATTTTTCTTTGTTAGAAGCAGGTGCAGATGAGAGGGGATGTGTTCTTTCCTAGTTCCTCATAGTGCTTATTGAAGAGCTGAGAGCTATCTTGTAAATCTAGACCTGGGTATCCTTCCCTGGATATCCAGGATATTTTCTTGGGGGAAAATTCATATCTACAGAAGTTGTGGGAGAGATGGCAAACATGATTAAATCTGAGTGACTGGAGAATTAGGATACTGCAAAAGGTAACCCAGTTATTAGGGTTTCCTTAGAATAGTTTTTTGAGGTTTTTTTTATCCTAGCATTTCCTGCTGTGCTATTTTCTTTAACTGCTAAAAAGTTTCTGTCTTTCAAATTCTTCAAGATATATACCTCAGGACACTCTCTCATTTAATTTTATTTCTTAATTGCTAAGCCTCTGTGCTTTTGCAAATGTTCTTAACCAAGGAATTCTGAACAAATGATCTTTATTTCAGAGTGCTAACCAATGCCATTCATTTCAAGCAGATTGTCTTATCACTACTAAATTAATAAAATAATAGAAGACAATGCATCTACAGTTACACATTTGATAGTCCTTTCAGTTTCTCTAATATAATGTACTTAACAAGACTGCATTTATTAAAATGGAAAAAAAATACACATTTCTGTAATCCAGATTATTTTGCAATGTTACAGGAAATAGCCTTCATTCATTCAGCTGGTAACAGCAGGAAATCCAAGAACATTAATGAATAATTAATGGCAATGAAGCAGTTGGAGGGGGTATACCATTAAAATCAATAATTGAAATTATTTATGGACCTCTAGATAGGAATGTATAGGTAATTTTAATAACGCTGTCACATTTGATACACTAAATATATAAAATATGTGGCACTGCTTCTCTGACAAAGGTGTTAAAAGGCAGAAAGAGCAACAAAGCATTGACTATATGTCTCAGACCCTTTCAAAACTTCAGAGCTCTAGTCAAAGTGAAACTATATGGACTTATATTGAGACTTATGGATACATCTACACAGTCAAACAAGCTTGAGCATTCATCCCCTTATCATCAACATTGACTGAACATTAATTTTCTTCCTGATTTCTTAGCTAACCACCCCTTCCCAAAATAACGCTTTTAAGACTAAAGCATGAATACATTAATGGAGAGTCCATGATTGCCCTCAAAAGGGGAGGAAAACGGGCCCCCTTCATTCTTATCTGTCCTCCAATATTTATGCTTTGCTCAAGCAGGTCTTCAAAGTGATCTTCCTCAAGGTAAGGCCACACCCCACGGCACAGAGCAACATGCATGCTGAGTTTTCAACTAAAGGAGTGATGTTGGACCTCCACACAATGGTCTCAATTTCTTTTGAATACTTTGAGCTGAAAGTCACATTCAACCCAATAGTGGTGTGTTCTTCTAGTACATTACCACTGAGCACCAGGATTAGACTCAGAATCAAGTGTTTGGTGTCTGGAACTAGCCAACAAGCTAGCCCTTCAGTAGAGAGGAAGCAAGCCAGATGGAGTCACCTTGCCCTGGAGCCATTTAGATACATAGATACATCACTACTATTGCTAATTACAAGCCAAAGGCTTTGTACCAACTGGGCCAAGGCTCATGAGGCTGCATCTGATCTCCTCTTGTCCTGCCTGGAGCATTTTTTGCTTAACTGTAACAATTTGCTAATGACCAAGTACTTATTACCTCATTGATTTCACTTTGCTCAGCTTTGTAAAGTTTTGTGGCATAACCCCAATGTTTATATAAATAGTAACAATAATAGTAATGTATTGATAACCTATTGTCATAGGCTAGGAAAAGCCTGATTTTGTTCCAATCGGGGTCAGTTTTTTTGATTGACAAGCAATTTATCCAGTAGAAGACAAGCTGCGACTTTTGGCGGAATGCTTAAAAAGGCTGGGTGGGGGGAGGAGCGACCTCTTTGTCTTCCAGGGTAGCATGCTGGAGACAGGGAGCCGCCGGGGCCGGCCGGCCTCGGTGCCCCCCCCACCCCGGGGCGGCTGCGGCGGGCCGGGCCGGGCCCCGATGCTGCTGGAGCCGGGCCGGGCCGGGCCAGAGCTTTAGGAGCCGCTGTCTCGCCGAGAAGCAGGCAGCATGGAGAAGAGGGAGAGCTCGGACGGAGTGCCCCTTCGCCCTTGCTCTTCTTTTCAAGCCGAAGAAACCAGCGCCCGGCTTCTAAACGACTCAGTTTCCCGCCGCAGAGCCACGTGGGCAGCCCGGCAGCCCGAAAAGTTTAACCCTTTGTTGTTAGCAGATGGACTTTCCTAAACATCATCTTTCTCCAGAAGAAGAACAAATATAGCGAATAGAAAGACACAGCATGGAGCTACAGTCAGTGAAGGGAGAGTGAAAAGGACTTTAAGGCAAAAGGACAAGGAGTGGCCTAATTTTGGCTGGACATTTCTGGTAAACTATAGAGACGGAACTAGTTTTTTTTCCTGTAACATATAAATGCTTTTGGGGGGATGTAAGGTTCTAGTTAAAGGTGATATGAAGCTTTTTGCTCCTAAAGAAAGAGGAGATTTGGTTTTGGGTCTTGAGATGATTTTGGAAATAGAAGAAGAGAATCTTTGTGTCATACTAGAGGAGGCATCCTTAAACAGTACCCCAATAAGCAAATATGGCCTATGTGCAGTGTTGAGAGAGCTGCTAATGGGTAGGATTTCGCAGTTTGCAGGAGTTCCTTTAAAATCCTCGCAGATGTAGAGCATGGGATGTCTATATAGAACCCAGAGAGACTCCTTTCCTAAAAGAACTGATAAAAGGTTATTTTTAAAATGGTAAAACTGGCTGAGGTTGCAGGTCATGTCTTTTTATGTTGAGTGAAGAAAGGTAAAAGACTTAGAAAGAGAAAGAAAGATGTTTTAGAAGTTTCATTTGTTGTTGTTGTTTTCCTTTTTTTTTGTTGTTGTTGTTTTTGTGTGTATTAATAAACTATCTTTGTAATTTAAAGATGGGCCTGTTTTGCTTTATATTCTTCCAGTCAAATGAGATATAGAACGTGATGAAACCATCACACCTATGTGGATAGAAATATTCTGTGTTGACTTTAAAATGTAGTTTAGATGCAAATAGGTATAGTATGACAGAAAGAGCTTTGAAAACGGAGCCCTAGGATGCAGAATAAGAAGTAATGGTATGGGACAAGAACAAAAAGGGTACAGGATTATACTGGAGACCCCAGGACCATAAACCATATATGAACGAAACAAACATGCACCATATGAAGAACTACATAGCAAATTCAGAACCAGTAACAACAGAATAGCTGACCTTCCCGCCTTGCATCAAATACCTTGACTGTAGGGATACAAATATAATATTCTTACATAGTGGGCATTTGCCAGCATAACCTTTCTCATTTACTGTGAGTAATCTTTATTTGCTTTAGTTCAGTAACTGATGTCTTAATGAGTAGTACCCTCTACAAATTCCCTGGCTGTAAAGTCAAGCTGCAAATATCCAAGGCAACCATTGCCCTTTTTTTGTAGCAGACAAAACACGTGTGTGAACTGTTTTCAAATACTAAAGTATTCACACCTATTTTATCCATGCAATTCAAATAACTCAGCACAAGGGATGAAAAAGGCATTTGTTATCTACACTATCCTTTTTTAAGGACACAGCCTGCTGAAATAAAAATCACAATCAGAAAAATTACAGGACAGAAGAACACTGGTTTCAGAAACACATTATTGCGTCTTTGTTGGAATCATGAAGAAGTGATGGATTTATGTTTGAGAGAACTAATCAAAGTCTTTTTATATTTACAGATGAATATTTGGCAATAAACCATTAAAGAAACCCGGGATCAACTATTGTGGAGTGACAAACATTTTGGAAGCCATCTATTATCCCCTATAAAATCTGTAAACAGTATTTGTGGCAGATCCTGAGTTGACAGTAGATATACTACTACAGAAAATGCTAGCAGCATTTCTGGGTAATAGAAAAGTCCACCATGAAAAAAAAAAAAAAGAAAATAATTACTGTATATTTTTCAAATACCAGATCTGATGAAGGTTGTATAACTAGAGTGCTAACAGCTGAGCCTTTCCTCTTCATCTGCAAAGTGCTTTCCAGGATCATTTCAAATCAGCAAAAGCTACAGCATGACCTGTTATGGCCAGATGTAAGCTGGAAGGCTAGTCCTTTGCACAAATAAAAATTATAATTATTTGTCAAATAATGATAAGGCGGCAGAAATATAATTGGGATTTATCAAGAAATGGAGAAATTAAAATATACAAAAAATTAATCCCATAGGTTTAACTCCAAAGGCATATTGGACACAGCAAATTTCTAAACTGTGAGGTGTGGCTTAGATTGTGGTTCATGCTGTGTAATATTCTAACTGATGAAAAGTGCTGAGCTTTGAATCTAAACCAGACATATATATTGTTATTGACTTTTAATCACTAAAAATATTTCTGGCCTTTTTTTTTTTTAGGGCAGACCATACTTTCAAATAAAATAAAACAGATATTAACATTACGCCATTGTTCAAATGTGCTGAAAATTTCAGATTGTTTCTGAAATATTTCAGCTTTTATCCTAGTCTTGTTTAAAAAAAAAATCTATTTCTTTTATTTACTTAGATTCATAGCATAACAAGAGAAAATATGCATATTTCCCTTATCATTATCAAACTAATCTTAAGGTGGGACAATTTCTGCAAATTTTTGCTGTCTCAGCTTGACCTCTGTTGTCAGAGAGAGAAAACACTGTAAAAGTGTGACTTGCCACACTTTTCATAGCTATCAAGAGCTAAATTTCACATAGCACTCTACTTCAGTTTCCTGATTGTGAAATATGAATAAGAACAACTACTAACTTTAAAGAATATGTTAAATATAAATCAGTAGTTTCTTGCCAGATCAGATATTGTACCTAATAGCCCTGGGAACAGTCCTTAATTCCTTTCTTACTGATTAACCAGTTTAAATATCTGTGGCAAGACTTAGCCTTTTGTATTGTAGTTATTCCTTAATTGTAGTGAACTTTTATATATTCTGTTGTCAGAAAGAGGGACATGAATTACATCAATTAGGGTGATATAAATCTATTGTTTATTAATTTTTTAGTAACCTCTTAGGAGTTAAAATATCCCATGTATGAATTTGTACCTATGTAATAGTAAGTCAGATATTATGCCAACCTCATTTTAATTACACTCTAAATGAATTTTGTACTAGTACTGAGATGAGACACTCGGGTCTGTAACTCTCCTGATGTTATTTTTTTCAGGAATTAAAGTAAAAAGCAGAATACCAACCTAAGAACCTTTTTCTGTAACAGTGGTAACAAGACGAACAAATAAAGGAAAAAAACCCAAAAAAACAACAGCCCTAGACATGTTTATTTCAGTCATAAAATCATTGGATGCAGAGAATCATAGAATGTCTTGCACTGGAAGGGACCTCTAAAGATAATCTAGTTCCAACCCCCACTGCCATGCTCAAGAATTCTTCCCATGAGACCAGGTTGCTTAAAGTCCCCTCCAAACTGGTCTTAATACTTCCAGGGACAGGACACCTACTACCTCTCTGGGCAGCCCATTCCAGTATCCAATTGACCCTCATGGTCAAGAATTTTTTCTTAATATCTAATCTAAATTTACCCTCTTTCAGTCTAAAGCTGTTACATATTGTCCTGTCAATAGATGTCCTTGTAAAAAGTCCCTCCCCAGCTTTATCATAGGCTGCCTTTAGGTACTGATTTGTACTTAGTTATGTTAGGTATCTGTAGTGGTTTCAAGTTCACTAATTTCATTTCTCGGCCAATGCAACTTTTTGTAGTGGTTTGAGTGTTTATTGAAAACATCTACTTTTTCCTACTGCTGTGAGATAGGATTATGAGAATTCTGGCTATTTCCTGCTAAACTATAACTGCATGTATTAGTTTGCAGACTTTAAATGCGGGCTTTCACCTAGCTAGACTCTGACTGCAGGTTCCAATAACAGGCTCTAACTGCACACCCAGACTGACCTCACAGCAGTAATTCTCTCTCTCCAGGACCCTCCTTCTTCTTCTTCATGAGCCTCACCTTCCATTTTCATCAAGGTTCCTCCTCCTTCATGATTCCTTCTTACTAGCTAACCCACTCCCTTTTATCACACTTATCTTTATTGGCTATAACTGTTACTCACCAGGGGTGAGGCTATATTGGGTAATTAATGCAGCTGTTACTTATCAGGGGCAAGGTCACCTGTATTCCCTTCTCCTACATTGGAGAATTATTTTACTGTTCATCTACACTTCTATTCCACTACAGCAGTGGGATAAGAAACAGATTTCTAATGAGCATCCCAAACCTAACAAAGCTGTCATCTGAGTTTTACGTGGCAGAAAAAAAAAAATCATCTTGCTTGCACATTTTGTGGAAGACTATACTATTTTAACAGGTAAGAGAAGTCTTTGCTAGCTCTACTAAATTACATCTATAGGTAAAATAATTTAGAGGAAAAAAAGAAAGCAAAAAAATTCCATTATTTTGAGGTGCTGGACCTAAAAACTTTAAAATATGTACTCATTTCTCCATTTCTCTCTTTGAATCTTAGTCTTTTGGTCTCAGAAAAAAATAAGCTACACTTACAAACTAATATTAGGAAATATTACTTTGCTTGTCTAAGAAATTATATGTTAATTTAACCTTTAGTCAACGGTTTTCAAATGTACTGACTAAATGAAATTAACTGTCAAATTATTTTCTGATATTTAATATGTCCTCAGTTACCTATGATTTTTTTCTGGTCCAGAGCTCCTGCTTATGAGTTATACCTATATAAACATTCAGAATTATTAAAGAGTCAAAATATTACACAAATTTCCTGAAAATGGCTCCAGCTAAGGTATGGGCCAACCAACTCTATCATATTTAAAAGGTCACATATTCAATAAAGAAAACTCAAATAATAACAGGGTTTGTTCATCACTCAAGTTCATAAAAGACAGAATATTTGAGTCCTTTAGCAAGTATTTTAACTCTAAGACAAAATGATCTTAAGGCAGGTCTCTTACAGCAGGTCTTGCATAAAAGCTCTTGACTCTTGCTTCTCTACAAAGTTGTTTAGAACACTTAAACCTATAGGTGTTGAGAAATCCTGTGGTAAGTTTTAGGGTGACTTTAAGATATGACTTCAATTACAAAAAATTATTTTGTTTAATATTTTCTGTCTACTCTGTTTGTTTGTGTTTCAACTACAGAAGCCTAATACTGTCACCAGCCGGTAGTGAGCACAGTAACTAATTCCTTACAGTTCTGTATCATCAATTTTTAGTTTAGTTTAGCACTGCAACCTTAGTCGTCTATTGAAAAGAATGGTTTTACTTTCCAAAATTATTTATGAAGGAAAAAATTACTTCAGAAATTCAGCCTATGTTTAATATTTGGGATTTGGATTTCATCAAGCATGTTTCCTGGAAAAATGCCATTCAGGATTTAATTTGCTTTAAAGACTAAAGGCATAGGGCCAGACTATTTACTGAGGGCCAATTCATGAACATCCAGGCCTCCTAAATATCCATTCAATTGCATTACTCTCCCACTTCCTGGAATAGTTTAATCTTTTTTTGTAAGTGAAATGATGAAAGAGGTGCTGTGGCACAAAGAAGCACAAACAAGGGCCAGGATGAACAAGATTTTGATACAGGGATAGGAAGAAAACCACATTTAAACAACGCAATCCAGGCAGTTGCGAAGAAGAACTGGAACAGATTCAGTCAATGTCAAAAAGAACAGAATTCAGAATTCACTTACAATTTAAATTTATATACATAACATTTAGTATGCTATTTAGACCACTAGTGTGTCCTAAAGAGTATCTTCAATGTCCCTTTAAGAATAAACAGAAGTGTCCCAAATATATGAGTATTTCAGGACAGGAAACTGCCCTAATACAATATAAGTAAAACAAAAACGGAAACAATCCAACTGACATTCCCTTCAGAATGTTACTTACTCATATCTTTTCCTACCTATCTGCAGGCTAGGGAGGGAGCTCTAAATCTGGACAAACAATGGCTGTTGAGATAGATGGGTACCTAAGAGCAGAGAAGCAAGCAATGCATATGTAAAACATAAAGGAAACAAACATCATATCTTTCTATGGTTAGAAGTTCCTGCCCTTGAAATAGGACCTGCTGTTAAGCAATGGGAATTTCTAACTACACTAGCTCTTAAGAGCTTGTTTTCTTTCATAAGGCTCAGCTTGTTTTCTTTACATCCTGTATAGCAGAGAAACACTAGATTTAGGATATTTTCCTAGCATCTCTTTACATGAAGCGCATAATTATATGTAAAATACATGGACACCCATTGACTACAGTAGCCATATTAACAAATTTATGAATATTTAGTGCTCATTAGTACATCCTCCATCTCTTTGGAGATTGGTTCCAAAAGCTGCTTTCAAACTGTCCCTCCCAGATAAATTAATCCCATCCCAAGATATTTCTAGCTTCCAGCTTTCTATAATTTTATTATGTCTCCTTTTGTTAGGAACTGAGAATTAGTTAATTTTTCAAGCTTTCCTAATTAAGAACATAAAATCTGAAACACTATTGTCTTAGAAAATGGCCCTTGTGGCCATTTCTACGATTGCTGATTGTCTAACTTGTATTTAGGAGACTTAGCTCCTTCTGAAATCAGTAACTGTTGAAGAAAAAGCTGTCTTCCACTTTTCAAACTAAAAGAATCAAGAAAACATTTATCTGCTTAACTCATAAACTGTAATTGACTTCTCAGGTTTGCTGTCAGGAAACAGTTTATTTTCTCCAGAAAAGGACATGGTATCTGTGTGAACAACTTCTGGGGAAACCAATTTCACTTTATAGCCAAACTATGTAAGTTCAGTTTCAAAGGATTTAGAGGGGAAAATGCTATTTTTTAACTAACCATCATGTGCCTATAACAGATGAATAATGGAGGTAAATTCTTTTCATTATTTCTTTATGGATGTAAATCTGTTCACTTAAGAATGACCTTCATTTACTACTTTTGAAGAGAAAACAGATGGAATGAGTAGGGTAAGTCATATTCATATATACATATAAGTGGATAGACAGAAAATTGAATGAAATATAAGATGGAAGAAAGCAAAATGATGGGGATAAAGTGTTAGATATTACAAGATTTGGAAGGCTAGGAATCGGGAAAACCTGGGATTAAAAGAAATATAACATATGTGAGAAGATAGAGAGGAGAAAAATATAAAAGCCTGGGTTCAAAGTTTTTATTCGTACTAATTTTTAGGTTTTGTGTCATCAAATTTGGAGGTTTTCACCTCTTAAGAACCACAAAAGTATCATCTCAGTTTACATTGTTGTGATGGTTTCATCACTTTCTATATTTCATTTGACTGGGAGAATATAAAGCGGAACAGGCTCATCTTTAAATTACAAAGATAGTTTATTTACACACACTGAAAGGATGAAAATAGGAAGGAAAAAAAACAAATGGAACCTTCAAAACATCTTTCCCTTCCTCTCTAAGTTTTCACTTTTCTACACTCAACATAAAAAGACATAACCTGCAACCTTAGCCAGTTTACCATTTTAAGATAATCTTTCATCAATTCTTCAGGAAAGGAGTCTCTCTGTTTCAATAGAGACTTTGTCCACAAGGACTTCCAAGAACTCAATCCTACCCACTTACAGTATTCTCAATACTGAACACGTGGGCCCTGTACTCAAATACATTGCAACATTGGGGTGTCGCCTTTTAAAGGTGTCTCATCCAAGGCAAAGGGTTTTTCTTCATTAAATCAATTTTACTCAGTCCATCACACAATACCTTTGCTCAAAAATCTACACATAAAACAATCACCTCCCCAAATTACACATCTTTCCATGGTTTAAAGGAACAACTCAGTTCAGTCCTTATGTTTCAGAGAAGTCCAGCTAGAATTTTCAGCCACTCCTCCTCCTGCACCTTAAAAGCTTTTTCACTCTCTTTCTACTGACTTTAGCTCCATGCTGTGTCTCCTTATGGTCTAATCACTGTATCTGTCCTTCGTTCAGGGAAAAGGTCGGTGCTCAGAAGAAATCCATTTGCTAGCAGAGAAAGAGTTAAACTTGTCAGGCTTGTCGGGCTGCTCACGTGATTCCGTTGCAGCGGGAACTAAAAAAGTCTGAAGGCCGCGCTGTTCTTTTCGGCCTGAGGGGGGGGGGGGGGGGGGGTGAAGAAGCACTTTGCAGGTGCCAGGGCTTCTCCTCCCCTTCCCCGCTGCTGCTGCTGTTCCCGGGGGCCACGCCTGGGGGGGGGGGTGGGGGGACGGTAGAACACTCTTCGATCCCGGCCGGTGACAGAAGCGGCTGCCGCTGCCGCCGGGGCTTCTCTTCTCCTCCCCCCGCTGCTGCTGTTCCCAGGGGGGGGGAGAGGCAGACACAGCCAAGCTGCGCTCTCAGGAAGCCCGGGCCGGGCCCGGCCAGGGGCAACGGGGCCTGGGCCGAGCCCGGCCAGGCTCTGTGCTGCTCGATGTTACCTGTGATCCAGCCGGAAGAAAAGAGGGAGCTCCTCCCTACACTCTCAGCTTATATGAGTATTACCCAAAAGTCGTAACCTACTTTTGAATGGTCAAACTATCTGCCAATTAAATAAAAATAATTTTGATTGGACTATTCTTAACCCATGACAATTGTCCTTCTAAGTATCTGCATGCTTTATTCTTGCTTATTAAAAATGTTAATAAATAATATCCAGGAACATCTGATTACTGAACCTGTTAAATTATTCATAAATGACATGTAAAGAGACTTTTACTTTAATTCTTGCATCAGAGCAGGGTTTTTTCTTTGTGTTACTATCAAAATTCTTTCTTATTGAAACAAGCATCCAAAGGTAATGTACTAAATCACAGAGCTTTTTGCTTTACTAGATTTGCAATTGTATTCACCTTTTAGAAAATTAAAAAATCCATCTCTGTGGCGTTCCACCACATATATTAACGTAATCAGTGATATGTTTCTTTAATTCTGTGTTCATATTGAAAAATACGAACATGAACCTTGTGCTAATTAGATACATGAAAAATCCAGTGAGATAGGAAGTGTTAGACTTAATGGTACCTCAGATTACACATTTTAATCAAAACTGTGAAGCTAATACATAATGCTAATGACATACCACAGAAATTAATTCAAACAGATATAACATACTACTAAGCTTAAATGCATTTCTCTTTAGAGGTTTCTAATCTACTGCCTAATTATCTAATTAGTAGCAAGTATTTCCAATTTTTTAAACTTTTAATGAGAAATCTTGGCAGGCTGAATACTATTTGCTTTTTTAGCAGAAAAAATATGAAATATAATTGCTACTTATGAGCAGCAATGTATCCATATCAACTTATACCATGATATGTCAGGACAATATGTTAAAGCCTATACTTGGCAGTAAAAGGCAATGAATCCATAACTTTTCTCTGTGGTCTAAAACTTCAGAGTGTGCTAAGGAAAAAGTACAGGCAGCCTCAGGGTCTTTCTGGACATATTTTGATGCCATGCCAGCATTGAATAAAAATGTTCGTGCCCCTAAGTGTTCCTACTGATCATGAACACCAAGGTTTGAGAAGATAAAATAAAGCAACTTTAGCTTATGGATTTTGTGCTTCCTACTCCAGTGAATCATGGACTCTGAGTCATGTGTGGTAATGATAAGGGAATCAGTACACGGTAATCTAGACCCATTTTTAAAATCTTTATCCATATACATGGTGTCCCATCCTTTGAAATAAATTGCACTGTTAATGTTCTATTCAGTAAGAAAGAGCCTTGTGACATAGGGAAGAAAACAGGTAAGCAATCTTCTGAAGAAAATAAATCAGTTATATATGTGACTCTCTTGTATATCTTACTACAGTAGAAGTATTGTAGACAATTTGAATCAGGAAGGGGAACAATTTTGGAAAAAAACGTCTCTTTTGGTTTCTTGGGAACTTCAGGATAAAATTCTGCTACCCCAAGGAAGGCACCACAGCAAGATACACAAATTTATTATCACCACACACCTAGCCTAAGAATTGCTAACATTTTAGAATAGCTTTTTAGTTATCAAACCAGAAGAGACTACTGCTCCTTTAAGACTGAATTCCTGAAAAAACACAGCCCAGTCTTCTCCTTTCTCCTAGACTGTTATTTCTGCCCACTCTTTCAAACTTGGTGACTCTACACTGTGTACAAAGAGTTCACTGGTTTCCCCCTGCACTTCAGCTCTTCTAAGAGTGATTTGTGTGACTGCTCATGCATCTGAAGAATCAGACTTCTCTTCAGTAATGAAGTATAGATCTGTCTGTCAATGTCCAGCTCAAAATGAGCTTCTGATAAAAGTTTCTTCTTTAAAGGTTTTCCTCATCTTACTTAGCTACCCAGGAAAATGAATAGAATTCTCTATTTCCACAACTAAGCTGAATGAAACACTGGGAAGAAGGCTTAGTTCATAAGGAAGGATAGTGAAAAGGTCTAATTTTTGTAAGGGATTTTTGCCAAAATAATTCTCACAAACTTTACACAGACTTTGCACATACAGTTTTTATTTTGCCATTCTTGCATCAAAATCTTTGTATAAACAAAAAGAAACAAACCAGATAAACAAAGCAAATAATTTCACTGTTAGTGGAATTCATATTTTTCAGTTTTTCAGTCTTCAGTAATTGACCCTTTTCTCTGGTTAAAAAAAAAATAAAAATAAAGGCACGCCAAATTTGTCTATTAAGTTCCTATTGTCTACCTGCTATAAAAAAGGAAGAACTGAAAAAAAGTTAAAAAATCCTCAAAGTAATTTTTTTGGTTCAACTTAGATATATTTTATATCTAGCAGCTAACTTCCCCTATAGAAACTAAAGGAAGTATTTAATATTTTTACTGATATTATTTTATCATGCTTGAATGATGTTTACATCATTCATATGCTGAAAACTCTTTGGTTTAGCTCCTTGTATGATTATGGAGTCATTTTACCTTTCATCCTAATTAATTTCTAAGAAAATCATGTTGTCATTTCTGGGTATGATAAAGAGGTCAGAGCAAAAGTCCCTCACTGGGATCTCACTTCTCCTGGATTTCAGAGATTTTTATTGTGGTGTCTTGCACAAATAAATTTGGAAGAAAATCACAAAGGCAATAATCCTAATCAGACAGCACTGTTTCAGAACATGCATTCCTCTTTCTTCTTGATCAACACAGGGGTGCTGAACTCTGGTGTTTTGTTTTGGTTTTATTTAGATCCCTTTCTAGTGAGTGAATTACAGAGAACAGATAATTACACAAATAAGGTAGATTAGAAGGAAAGCATATTTTTAAATGCACTTAATAAATGACTCATAAAAATGCTAAACCACAGATGTCAAATTACTCTGACTGTACAATCTCAGATGCTTTCTGGCAAAATTTTCCACCCAGTCAGTGCTCTATATTCCACAGTAATGTGAGTAGTGCTGGTGAAAACAAATTAAATACACCCTAAGTTTCCTTCTTTCTCTCTACAAAAGACCATTAGAAGATCTGAAGCAAGTTAAATCCAAACCAAATTCTTTTAAAACTGGGAAAATATAGCTCAGATGAGTTGCTCGTAGGACTAAGGGTTTTCATTGCTTCAAGTATTATTTGAAAATTTTTCATATTTGGGGTTTAAAGTAGGTGCCCTGGACAGCACATTTTAAAATATGTATATTTAAATATAATATTTTAAATATATAAATTATATATGAAAATATTATAAATAAAATATAATATTTTGAATGTTTAGATTTTTGGCTGATGTAAGCCAAGTCAATGAGATTATGCCAGTTAAAAGCATGAGAGAAATTGGTCAGGGAGTCTTGACTTATCTTTTGTCCTTTGTTTCGGGGTCTGTGACACTTTTAGCTACAGTGACATACAAGTAAACTCAGTGATAACAGTGCATGTTATTCTCCGTCAGGGTTGTGGAACTTCATTAATAATGCCAGCCAACATTGTTTTCAGGGTCAAGTCATGTTTCAGTTCTCTAATTCCAAGACCAAACTACTGTAAAAATATATGAAAATCTCATCTTGCTGGTTCATGCGAACTCAGAAGCTTATAATTTGTCAAAAAGTGATCTTTCTTGCCCAGGCTCTCCATCTCTCTCTTTTTTTAAAAATAGCTCTTCATCCTCATCCTCAAGTGCTGCAAATCTATCTGCCTTTTTGACAGAACAGTCTTCTGAAACCAAGACATTCTGAAATTTTCAGAGTTTAGCTTCCATGGGCATTTTCTTATGCTTCAGCTATCTGAGGCTTGGTGTTGTATTTTATAATGCAGATCCCAAACTCCAAGCTCCTTGTAATTTTCTTTGAAAGAAAAAGGAATGTAAAACAGTAATTTATTTAAGTATACCCTTATTAAGAAAGAAAAGAAAAAATAGATAATCCTTTAGTTCAAAAAATAGATTTTAACTTATTTTTTCTAAAGAATGTTGCCAATAAAACAAACCAAGTAAATTAAAATGTCAGAACTGCATCAAAAAAATAAAAGCATAGAATCATAGAATCATTAGGGCTGAAAAAGGCCTGTAAGATCATTGAGTTCAATTGTTTACTCATCATCACAATCTTCCCCATTAAACCATGTATCCATGTGCTGCATCCCCAAGCCTTCTGAACATATCCAGGGATGGAGTTTGTGGAACCACCTATAGTGGGCCTCGGCCATTAATCCAGCCTGTCCAGATCCCACCGTAGAACCTTCTTACCCTCCAGAAGATCCTGTGAAACTTTATATCATCTTCAAACTCTGAGAGTGCACTGAGTTCCCTCAGATCACTAATAAAGATATTAAACGGAATTGGCCCACAAACTGTGTCCTGTGAAACACCACGTAACTCCCTTCACCTGTGTCTTGGTTTGAAAAGACAGGTATCTGCCAGGGAAACTGTGGTTTCCCTTAGAATAGAGAATGCAAACCCCTCACCCCCGCCAAATTATAATTTTTCAATTAAGGGCTCTCAGGCAAAGATTTGGGAATAGGAATAACAGTTCTTTACTAGGAATTTCAATAATACAAATGTGGTAGAAAAACAAAACCACCCCACTAAACCAGCAAACAAACAACAATTTTGGAAAACCCTGACAGAGTCAGCTGCCACCTGGCACCCTGTTAGTCAGGGTGTTGGAAGCAGTCCAGAAGTGAGTCCTCCTGGGGTGGCAGACGTGGCTCTGTTGAAGCAGGGACGATCCTGTAGCCAAAAAGGGTCCAGAGGTGGTGGGGAAGGGGTCCAGGGGTGAGGTGATGGTGAGATGGGGTCTGGCGATGGTGAGATCGGGTGCAGTCTTCCTCCCAGGAATCGGGGTGAAGAAAAGTGAACTCCCCTTCCCCCGTCTCCGTTTGTCCTGGCCGCAATCCTTGACTCCCCCCACCGGGTGGGGCATCCCACAGTAGGACCATGCATGCAGATGCACCACTCTGGGGCTCTGGGGGGAGCGGGTATAGTCCGGGGGTATAGTCCGTTAATGGCCCCTTATCAGAAGGCACCCGCCCCTCCCCCCCGTCCCCCTACTTCCAAAGTTACAAGAGATAAAAGAACAATTCCCCAACTGCTTTCAGCAGATGAAAATAGAATACACATTTTTGATTCCATAACCCAGGACAACCTGCATTCACAGAAAGAGTAAATTAAATAATAATATTGTTACGATTAAGGTAACCCTAGGAATATTGTTTGGGTTTTTTTTAATACTTATTAAAAATCTAAAGATTTTTGAACATAAAAATAATTGATAAAAAAAAACCCAAACCAAAACAAAAAACGAACAAACAAACAAAAACCCCAACCAACCAAAAAAAGAAAAAAAAAACAAACCTATTTTTTCCCCTTTTGGTTTGATGAAAGATTTGCATTTTCCAAAGAATATTACTAAAAAAAAAATACAGGACAGTAAATCTTTCTAGTTCATTAAGCAATCTTACACTTTATCGAGTTCTCTGACATAAGCCTACCTTTAATTTCCATGTATGGTTTTGGATAGTGAGGGTGACTTAGCATTCTTGGATTGGTTTAACAGCTTGTCACTCAATTATTTTCAGTCTAATTTAATTTCATTTTGCTGACCTATACATTTGCTTTAATTACTTTATTTGTTGTGTGAAACTGAGAAATAAAACATCATGGTAAGTCTTGGCAAACTTAACTTTGTGACCCCAAGCAAGTCATCTAAGTTCTCTCATTTACCAGTTTGTTAAATGGAGGGATAAAATCAAAGTTCACCTAATTAAAGACTATATAGCATGGCCAGGTTTTGATAGTGGTGGGGCTACAGTGGTGGCTTCTGTGAGAAGATGCCAGAATCTTCCTTCATGTCTGGCAGAGCCAATGCCAGCTCCAGGAAAGATCTGCCGTTGTCCAAGGCCAAGCCCATCAGAGATAATACTTGAAGTAATTGTGTCCAGAGAAGAGAGAAGTGATAAGACGTGAAGTGACAACTCTGCAGACACCAAGGTTAGTACAGAAGGAGGGGCAGGAGGTGCTCCAGGCACCAGAGCTAAATTCCCTGCAACCTGTGGTGCAGATCATGATGAGGCAGCTGTGTCCCTGCAGCTCATGGATAATCACAGGGATGCAGAGATCTACTTGCAGATGGTGGAAAAGACCTGTGCCAGAGCAGGTGGATGCCTAAAAGAAGACTGAACCTCTGGGAAGCCCATGCTGTAGCAGGCTCCTGGAAGGGACCTAAAGACCTGTAGAGAGAGGAGCCTATGCTAGAGGTTTCCTGGTGAAACTTGTTGACCCTGTGGGGCACATACCTGAGCAGGATTTCTTTGAAGGACTGTACTTCTTGGAAAGGGACCCACATTGGAGCAGTTCATGAAGAGTTGTAGCCTGTGGAAGGATCCCATGCTGGAGCAGGGCAGTAACTCCTCTCCTCTCCCTGAGCAGCAGCCAAAATAACTGAGATGAACTGACTGTAGCCACCATTTTCCCATCTCCCTGTACCACTGGGGGGGTGGGGCGGGGGAGATAGTTGCGGAGAAGGAGGGAGGGGTTGAGCGAATGTGTTTTAAGATTTATTTCACTTCTCATTATCCTGATCTGATTTTGACTGAAAATAAATTCAGTTGATATCCCCAAGTCAAGTCTGTTTGGCCTATAATAGTAATTGATGAGTGATCTCTCCCTGTCTCAACTCATAAGCCTTTACATCTATTTTTTCCTCCCTGTCCAGTCGTGGAAGGGAGTGATAGACAGCCTTGGGTACATGTCTGGCACCCATCCAGGGTCAACCTACCACAGATAGTTTCATAAATTATATGTATAAGGGTTTGTGAAGTCATTGGACCGTAGGATGATGAATGATGTGTAAATAACACACAAGTCCTTTTATAAATTAAACACTAGTTGGAAAGTACAAAATAAATAAGGGTTATGGTTAGTAATTCAGGGTGGTTTGCAGCAGTGTTATGTATGCTATTTCAATCAAAGAATCAGAGTATGAAGATATTTACAACAAGGTATTCATTCTAAAGCTGCTCTGGCTAATCTCACAGCTCCGTTTGTTTTTATTCCTGCTACACCCAGAAAGACTCTGAAGGGCCAATCTTCCCTCCTAGTTGTGGAGGATGGGTTCCTCCAGAAATGGGGACATGTCAGCAATCCAGCCTATCTGGATGAAAAAGGCCTGTAACCATTCAAGGGCAGCAAAGTCACGTACAAGATGGAACAAGAGATGACAGAAGTCACGTCCGAAGAAGAACAAAGGATGCTAACAAGCTTCAGAGTGTGAGAATCGGATAGAAGCCAAAAGAAGGACTGCATAAACTTGCTGTATGTGCGAAACCTATTAACCAATCCTGGCTAAAAGGCTAACGCGTTCTTTTAGGGTATATCCAATTGCAAAGCAGCATGTAACGCGTGATAGAAGCTGAAAACTGTATAAAAGGTACTGTTACTTTGCAATAAATGGCTCACTTTGATCATATTGATCATGGAGTGATGTCCCATTCTTAATTCTTCCGCACCTAGTCATCAAAATCTCTAATTTCTCAAGTACTTCCTTCATAACCTTTCAAGCATGTCCACTCTTTTCTGTTCCAAGTAGTGTCTTAGTTTTTTTACCTCACTAAGTTCCCTCTCAAGCCCCCAACCCTCTGGATGCCACCTTCAACTACATAATACCAGTGTTCCACTCCATTTTCATACCCTGCCCTGAAGTTTCAGTGTTCATGAACCTCATCTTTCTTTCCCTCCTAATCCTGTAAATAACATAGTCCACTCCCCCACTTTCTACATAATTTAAAAATGTGTCATGGTCCTACAGCTTCTACTATGGCTTTCCCACTGATCACGGAAACTCGCTTTTCTTCCCGATATTCCTTACTCCCTACTTGTCCAGCAACATAGATTTGGTTGCTGTGAGAGGGATTTACCCAAACATGACACTTGCCAAAATCTACTGGGATGCAAGCAACAACACAGAAACTGAGATCCAAGAACAAAATGGGCAAAAAAACATATGATAGACTTGCCCAAGAAACTGTGTTAGTTGTTCTTTTTTTAAACTTACATGACTTGGAGAAGGGAACAAACTTGTAATTTTTCCAGTTGGACAAATCTGAAGCTGATAGTACAGACTTGGAGAAGGATTTGAAAATGTTATATGAGTAACCTCTGTTGATGGATCAGCAGATGAAATTCAGTGTTGATAAGTGCAAGATAATATGCCTGAGGAAAAATATGACAGAAAGTTAGCTGCTACTTCTCGTGTAAGGGAGCCTGAAGCTACTATTGACAGTTCTCTGAAAATTTCAACTCAGCGTTCAGCATCAGAGAGATGAACAATATATTAAATAATTATATATACTATATACAATTAAGACTTATAATTATATATATTTTTATATGTTAATTAATGTATGGTTTGCAAGCAGTTTTGGTGCTATGTGCAGTTCTTTTGACATGTATCTTCATCATTAAATAAGACTTTAAAAGAAATAGAATCTATTTTCTATCGAAACTATTTCCTACTTTGGGACATGGGGAGGTTAGCATTTCCGCCTATGGAAATAAGCTAGGTCCAGGACACTTTAGTAGAGAGAGTTAAAGTAATTAATTAATGGAACAAGTGGACAGTGATTATTTCTCATTATCCAAAAAATAACTAATACCTAAAGAAATTATCCAGCAACTGATAAACTGATTTAAGCACAAACATAGATGTACTTTCGTATATGATAATTTATAATAGGAATATAGCTTGGTTACACATTTAGCTTGGCAATATTTAGTCATAAGCTGGCTTTGGAATTATAACCCATGGAAGATTTATATAGTATATGCCCTATTTCCTATATCATTAAATTAAACATCTGCCATTGAGTAGTGTCAGAAAATTTTGAAGAATTTAAAAATGCTCCAGGGTCTGGCAAATACTGCTTCTGCTCTCCCACTGATCACACAAAAGATAGATTAGCTTAAAAAAAAAAATCCCCAAACCCCGAAAAACCACAGCCTCTCCCCTTCTCTCCCCCTGCCTCAAGATTATTTCTTTATTTCTTCCCATTTAGTGTTCAGTGCTTGGCACTTGACAGCTCCAATATAAGAAATAGCATAAATTAGACCTGTAGACCTATAGAAATTAAGTTAATAACTCGATGTGTATTTTTTACAGTGACTTGCAGCTGTATTGATATTAGGAAGATCTTTTTTTTTTCCTGCATTTTGTTACTTATTGCACACTCGGTTTTGCTACTAACCCCAACTGGAACCAGGTTCCTAGCCCATTTGTATTTTCCAGGATCAGACTGTGCAATGAAATCTATTTCAAAGAAAGAAGCATAATCATGCAAATCTTTGATGCTTCCCACAGCTCCCCCTGCCAAAAGAAGAGAGAAATTCCATCAGCAAAGAGAAATTCTATCAAAAAAAGGAAAAAAAATACTTATGGGTCCATAACTAGACCATTAAATGCAAATCTCCTGGAAAATAACAAAATATTATCAATTTTTTTCATTAAAGAAATAATAAGAAGGATTCCTGAAAAAAAAAATACACTTTTGACAGTACACACAACATTTTTCTAAAATTACAAAGCAGTTTACCTTTGAAACCATAAAATTATATTGTGAATGGTGAAGTTCCTATGTAAATATGAAGCTGATATGAAACGTCAAAGCAATAATTCTGTGTTATGATGCACAAAATGGCCAGAACGAAGTAGTAAATGTCGATTGATAAATCAGAGACAGAGACCATGGCTTTGCATCAGGTTTTGAAAATGTTTGGTTTCGTAAGCAAAGTAGTGTTTCTATTAAAATGGGTGTAAGTCCTTCCAATTACATCAACAGACAGACCTGAATTAAGCCTCAGGTTTTAAGTATGTCGTAAGTCAGAGGTGGAATACATTCCTGGTTTCTGTGACTTAGTTTCACCTCTAACCTTTCAGTGTTGTTCTGTAGGAGACTATGATGATATAAATAAAATTGAGAGGTCTAAATACATATAAATAAATTACAGATACAAATAAATGTGAGGAATAATCCAGGTAAGAATCAGTAAGAATGCTATATTATCATCATGTCGAATGCATATTTTTCACAGCTATTTATCACAACTTTTTTTGTATAACTGCTAGAATTTCTGTATAAAGAAATTGACATTCTATGAAGGAAAGATCACTGAAAATGTACGTATGCCCTCTAACTTTATATGTTGAAATAAAAATGGCTTCCTAGGCAACCTTTCTTTTGTTAGATAAAAATTAACTTTTTTAATGTAGTTTTTTCCCCTCTCTTATATCTAAAGGGTCAAATTAAAATGAAACCTGCATTTTCCTAATTGATTTAAGAAATTTCTTCATTTAGGGAATATTTGACTATTAAAAAAAAAAAGAAGGGAGGAAGAAAAATAGGAGAGTGCATGAGAGAGAGAAAGAGAGAAGAGAGGGAGAGAGAAAGCAGGTCTTCGAATGAAATAAAATTGGTAAATTTCAGAGAGAACTAGTTTATGCAATGTGGCTGCAAGAAAGCAGTGGGGATTTAGAGATTCAGAGGAAGAAAAGAAGTAGTGCAGTGAGGTTTAGTGAGCTATATAATCTACTTAAAAGTTTGATTAGAAATTCTATGGTATCTGGACAGTAGGCAGGCTGCCTCATAGACAAGAAGGAAAGCAATGCGTTCTTAAACTTCCATGTGACAGCACTCCATTGTTGTCTCTTTTTATTAATGACATGGAGGCAACACGATAAGTCTAAATGGACAGAGCACTGATTGGCTTAAGTGAACTTCCTATCTATAAAGTCCCGATAGTCTCCCTGTCTGCTGGATTTCTATAGCAACAACTGAAGGGCAGCAGCACACTGATGAAAAAGGTAGCAAACCCCTCTCCTGCAGGTATAATTTGTTCTTATCTTAACTCTAGTTCTCTTTCAAAGATCACTCTTTCTCTATTGGAGGATGTCAAACTGTGTTTGCTTCAGAGAGGTGAAAATGTTTAAGAGTAAAAAAGTCATGCCTACAGTCATGACACAACATACACTCCAGAACATATATAGATAAATGAATATCTATATTCAATGCATGCATTTTGTAAATATATCTTGTATTTTGTTACTTATTTATTGTAATGTCCTCAGATATTGGGCGTTACCTATACCTATAGCGTTAACCTATGACCTATTACCTTACCTATAACTCAGGTGAATTAAAAGGATGATATTAATTGATTTTAATCTGGCTTTTCTATTAGAAGTACTTGAGACTACGTTATGAAAATACTTTAGAATTATATGATTCTAATATAGCATCTGTAAGAAAGTTATAGAAGAGGTTATAGAAGAGAAAGGAGTTATAAAAGAGAGGAATCTGTAAAATGTGAAACAATTTCAGTAATTCATATATTAATGACTTCGTATTAACTCAAATAGTAATCTCTACATGGTCTCAGATTGTTTTTTAATTATGCATACTACTGCTGATTTTTTTTTCCATTTCACACTGTAGACACAGTTGCATTCTGCAAGTTGCATAAAGTGCTTATTTGCCATTAACATTGAAGATTATAAGTATGCTGTGCTTTATACTTACTTCACATTATTGCTCTGGCAAACAATTTATTACAAAATATTTACAAATATTTGTTTATTTTATATAATAAAATAAATTTATGTTACTTGCTCTGTAAATAACATAAAGAGAAGTTCAAGGTCATAGGCTAAACATAATTTTATACTAGCCTTGCTTATGCAGTAACAACTGCTATATACCGCACAATCGTCATCAACATCACAAAAACTGATGCTGAAACATTTTAATACAGGCAAGAAGGTACTATAATTACTTGGCTTCCCAACAATTTCTATTTTTCCTACAGCTTATTACAACACTTTCATTTATTCCCTTCAAAGTATATTTTATTCCAAGAGAACACAAGATGATTGCATCATTTATGCCATAATGTGTTTGTGTTATCATCTGATTCAGATTTTTACTTCCTGTATTCATTCATAGTTAGAGATTGTGAACTGACTGTGAAATCCTTGAAATGACGACCTGAATCTGACATAACTTTAAGTGGTTCTTGCAGTTTTTAACATAAATTTATATGAATTTCCACTAAATTCCTTAAGAAACACAGGAGTAATAGAACATGTTTTATTCCTGCATAACATCCTGGGTTCATCAAACTTCTGTTAATCAGAAGCAAGCTTTCTTGATTACACTTAGGGACAGAACATCAAAAATCAAGAGAGATGTAGATGGAGAAGAGCTTTCAAATTATTATATTTTATTGTAGATGGGTTTTATCCATTATATTCACTGCATATTTATTTCACTACTGAGGGCTTTTAATTTTCCCTTCCCTCCACATACCTGAAGAAATTACTAGACAATTTGTTGCTGACTGCCAGGCACCAGAAATTTTAGACTTGTGGTCCCAAATAAATTAGGTAAACAGTACAATAATCCAAAAGTGAAGTACATTTCAAGAGGAAAAAACTAAAAAATTGCTTCTTTAATTAATTATCATAAGTTTTAATGAGTATTATGTCTAGTTACTCTGAACTCTGTTCTACATTTCAGAGATGGTAAAGAAGGCTCCTAATTACAGCACATTTTTACTTCTTCAGCATATCTATATTCTGCTCCATGAATTTATTGAAAGAAGATGCAATTGACTTCAGACAGTATAAAATATTTCCTTTCATTTCAGTAGACATTCATAGCTATGGAAATTACAGACCAGAGAAGACAGAAAAGACATGATCAAAACATATCCTAAGCCCTGAGGTCTTCAGTGCTTGGAAAGCAACATAAACTCCTGTCTAGTCATGCTAAAAAATATCAGCATAGAATTCCAGATCAGCTCTGTGCCTTAGAAAAGATATGATCTAATGGCTTTTATGGAACACTCTTCAATATTCATGTTAGGAGCAGCAAAACTATTTGCAGCACCATGGACACTTAAACACATAAAGAAAAATGGCACAAGGAGATAAAACTGAAATAATACTATTCAAAGTCATCAAAGAATCATTATAGAAAGAAAGGACAAACAGTTCAAATAGATAACTATGAGGCATAGCAATGCACTTTTCCTTGCTGAATATTTGACCAGAAGTCATTAGAAAAACAGTGGCAGGGACAGGAAAGATAATAGGAGACATCTCTGCAGTAGAAAACATTTCCATTTGTGGTGGTTGACATTGGTTGGACACTGTCCATCAAGCCACATGATCTCTTCTCCCCTCAACTGAGTAGTGGGGAGAAAATAGGATGAAAGGTTTAGGATGAAGACAGGGAGGGAGAACTCAGCAAGTACCACCACAGGCAAAACAGACTTCACTTGGAGAAATTAATCTAACTTATTGCCAATCAGAAGTCAAGTAGGATAATGAGAAATAAATCCAAATCTTAAACCACTTTCTTTGCACCCATCCCTTATTTCTTGGGCTCTGCCTGTCTTCCCGTTTCCATTTCTGTAGGTCACATTTACTGTTAAATAAAAACCATACTATTGGTTTAGGCATATGATCTCATTTGCACCTTAATTGCAGCAGAGGCATCTCTTATAATTGAATCATAACAGTCTGTCATATCCACAAAATCAGAGGACACAATCAAGTGGTGCTTTTGAGTCAGCAGCTATTGAACTGGTATTGCTTATATGAAAAACATAATTAAAGTGTTAATTACAGTTTTAAAGGAAAAAGAAATGTTAATCGTGACGTAGCAGAAATTGACATGCTGTAAGTCCCCAAATAGAAGCATAATTTTTATAGCTTTCCTCAACAAAGTGATATAGAAAGCAAAGATGAATTACATAAAATACAGAATTAACAATCCTTGTCTTGAAGAAAATGGGAGTCATAAAACACTTTGGAAATTATGAAATATAGTAAACTGAAACAACATGAGATTGAAATAGAAGAAGTTTCCTATATTTTCTTTGCAGACAAGTAGAATTTGTACAAATTAATTCCTTGTGTTCTCCTGGTTTTAGAAGGCTACATAGAACAAGATTAGGGCATGGTTAACTTATAGAAAAGCAGAGAAACTATAAGGAGAATGTCCAGCTGTCCATTCTAAGGTCATCATAGCAACACAAATCCCCAAACCAGCATGATATCTGATGACATGTATCTGGTGTGTCCTTCCTCTTCAGGGTGAGAAATTGTGAAGGACAGCTGCAGTGAGGCTGAGAATTACCTTAAAGTTGCAGTAATTTAAAGGAAAATCTTAAAGAGAATTCTCATATTGTAAAGAAAATAGTTAATGATCATCACAGAATAAATGGCACATATAGGAAACTGGGAAGGCATATATTTGGAGAAGTCAGAATGGCAATGAGGAAGAAGCATCCATTAATTTGTGAAGTTATGGAATTTTTTTATCCTGTAGGGAGTTTAGATCATGTTACTTAAAGGATCTAAACTGCTTTAGCATGGGACAGTTGCTGTGGAGTTTATTCCACATTCCAAATATCTTTGGAAGTCAACAAAACAATGTAAAGAATTATTAAAAAAAGAAAGTTGGTATTCTAGCTGCTCATGTTTCATGGGTAAAGCAAAGTTTTGTCTGCCTTTGGCTACAACAAATGGCAACAGGATGGTGGGAACTTCGATTAGGTCTAGAAGACATATTAAAGCAGAGTTAGTTTCATTTTAGAGGAGTTGTTACAATCTTTTTGGAGGAACTAATCAAACTGATTCACATCATTTTAGAGTCTGCATATAACAGGGTGGATGATATTTCTTTCACATGATGAAACAAGCTGACCTGGAGTGTGCCCCAGGATGAAGAGAAGTGAGAACAGTTGCAATGGGAGGACAAAGGTGATAAACCCAAAGGAATTTGAAGCCTGTTGGAAATATCTTGGGGAACAATGCTAATCCTTTGGTAATAGAAAAGAAAGAATTGAAGTGGATTTGTAATAGCGAGATACCTACTGGAAACAGTATTTATAGTCACTCAAATTAGTTCTTGCCTTGCATTCTTTCAATTCACAAGAGACTGCAGGTTAGGCTAGTGGTGAAATATGAGTTCTGAGTAATTTTAGTCCCTTCCACTTTCTCAGGGGACATCAAACAAAGGTTTCTGTGTACATTTTGGAGAATAAGGAAAATCGAACACTTTTTGGCATCTCGCCAACCTCTGCTGGGGTGTTAAATGTATTACAGATGCACTTGGAGGACAAGCCACAGGACTTTGAGCATTCAAAGTAAAGCAAAAGGAGAAAGGTTCAGCTATGCTCTCTTAAAGACCTTGGCCCGTGGTGCCCACATGATGGGTGAGAAGCGAAAAAATAATTCCTCTTATTCTTAACTTCTGTATAGTGCTTTGAATTGAAGAGTGCAAGGAAGTGAGTGTAGAACATTTTACCTCTGAGAAAGAAATCAATGAACAATTTCATAAATGTTTTTCATGTGATGCGTCTGCCCCCTGGGGTTGTCACAGAATACCTTTTTTGAGAAAAAAAAAGATAGATCTCACTGAACTTGAAAACCATCCTGTAAATCTCCTATTTTCAAGTAATTCAGATAAAAATGCCAAGGCACCACTGGCTGTTAGAATTTATCACTGATGAATTTGTGTCTGGAATAGGAAAAAGAAGTCCATGTAGTATTGCTGAAATAAGTTAGTCCTTCAAAATCATAACACTGTTTTAAACATCAGAAAATTAATGTTGCTCTCCAGGTTTAGGTATAGCAGTTTGGAACCATAAATATATTAACTTGTTGATGAAGCATTGCTCTGCAACTGTGTTGGTCCATCCTATCTCCTTCCTTTTCTTACATGATCAGTTCTCCAAATCACAGAAGTATATTTTCCCCCCACTATGAAACAAATGAAAGGTAAGGCTATAAGAAGAGTGGATTGTAGTCATCAGGCACAGGGCTTGCTCAGACAAGTGTACTAACCAGCCACAATTTACAACCAGCCACTTTCATACTCCATTCCATTTTTTCCTCTTTTGCTTCCTTCTGTTCCCCCTTCTCATGCATATAACCTTATTAGTTGAAAGAGTCCAAACAACAATCTGAACCCTCAGGTTCTCATCCTTACCATTGTCAGAGTTGTGGTTTGCTTGCAGTTTTGTCATCACTAGATCAATTCACACAAATTTGTGTGCCTGACAAATATTTCCTGTCTTTGTCTCTATTATGTTTTTCTGTCAGATTTGTGCTTCCAAACGTTTTGTTTATCATTTCTCCCTTTTCCTTGGTGTCCCTTCTGAGAAGGTTGTTGATCAGAAAATCTTACTGAAATAAATATTTCCGTATTGAACGTACCATTTTCAATTAATTTGAGTGGCTAGGTTTGGTTGTCCCTCCCTCATCATTTACCACTCAGGACTGTGCCTCTGTATGTTCTTGTGCATGGTTTTCTTCCTTCCATTCAGCCTCAAGAAAGATGTCTGAGAGGGGATCTCATTAATGTCTGAAGGGAGGATGCCAAGTAGATAGAGCCATGCTGTTCTCAGTGGTGCCGAGCAGTAGGACAGGAGACAATGAGCAGAAATTGACATACAGGAACTTCGATCTGAATATGATGAACTTCATTACTGTGTGAGTGACCTGGCACTGAACAGACTTCCCAGAGAGGCTGTGGAGTTTCCCTCACTGGAGATATTCAAGAACTGCCTGAATAAAATCTTGTGACATGTGCTCTAGGATGACCCTGCCTGAGAAAGGGGGTTGGGCCAGGTGGACCACTGTGGTCCCTTTCAACCTGAAATTTCTTCAATCAGTGCGAAACCACCACATCCATTCTGTGATTCTGTGAGGTGAGGCCATACCAGTGTAGTGTAGTGCAGGGCAATCACCTTTGTTGACTGGCTGGGGCACAGTTGGCCCTTTTGGCTGCTGAGGAACACTATGGACACATCATCAGCAAACACCTAGGTATCTTTCCGTGGGGCTGCTCTCCAGCTGCTTGTTCCACAATTTGTATATATTTGTATGTATTTTCAGAGAATCGAGTATTTGTTGCAGCTGTATGTAACTTACCTGTGAAACAGAATTCTGGGGGAACTCAGATGATGAACCTAAAATCAAATGTAAAATTAGAATATAGTTGCTTTCAGTGCGTTTAATTACAGAGCTCATATCTCTCATACAGAAAATAAAGAAAACATTTAATAAAATTCCTAATATCAAGTTTTAAAGATTAAAACCAAGCAGATTTCTCTTCCATTTTTTCTCTCCAAAGTTTCATATAATTTTAACTAGACAAATAAACTCTGGATGTATCAGTTCAATTACTATATTCATTATTCAGTGCAACTATATTATTCAATTAAATTGAAATTAAAACTAAATTGAAATTACAATCTGAATAAACTACTGCAGGAAGTTATAAGTAATATTGTATTTGTGCTACACTTCTGCTGCATTTCACTTAAAATTCACATGAAAATATAATTAAATCAGTATTAGTAACCTACTTTAGTTTTATGTTAATCATTTTAATGGAAACTCAAGAAGAAACAGGAAAATCACAATTAAGTCAACATTTTATTTGCAGGTCTAAAGGCAAGTCCCTAGAGTCAGTTTTTTTTTTCAAAGACTATGCTTTCCATGTATCCTGCCTGTTATAATGAAAATTAAGAAGGTAAGTAAGTTATACAAGGATGAGCTTTAGATGTTTGTTGATGGTTTGTAATACCCCCATGTCTCATTACCAGATGATTGCAAAGCAAACTGCTCCTCAGTGTAATATCAAAATCTGATATAAAAAGATATCCAAATGGTTGTTGGGATGTCTTCAGCTTTATGGAATATAACTTCTGTCATTATTTCCTGTTTGGAGGGCTTATTTCTTGATTATTAGCATTATCAAGAAAGTATTTATATATATATGTGTGTGTGTGTGTGTGTATGTGTATATATATATATGTATATAGTAACACATCGAATCTCCAGGTTATTTGGCACAAGGCAGTGCACATAAGGCCATATATTAACACTGTTCTTCTTATATATAATCAACCTGACATGCAGGCAATTTTACAGTTATGAATAAAACTTTAAATGCATGTTTTGCTGGAAATTGTGTTGAAAATGTTTATTTAAGCTAAATTAAAAAAAATATGGTTATGTTTAAAACCAATTTTATTAAGGAAAACTAACTTAAAATGCATGGTTAATGTTTGAGGGTGAAGATTATAGAGATTTTATGGGGTTATAAGATTATGACACAATCATCTCCAAAATGAATTTGTGTGGAACAGCACATGCAGTAATTGAAGTGGTACAGCTGTGAGGAAGCAACTTACTTGTTCTGCCTAATAGTGATTTAATAAAACTGGAAAGATTCTATAACTGCTCAAGAGTACCTCCAGTCGTCTTCTTCATATACGGAGGTGATGAACAACCAATCTTAAAAAGTAGTTTTGATATAACTTCTTTCAATGAAAACTTAATGTTTAACAAAATTAATTCAATTTAAAATACCGTAATTTTTGTTTAAATTTCTGAGAAAAAAGAAGAAGTTAGTTGTACTTTAAGCTAGCAAATTACTTCTGCAGTTAATGCAACAAAATAAAGACTAATATGCAACTTTTTTATGCTAGCAGAAAAAAAAAAACCTGCTGAACTGATGGGCTTCTCTGAAGTACTGTTGTTTACCACATGCAAAAGTTCAAGTTTCTTTTCCTTTCTGAGTCCTTTTCTTAGCCTTCAGAAACTTAAGAAGAAGCAGACAGCTCTTCAAAAAGCTGGGACTATGGATTTATTGCCATGAACCTCAGAGTCTCTTTTGAGAAAATCCTGCCGTATCTTTTTTATCTGATCATTTAAGTGATCTTTGATGACAATGCAGAGTATGCAAGAAAAAAAAAATGTAATGCAAGCAAATATAACAGCAGAGTATGCCAGACAGTATTTAGAAAATATCACAGATATGCCACCACTCCATTTATTATCAAAGCAAAAGAAAACATAGATGCAAGAGGATAACTACTGAAAGTACATGATCTATGCTTTTAAAAATGCCTTACAGTACTAAACCAGAACAACATCACTACTACCTTCCATTAGTAATGAGCATGCAGCTCACAGAAATTTCCTATTGTTGCTTTTAAATACAGGTTTGTTTGTTTGTTTGTTTGTTTGTTTGTTTTGTTTTGGTTTTGTTTTGGTTTTGGGGTTTTTTTTTGTTTGTTTTTGTTTGGTTTTTTTTTTTGTTTGTTTTTTTTTTTTTTTTTTTTTTTTTTTTTTTTTAATATCTAGCAGACACTTTTGAATTTAGATATCTGAAGGAGAACATTACTCTAGGGAGTTATATGTGGGATGGATGTACTTATCCACCAGGAAAGGATGATCCTCTTAGCTACAAACATAACTTTAAGAAATAGTTTCTTCTCTTACACAGCAAAATCATTTAATGACCAATATGTCTGAAACCCTCTGTCTCAAGCTTCAGTACCTGATTTAATACTAAATCTATTCAGCTAAAACTTCCCCTGTCCCTACCATTGGTAACCCATCTTTCGTACTTGTATAGCAGCTGTTTTTCTGAAGACTGAGAGGAAATAAGACCTTTTGTATCAAAGACATTGTCAATAACTTTTCATTGAACCACTGGGAACATAATTCTTACAACTGTTTTTGCAATCATTGGCAACTCTTAATGAATGACAGAACACTTTTAAAAATAAAACTGTTGAGCACTTTAGTTGAGTGTCAGAAAAATTCACAGTTACAGAAAACATTTCTTTGGAAAATATGCCATTGCTTTCCTCAAATCAATAGTTATAATTAAATAACTATAAAGTGACCCAGAGCCAGTTCTTCTCTTCCATCAGTTAGCTTAGACTAATGGAAAAAAAGTTACTTCTAAATTATAACAGATTAAGAAAATAACCTATATATTTCACATAATTCATATCTGTTCATATTCCAACAGTAGAGTAAGTAAATTATACTGTATTGTAAGATAATAAATTACTTTTGCTGACATATAATAAAGTGTCCTTTAGTACAGATATCAATTTCTATGAATTGTTAAGAATAAAAATCAGAACAAAATTGAGAAACCAAGTAGGATAGAGGACCTAATTATGAAAGACTGATTATGGCAGCTTTACAGCTCTGATTCCTTCAAATGCTGAGGGTGTTTTTATAATTGGCTCTGAACACCTTCTAGCAAAATGATTGCATCAACCAGTCCTACTAGGCTTAATAAATTATAATTCTTTCTGGAGTACTGTCACAACAAATAACATCAGTGGGACAACTAACATGCTAACATATCAGCCTGTGGAGGTCAGGCAGAATCTTATCCATGAGATTCTACTATTTTTTTTTTCTTTTGAACATCTGGACATTATTGGATGCCACCACATTTATTCAAGGTGTGACTACAGTTGCATGCTTTCTATTTCAAAAAAGTATGAGGTAAAAAGCAAGCGAAAACTAAAAGTCTCCAGATTTTATTTATAAATATAGTAATTTCTGTGCTATATGGGGTTTATCTTTTGACATCAGACTACTCTTGGTGAAGATACTACGAAGATGCTATAACACAAAATTGTAAGTTTCTCTTATGTCTTTTGCAGGTCCTACAGGAGGGAAGTCTGTGGAGTTTATTCTTTCTGTTAAAAAAATTAAAAGAAAATGTAAAATACAAATAGATGCATTTTAACTATTATGTCTGAAGCAGATTTTTTTAACATTAAAAATGGGAATAAGTTATAAGTCATTTTCACATAGTGATCATACAGCCACAGCCACTAGAATCTCTGTTTCCATATTTACTCCATCTATATTATTCATAAATGTAAATTTCTGTGTTGATGTTGATTTTGCAACATATTAAAAATGTACCTTACTGAAAATCCAGATTTCCTTTACTATGACAGCGTTTCTGAACATTGCTCATATATCTTGCAAAAACAATTCCTGAAGACAAGTTGAATAAACACTATTCTAATGGAAAACCCACGTTTATAGTACACTTGGAGAGTCAGGACAGGAAAAAACTGATAAACTACCTCAGATGTTCTTCTTAGTTGGTAGTTCATTGTTCTTCTATTGGTAACTTTTAAGGATGAAAAATACTCTTTTAATCCCTCACTTGCAAGAATGTTATATTTTTTGTTATTTTAAGAGAATAAAAATATTATTAGAGACTAGTGTGCAAAGGAGAACATTATTTTAAAAATTATTTTCAGAAGTCAGATGAATATTGTTTAATGGAGTGATTGAATAAATGGTTCATGAAGGAAAGAAATGGTTCCATTTTTTTCTTAAAAAAAAAAAATACTAAAGCAATAGTGACAAACACAAAAACTCCTATAGGCACAGAGTAAATGCTGTACCGATGCTGCACATTTCCCTCTCTTTTGCTCCCTTGCCCTAACGGTATTATTCCAGGGGGTCCAACAGACTAACTCCTGGGAAAACTGGAATTTTGCATGTTAAAATTCAGGCTCCTGACTTTACTATTCACCTGACCCATATTTTTCATGATCAATGTATGATCACTACAGCTCAAGCTGACTCAAATGATCAGTAACTTCAAAAAGAGAGGGTTCATAGTAGAAATCAGAACTATGGTTTGTACCCAAAAGAAGGTAATTACTGAGCCCCAGTCTTCACAAGAAGCACATTTGGTCTGCCTAAGATTGGGTGTTGAGCCTACACGGTGTCTGATGTAGTTACCACTGTTCTCTGACAGCTCTGTGTTTGTCAGACCCATTACTATTCATAATGAAATCTTCTTATAAACCTTCACGAGAAGACAATAAGAATATTTAGTACTTGTTATATTCTGGTGGGTTTGTTTGCTTTTTTTTTGTGTGTGTTTTTTTTGTTTGTTTGTGGGGGTTTTTTTGTTGTTGTTGTTTTTTGTTTGTTTGGGGTTTTTTGTTGTTATTGTTGGGGTTTTTTTTGTTTTGTTTGTTTTTTCCTTCTGGGACCTTTCAGATTAATAAAACGGCAGTCTGCCTATCAACAGAGAGATATATGCAACTAAAATCTTTCTACTGTATCCTACCCTATAGTTTGACCTTGGGTGACAGGTATTTTCTTCAATATAAAATATGGCTATCATGGAGAGATCTTCAAAAATATATATGAAGGCATTTCTATTTTTTCTTATTGGTTAAGATAAAAATTATTCAAATATCTCAGATATCTCTGAGTCCTCAAGAGTCATAAGTTTTACATCAAAGTTTTTCAGAAGAAATCAGTCATGATGCAATGACTTTATTATTTCAGTATTTCAAAATATGAAACACTAATTTTTTATATTTTTTAATATTACTGCATTAAGATTGATAGAATTGCTTTTGCAAGAGAATAACAGGATGAATAAGGTGGCAGGAAATGGTCTGCTATGTGATAATTCCTGCAAGATACTTCCTTTGATATACTTTCAAATGGCTAAGTTAAACATTATAGAGATAGATAAACAGAAGATATTAATATGGGTATGTGCATGTGCATCTGTGTTTACTTGCTGTATAATTTAAACAGGCTCATGTATATGTGCCACATATGTGAAGATATACTAATATCAGTGTATAACCTACCTTACCTTAAGGAAGTAATGAAGATGGAACTTTATGGAAAAGTAGCTTTCTATATGGTCAGTGCAGAGAAAATCTCCACAAGTCAGATATTTAATGTATTTTTTCTCTGCCAACTTTATAGGGAGCTTAGGGTAGCTAAGACACTTAAAACAAAAATGTTTAAGTGTCTTATTTTTATACTTACATAGGTGGCATTGTACATATGGCAGATGGGTCAAGGCTATTAAAAAAGTAAAAGAAGTAGTTTTGGCCACATCAGCTTTTTTGTGACAGCTCATTTTTGTGTAGGAAAAAAATATTTTACTTCTCCATGCCTTTTTCTGATTCTTTCCTATTCTATATCTTTTGATTAAAGCCTTAATCAGTTAAGGCTCAACAATTCAGGAATTTCAGTTTTATACTGCTCCAAAGTCCTGAGGATTTAGAAAAGGCTTTTGATGGGAATCACTCATGAATATTTCTGACATTCTACTGATTCCCAGACAAAGCTGTCAGCATTGTTGGATTTTTTTGAAAAGACAATGAACATGGGATCATTAATAACGGTAAACAGTAGAAAATGTGACAGGCATGGGTAATAGTTTACAGTGGTTATGATAATCATACTAACACAAACATCTATTAAAAAATATGTCACTGATAACAAACACACGTGCTCTCTTATCTATATTAGCTCAGGATAATGTAAATAAAGTTACATCTTCCCTACTGTGATCATCTGTGTTCAGGAAAGATTTACCCCAGGAAAAGGTGGTAGAAGTTTCTCCAGGACCAAGTACCTTAGGGCCGTTTCTTATAACAAAATTTAACATTATACATGATTTCCCAAGAGCTCTGACATTAATAAGCTCCTTAAGGGAGTGTGTTGAATCAGTGGACTCTTTGACAGTCTTAGTTGCAATCACTTCCTCTTCGCTTTTAAGTCTGTTTTGGCTTCTGGAAGTTTCCGCAATAAAAAGAAGAAATGCAAGTTGATCAAAGTAAGAGTTCAAGGAAAGCTTTTCAAAAGCAGATAGTCTGTGTGTGCTTGTTCCTGTTTAAGGAACATTAGGCTGAACTTGAAAACCTTTGAAAATATCTACCTCTCTCAGAAACTATGATGTCTTCTAAGTAGTCAGTATGATTATATGCCCAAAGGATAAAAAAAGGCCACTGGCATGACATTATTAATATTCAAGCTTAGGTGTTGGAATCTAGATGATTCTAAAATAAAAATAATAAATCATACAGATGGGGAAGTAACTACATATAATGTGGTTATTTCTTCCTCCAACTTATCAATATGTTCATCTTCCACAAATAAACAAAGTAAAATGCTAATTCATTATATATTTTAAATATCTGCTTTAAACAGCTGTAATTTCCAACCAAGAAAGCAACACAGAAAAATTCTTGTTCTGAACAACATGAAAGTAGCAGGAAAATGAGGAAAACCAATGACAGAGAGCAAGTACATTCAAATTAATTGAGAGGGATAGTTAAAAAAAAATAGTTAGAAATGTATATAAATAGAAAAATAACACTAGAAGAGTATTACCAAAATTATAGTCCAATAACAGAACATCTTTCGGCTTTGAAAAGGTTGAGATGCATTCTGATATAATCACAGTTCTGAGGGAGGCTTGTTGTGGGAAATATTAAAGGTAAGGAGGCTTTCAGAAAGCTGTGGAAGCAGGCTCCAGGAACAGAAAGAGCAGAAGAATTTAGAATTAGCTATAACTGCAAAGCTTGAAAGTAGGAAGTTATGATAGTACAGCAAGAAAGGACATGAAACAATAGCCTGAGTCTTAGGTTTAGCTAGGATAGATCTTAAGACTGCAGAAAAATATGTTTAGCAAGATAGTAGAAGGTTTTAAGCTTAATATTGGAGTATCGTGTATTGTTAATAGAAAGCATACAAGAGAGCATTGTTTGGAGCAGGAGTATGTGTGCTTTTAGTACTTGGCTAGAACAATTGTCTGTAAGCTTTAGCAATATGCTATTGGCTGGAAAACTTTTAAAATGCCCTGTAACAAAGAAACCTTTGGCTGCTGTTGGCAAGATATGAGCTGTTGCATCTTTCAATTGTCTCACCCTGTAATGAGGCTGATGCTGCGATAAAGCTCAAGGAACGTCTCCTGACAGTCCTGTCCCGTTTGTGAAGAACGCCAACACAGCTTGTGACTGTTAATGACCCCTCATGAGGAACAAGAAGAAACAAAATGGAAACCAAGAAAAGGTATTTAACTCAGGATCCTTAAACCGATGTTAAATTAAAATATAATAAGTATTATAAATATTTGATATTTCTGAATATTAATAATATAAATATTAAATTACTAAATGGGAAATATTAATTACTAAATGGGAAATAGATTACACTTCTGACCCTTCAATGACCCTTCTTCAATGAAGGGAGGTTTTGTGTTGTTTTTTTTTCCTGCAAGCCTGCCGGGTAAGCAGGATTCTCTGAATTTATACACAGTGACATCATTATTCTCAGGAGAAAAGGTTTGACCTAAGCAAAGTAATGGATGTTACATGACTGCATGAACTTTAAGGTAATTAAACCCCATTAGGGATTTGGTAAATGCTAAACTTTTGAAATGCTTGGCTGTAACTTTTCACTTGAGTAGAGACTCAAGATACAGACTCACTGGAAATTTTATGGCATCGTTATCCAATAGACTGCTGAAAGTACATTTCAGCAGTTTCAGTTTCTAGTGTAGTTTTTACCCATAGCTATCAAAAAGATGCCAGTGTGTCTACAGATCTAGCCTCTATGAACTTGTATTAAATAGTCATTGGATAATACATAAAACCAATATAGAAGCATAGATGAAATTATCATCTCATTCTGTCCAAAAATTGTCCTAGCCACCAGATCAGAAAGATCATAACTACTCTTCTTCATTACTTTTTTTCTAAAACAATTAATCCTTAGTCTGTTTTACAGTGAGGAACAGATGCATAGGGATATGTTCATCAAAAAAGAATAACCTGCCAAAACCCTGAGAGAACACAGGTTTGACTTGTCTTACAGAAAAGAGGAGTATACAATATCTTAAACACATAATAAGTAAAATAAATATTTATTTGACTCTTGTTACAGGTTGATTTTTTGTGTTTGGGTCGATTTTTTTTTTTTTGAGGGAGTGGTGTGCTTTTTAACAGAATGAGGTAAAATAGCAGAACAATTATGTGGTATTAATTCTCACCAAAGATATTTAGTAATTTTTAAGATTAAGATTAAGATGCATAAATTCTGGATAATAGGTTTTGCTGATCAGATTAGAGACATTTCTATTAATGGCGCTGATTACTGGGAGTCCCTTTCCTGCATACTTAAACATTTCATAGAATCATAGAATGTTTAGGATTGGAAGGGACCTTAAAAATCAACTCGTTCCAACCATCCCTGTCATGGGCAGGGAAACCTTCCACTAGACCAGGTTGCTCAGAACTCCATCTAACCTGGCCCTGAACATTTCCAGGGATGTGGGCATCCACAACTTCTCTGGGCAACCTGTTCCAGTGCCTCACCACCCTCACAGAAAATAATTTATTTCTCAAGTCCAATTTAAATGTACCCTTTTTCAAGTTAAAAGCCGTTGTCCCTTTCCCTGTCATTAAACACCCTGATAAAATTTTTTACTCCTTCTTATAAATGTCCTTTAAAGTGTTGGAAGCCTTAATGAAAGTGTCCGCAGAGCCTTCTCCAGGTTAAACAATATCAATTGCCTGAACACTTCTTCATATGAGAGGTGCTACCATCATCTGACGATTTTCATGTCCCTCTGGACCCACTACAACAGGTCCACATCTTTCTTGTAAGTCCCCAAAGCTGGACGCAGTACTCCAGGTGGGGTCTCATGAGAGTGAAACCTGCTGGCTGCACTTCTTTTTATGCAGTGCATGATACAATTGTGTTCCTGGGCTGCAAGTACACATTGTCGCATACTACACAGAGAATGGCTGTTGGATTCTGCAGCGGCAGTCAAGTACTTAAAAATGGTTATGTAGGTACTGAATGTTGAAATATTTAGAAGTATATCTACACATCTAAGTGTGCTTCTTCTCAAACGATGTAGTGGATGTCGTGGATATGCTCAAAAGTGGGTTGAATGAGGATGAGGATACTGAATTATTCACCTTAAAAACAAATACCGAGATTATGAACATCCTGCAGATAACACTAAGGCTGTATCTATAGTAGCAACATATTTTTCATAAAAGTCCCTGTTCTTCAGCAGCAATTGATCAGTAAATCCAAACCAACTTTATGAGGCCTCTTTATCTACAATGTTGGTTGCTTGCTTTCTTTTCCTTTGGAATAGATTTATTTTGATGGCTTAGACAGACCATCAGGCATGCTGTTTGAAGAGATATGGTAGATTAAGCACTTCTGCATTAGGTATTGGAGAGCATTTGATGAGCAGCTGGAACAATTTCCAATTCAGTTTTCTCTATAAGAAGGATTGGGCTTTTTTGGGGGGGAAAACAATGTAGAACATAATAGCTCACCATCAACAATCCTCTTTAAAACTGTGTCCAAAATATGACAATGATTGGCATGGGATGATCAGGAAAGTTTGTTCAAAAAATATATTTATGTTCCAAACTAGAGTTTAAAGTAGATGTGGCCTAAGGCAATGTATCTTTGACTAAAGCTTTACACAACAAAGACAAGTGTTTTGGAGATGTTATTTCTGAAATTCAATTCAAAACTGTTATGAACTAATGTTGCTATGGGACTTGAATTCATGATTATTTTTTATATCTGTCCCTAAGAACTGCTTTCTTTTTCTTTTTCTTTTTTCTTAAATAATTTATTTTATTATTCTATTTAAGAAATTAAAAATTCAAGTAGCAAAGGTGCTAAATTCTAGGCATGATTTCTGTATCTACTGATAAACCTGTTCTTGCCTTTCATATGACAAGATCAAGCTCAAAAATATGCTACATCTGATAATAAAAAAAGGTATATGAACTAACCATAGCTATGTTAAGTTTTCCGCGCCCAGAAATGATGAATTAAAGTAGTTACAGTGTTAGAATTTTTTCTGCATTATAGTGATGTATGATTGCAAAAATATTTTTACTTGCAAACAAAATATTCTGATAGTTGACAAAAAGAGGATATTGAATCAAAAGTTCGAGAAATTATGTTTGTATTTTCAGTGACTTACAAGGGTGTAGTTCTTCATACATTGATACAATTGTTTGATACTTGTGTAATGGAAGGCTTGAGGTTTTGTTTTATCAGTTTTCTTTTTTTTTCCCTAATCTTAAATAATACATTTAACACTTTGAAAATCCTGGCAATTAATTATCCCTGAAAAATAATTTTGTCAAGAATGCTAAAGAATATTTATCTTATCTCTCTAAAATATTGCTTAGTAACTAAGGCTGTGTGTATGCAATATTTAAATGTTCTTTCTTTTTTTTTTTGTAAATGGAGAAAAGTGTTAATATTTTTTCTTACCCCGGAGGAAATTTTATCTCAATAAATAATGATTTGATGCCATACATATGCCAAGTACTGGTTAATCTGAATTCACTTTCAGTTTCTAATTAGACATCTGTTAAAGTCTGTAACAGGAAATCTAATAGAGTTGTGTTGTAATTTGTCAAAGAGATTAATGATTCACAGTGTTAAAGTGTCTGTAAATGGAGTTCTTATGTGAGTCATTATATAAGTTGAAATTAAACTCTTTTGCTTTTATGGAAAATGTTTCCAACTTGTGCTATTACCAGCAATTATAACATCAAAACAGCCCCAAAAATAAAAAAAAAAAATAAATGATAAAGCTATTTTTTTTGCCATCTTTCCTTAATTGGAATACTTATGCTTAAAGTAACTGCCAAAATGAGTGAAAACCATATTTTTTCTCTTTTTCTCTTTAGCATTTTGACATTCTAAGACTTCAATGAAAATACGCATAGAACTCTTAGCTGTACATTTTCCAAATTGATGGGGAAATTTATGAAATAATGTTAATCATTTGGGTATTGCAGAATGAATTGCATAAAAATTTCTCATATATTGAGCTTATATATTCTCAGAATTGCAAGTGCAGGACGCATATTATGTCCCATAGTCATTTGCAGTCCTTCAGAAGTCAGCAGAAACTCAGTATGTCAGTTAAGTATCCCAGCTGAGTTAAGCAAGTTTTTTTACTGCCTTCAAATTGAAAGTATTTTTCAGTGTTTGGTAAATTTGTGTCTTATTTTGCTTTGAGTTTTATATTTTAAGAAACATTCTGGGTGATAAGAACAGAACATTTCCTTTGCCAAAATAAATAAGCAAGTAAATAAATAAATAAATCATATGTCAGAGAAATTTCCACTGGCTTTGAGAGCCCAGTGACTTAATAATAAGTTATTAGGTGAAAAGAAAAGCTGACAATCCGTTTTCTCATTTTGCAGAGGAAGTCATTCATGTTCTATCATGTGAAATTCCCTTCACATCTTAGAAGGCAGATGGTATTCAACATTTATTCCTGCTTCCATTGAAAGAAACCTCTTTTTCCTACACTATCTAGCTTGTATGTGGCAATACCTTGTCCTACTTGCCATGTAGAAGGATGGTGCAAAATAGTCCTCGCGTACCTTTTCAAAATGTAGTGACCTTTAGAATTTGCAGAATTGTGTCTTTTGTAATTACAACAACAGTTCCCGATTAGCAAAAACACAGAACAATTCACAATTGTTTCCAATTGTGAAAGGACATGGTGAATCAGAGAGAACACGATGCACAAGGTCAAAATTCCATCTGGTTTGTTGGAACAAGCTCGGTGATATTCAGTATGAGATCAACAAGTTCTATTTCATATGGATTGTGCTTCAGAAGGTGTCATATTTAGAATAGTTTATAAAAAAATTATGGCCTTGAAAAGGTTCATATGTGCTGTCCAACATATTTAGCTTAAACTAGAAAACATGATATTTAGAGGCAACAGATATTTTTTTTTAATAGAGACAAAAAGTTACCAATCCAATGTTAAATGGGAAAAAACACCAACTTGTACTTTAATAATGTCAGGGAACAATATAAATCCTATATCTGCCTACAAAATCAACAAGATATCTGAAAGCAGAATATGAAAATTGCAATATTACCACAGATAAATATAATTATGTGCAATCTATAGAAAAAAATTATATCTAGTGTATTAAAAGTTAATCCACAGAACAGTAATATATTTGAACACTTAAATACATGGAATTTTATTTTGGAAACAAACAAAGAAAAAATATTCTTTTTGGTAGAGTATGTCAAACATTAATTTTTTGCAAAAAAAAAGCACCCCAACTAAAGATTTTATTTCTACAGCTTTAAACTCAGGATCCAATTCTACTGTGAACATCTCTTATCTCTCACTAAGTTACATGACTGGTATGAAATGGATGTTGAGACATTTTCTATACCACTACAAATTACTGGAGCTGTAGGCACTGAGATGGGGATTCCTCTCTTCATGTCAAATGTCTGAGTTAAATCAGGTTTTTTTTGTTTTGTTTTGGTTTGGTTTTTTCTACTAATGCAACTAAATCATGTAATTTACAATATTTTAAGCATTAAAAACAAAAGAAGACAAAAACAAAAAACCAAACCCCATTGCTTCCAAATCAAAGCTAAACTGAAGTGGATAGTTGAAATTGTTGTGAGGAAATGAAGGGCATTTCTGACTTTTGAACATCATGAGTAGAGTTCTTGCATACTTGGTTATCCACAATTCTTTCTGATATAAATGGACTCTCATTAAAGTATTAATATACTGCATTTCTTTTTATACAATATTTGCTTCTCACATACTGTATTACAAGTAGTTAGGTACTCACAGACTTAAGCTATTGTAACAGCTCAGAAGTACTTAAGTTAGAAAAATCTTAAAATAAAAGATTTAACTGCATGGATGGATTTCACATTAACCGTGGACAAGTCAACCAGCTGAAGAGCTACACAGGAAATGTAAAACCTAATGGGATGTACTAGACTACTCGAAACTGTTACTCCCTGGACAAATTCAGAATGCATTGCCAAAAGTCTCTGAAATGCAATTACACAATGTAGAGGGCAAAGGGCCTGATGTGTGATATCAGTGGAAAGTAGTTCCTTTTCAAAACGCTATCTGGAAAACTTTGACAGAAGTACAGGAAAGTGAATAATGCCTAAGACTTATCCATCATGTTCTTACAGGCATATTTGACATTTCTATTTAGAAACGGAACAAATCAGAGTTTTAGGTGCTACAAGTAGGCCACGTTGAAGTACTAGTAATTTGCTATATCTTGTTATTTTACAAAGACCTGGTACACCAGTGTCTATGCTGCCAAATTTTAATCTGAGGGGCTGATAGTCACCAGCTAGAGGTGTATTTTCTGATAAATTCCTTATTAGGTCAAGCACACTGAATTTCCATCAGAGATAGATTATGTCCAATTGGTTTCAGTACTATTGAAAATGTGTGCTTCTTTTTTTTTAGCAAATACAATTGCAGATCTGCATGTGGTTCTTGAATCTAGTGTTAATTCTCTATAACATTAATCAAATTATGTCTCTTTCCATCTGCAAATTAGGAAAATTCCTACATTCTTTTTCCATGTGAAGGATATAAAAAGTTTGTGTGAGAGGTTGTCTTCTGCTAGAGTATACTGAGATAAAATTTAATAACAACTACTTTCAAAGTTGTCATAACAAATTACTTTTCACATGTTAGATAGACCTGGAGTTGATTATTAAAGGCTACAGCATAATTCATTGTTAAAACTAGTTATAATTCATACTGTAAACTATATCAAGACCAAAGGAGCATGGATTCGTTGATCAGATAGAAGAACGCGCATTCCTTAGATCCAAGCCTTGTATCCTGTGAAGCAGTCTGGCAGTTTGTCATTTGGTATATGCCTGCTTCCCACAGGCCTCTTTAGCTCCCAGTAGCCACTGTGCTAATAGTTTTTCGTTCTGGTAGAGTAAAATTCAGAAAAACAAAGATATCTCAGGCGTTTAGCCAAGAAAAGGAACCCTGAGCTGAGATGTGAACCTGTAGCATGATGTTATTAAATACCATAGTGGAGATAGGGCTCTTAAACAAAACTAGGCCTTGATAGAATTTTGTTTGGTGTGTGCAAATATTATATGACATTATTTTCAGAATAACCGAGAGTAACCAAATTGCAGATCTAATATAGGTATAAGCCGTTAGACTACCTCTAAACCACAACCCACAACTGAATTGTTGAAGCAACAAACTTCTGTTTTAACACAATAAATATATAGGAAACTAAATAAAACATAGGAAATTAAATACCAGTTCCGTTAAGACGGGTGCAGAGCAAGCAGGAAAGGCATTGACCACTGTAGCTGAGGCTTCCTTTGACGTTCACATTCCCCACCAGCCCCTTCTTGTTGGTGAGAATAAAGTCCAGCATAGCATCTCTCCTCACTGGCACCTCTATCACTTGGAGTAGGAAGTTATTATGAACTTACTCCAGGAACCCTCTGGATTGCATATGATCCACTGTGCTCTCCCTCCAACAGATACCAATGTGACTGACTTACCCCACAAGTACCACGAGTTCATGAATGAGGCTGCATCTGTCTGTCTATAGTGGGACTCTCAACATCTTCCTGGACGTGGCCATCTGTAGCAGATCCCCACTGCAATGTCACCTTTGCCTGCTCTCCCTTTATTTCTGACCCATAACCTCTCTGTCAGCTCCTCATCCACCCTCAGGTGAAGCTCCATGTTCTCCAGCTGCTCACCGACATGGAGGAAAACACCACCTCCTCAACTCCCCTGTCTGTCCTTCCTAAAGAACCTGTACCCTTCATCTGAACATTTCAGTCATAGGAGACATGCCACTGCATCTCCATGATGGCAGTAAGATTCTAGCTCTGTAGGCATGTGCATGTCTACACTCCCTTTGTTTATTCCCCATGCTCCTTTGATGAAGCTGACCTCCATGAACCCTCAGCAGAGCAAGCTTCGCAAAGCAAGTCTCATCATCTAAGTAGCTGAACCCCTGACTGTGGCACCAATCTCGTAGCCATTTGTTGATTCTCCAAATTTGACTGGCTCTTTCAAACCAGTTCTCTTTGGCTGGGAGGCTTGTTAAAAAAACAAAACATGTGTGTTCTGGAGTCCCTTACCACCTTTCTCAGGGCTCTGTAATCTTTTTATAATTTAATTTTTTGCTCCTTAAACTTTTATACATTTATATGGTGGTGATTTTTATCTTGAATACTGGAGAAGCTATGACTATCAGAATAGCCATACCTCTGCCTTTGTTTTTAATTATCCCAAAAGGCTTTATCTCACTTATGCTCCCACATATTAATAATTCATTTTTATATTAAAAATAGCCATGGTCACACAATTGTGCAGCATAAGATGACTCCATGGATCACAGGTGGATAAAACTCCTTGGACAAAAGTGAAATGATGGAGCTCAATGTAAGTGCCAAAATATAGGTCTCTAGTGTCATTTGAAGATGAGTAATTTTAGATGCATGCCTGGCCTTTATCTATAGTAGAGGTGTCTCATAAATCATGTGTCACATCTAACAGTGGCATGGGGATATCTAGGATGCATTAGAGTGTTTTAGGTGGCCCTAAGCACATATGTTTATGGAATTAATTTGTGTCCATGGTATCAGATGCTTGCTATAGTACTTGGCCAGTCCAGAGTTAAAAGGGCTGATAATGAATTTGTATTGGAAGATATTTGTGAAATATAAATTTTGATTTACAGAAGGTTTTTTAAATATGTACTTTGTGTTTCAGCCATTTACTTCAGGGCCCTGGATTGCATACCTCCCACAGAAAGAGATTCCAGGATAGGAAAACCTAAGTCCTAAAACTTTTGTGTTCCATGTGTTCCTCTAGAAATTTTAGCATATGATAGGCCATATCTGAAATTCTCTTTTTTAATCTCAGTGAGCTCATCATGTGAGAGTATCTGTGGCAATCCTGTGGCAATTTTGGACTCCTACTAGGCAGTAAGAAATTGTTGGATGTTGGGAAGCCTCCTAGAGGTATAATGGATCTGGAAGATTCAATGCCTTCTCCCAAAGTAATTCCTTAGTTCTGGAAGGACATTTATTTGATTTGGTCTGAATGTAACATTTCCATGGGCTTACAGTTTTGTTTCTTGAAAGAGACAGTCATTTATACTGTAATGCTTTGGAAAATTGTTGAGACAGGAGTAGCTATGAAGAAGAAGAACTGTGAAGAAGAAACTAAGTTTATAGCCATAAACTAAACCACAAGAAATTCTACTTCAACATAAAGAACTTCTTTACATTGAGGGTAGCAGAGCTGGAACAGGTTACCAAAGGGGGTCATGAAGTCTCCCCCTCTGGAAATATTCAAAACCCACCTGGATGCATTCTGGTGTAACTTGCTCTAGGGTTGAACTAGGTGGTCTCCAGAGGTGCCTTGCAACTATTCTGTGGTTCTGTAAATGATGTGTTATGAACTAAATTTCAGTTTGATCTCTTCCATGGGAATAGGGTGGCACTGTGAGCAAGGTGGGAGATACTTCTTCTGTCAGGATCTTCAAGACATCAGCATCTGGAACTTCCAGAGTAAGAATGTCTGTATGTACACAGAACTATCCTGTGTCTCTTAACATATATACTTAAGTAGGTGAGTATCACACTTTTTTTTCCCAAATAGACCCTAAACTTTTGCAAGTTTAAAGGTGAATGTTTATTTCAGCCAGCTTGTTGAAAAAGCTGAACTCCAAATCTAGGTGGTGGCATTGGTTGCTGTGTTGTATCAGTTTTGCTGTTAACAGGAGCAGTTTGTTTGATGAGGCTAACTTGCTATTCTAGCCAAATTTATTTCCAGCAAGGCAGGATTATTCACCTCCTATATATCAAGTCCTAGTCTGCCAGTATCATGATTAACACTTCCAGAGAGGGAGCTAAGTGCATAACATTGTTAGCAGTCTTTTAGTTCAAGGTAAGCAACAACAGAGCATGACACACAATATCTGAGTCCTCATGGCCAGAGAATGACAAGAACCATATCTAGATGTTCATAAATCCCCTTTTTACACTTTTTCCTCAGATAATTGGAGCAGAAGAGCTAACTAAGCCTTTCCAAATTCTGCTAACAGAAATGAATCCCTTCCATACACACACATGCAGTAAAACAAGTACATTCAATCTCTTCTTCACATACATATAAATTAGATAGCTGGCTTAGTTTCTGCAGTTCCATTAACCTTTGAGAGTGTATTTTCCTTCACCAATTAACTCAAGAATGTAGTGGTTTACTCCTGACTAGCAGCTAAGCAGTACACAGCCATTCACTAACTTCCTTTGCTACCAACATCATGGGGAGAAAAATAGGAAGAGAAAAAGACCCCCAAAATTGTGGACAAGATAAAAACAGCTTAACAAATGAAGGAAAGAGGAAGGGGACAGAAAGGAGACATGCAAACAAAAGAAGTGGTGCAAACACAATTACTTCTCTCTTCCCACAGAAAACCAATGCCCAGTCAGTCCCTAAGCAATGATTACCTTTCCGAAATACTCATCCCTTTGGATTTTAGTGGCTGAAGATGGCTCTTTATGGAGTAGTCCTTTGGTCATTTGGGTCAGTTGTCTTGATTATGTCCCCTCAGCTTTTCTTTTACACCCCATCTGTCTTGCTGGGGGAGTAGCATGGGAAGCAGAGGAGGGTCTGCTGCTAAGTGCTGCTCAGCAGCAGTTAAACCACAGTGTGTTACCAGCATCATTCTGATCACACAGCCAAAGCATTGCACCTTAACAGGCTGCTATGAAGAAAATTAACTCCAACCCAGGCAGACCCAGCATAAAGAAGAAAAGGTAGATGTGCAATTGTGTAGAACCGACAAAAACATCATGTTCCAAGATCCTGGTTCTCATGGGTGACTTGAAGAAATATTGGGGGTGGGACTAAATCAATGTGTATAAATGCCTGATGGATTAGAGTAAAGATGAGAAATTCAAACTCTTCTCAGAGATATTCAGTGGCAGGACAATGGGGAATAGTAATAAATTTATCTATGTGACATTTAGATTAAATGTAAAATAAAAAAAAATCACAATGGGATTAGTCAAACCCTGAAACAGATTAGTAAGAGATTGGGAGGAATTTCTATCCTCTGAGCCAGTCAAAACCTTCCTGCATATGGTAGATGTCCAGCAACATGAACAACCTGCCCTAGAAAAACCTCAGTTTGACTAAATGATCTCCAGAGGTCTCTTTCAACATCAAACATTTTATGACTTTAATTAGTTCAACAGAGAGTCAATATGTACAGTGGGAGGTTGTTTTAATCCTAAGAACAAATTTGACCTCAAAAAAATGACAATTTTCTTGTATCTGTTGTCTTCCTGCACCTTTTTGAGATTCCTGCTTCTTCAGACAGGAGTCCTTCAGTCCTCATGTATCTATCCTTAGAAGACCCATACTTGTCCCCAAGCAAATGAAAAGTGTGCAAAGGACTCCATAAATATCTACAGAGAAAAGGAACTATACTACTTAAAATATAACTATAAACATCTATTAATACAAAGCACACAAAAAATACAGGCCAGTACTTCTTCCCTCTCCAAAAGAGGACACTTTGTCTGAATGATAAAAACACTGAGATAAAGTGAGTAGGATTTTACCCATAGATTCTTGAGGCTAAATTTAAGGAAGTTTAGGATATCTGTCAATGTTAGAGTCTAGAAGTTGAGTCAGGTGCACAAAATCCTAGAAGCTAGCACAGCTCAGATAAGTATGTGAATGTATGCTGATATGGATCAGAAAACCATGTTATTTGTGAGCCTTCATATGTGCCTGTTAGGGATTTTTCAAAGTTAAATAAACATTTTTGTGCCACTAAATTCTGGCTGTGATCCAAGCACACTTCTTTTTTCAGAGTCCTAGTCAAGCCTGTGGGCCTTTCAATCATTATCACATTTTTATAGATGTTAACAGCAGGTCAGCAAACTAACCAGCTAGCCGAATAACAAGTAGGATTCTCTGCAGCCTGCAGGAATAACAATTTTACAGAATGCATACAGGCATATTCAAAGATACAATGTGTGAGGTGTGTTCATGGGGTGTTGTATGAAAGAAGGGAAGTGTCCTGTGATGCCTTATATGTTGGAATATGGGGAGGGTAGTTAAACCAGCTGTCCGTTTGTTTGGAGGAAGCAAACAATTTCCGTAACTGCTTTCTTATTTTCTCCTGAAGGAAGTTTTCTGGTTTACTAAAAATAAATGTACAGGAAGCAACTAGCATAAACCTAGTGCAAAGGGGCTAGGGCCCAGAGCTCTAGGGTGAAATACAGAGTCAACAACAGACCAGATCAACAATATAAACATGCCTAAAGTCATGGCACATCAGCAGGACATGTCAGGGAGGTGTGGCATGTCAGGGAGGGTGTGGCATGTCAGGGAGGGTATGGCGTGACAGCGGGGGCATGGCACAGCAATTTGCAAGGCAGTTTGCCCAGGCAGGGTGAGCGGGAAGGGCTCCTTTCCAAACATCCAAGAGGACCCAATAAAGGCAGATAAACAGACTCAGTATTTGATTCAGAAGAACACAAAAAGATCCTTTCAGTCCCAGTTTCATCAGTGCACTAGTATAAACCTCCTCAGTCACGGTGCTGACACATACTGTGGAGCTCATTCCCCTGCAGCTGCTGCAGCCACTGCCCAGCCATGTCAGAGGTCTCCAGCCACACTGATATGCTGATGGCAGACAGAACCCTCCGGATCACAGGTTGCCAGAAGTGCCTGATGCCTCTCTGTGAGGCTGGAGCAGAAAAAAACAGTTCTTTTGCAGAAGTTGTACTGTGGTTGAGGAGCGGTGTCGCCAGGCCAAGGAATTCCTTTTCTGGTAAAGCAGTTTTACTTTTACATTGTTTGTAAGCATTCTCAAACTAAGTGTAATTGCTCCCATAATTCTGCTGGCCCCCATCAAACATCCTCTGACTGTGAGAGGAAATATTCATGTGAAAGAGAAGGAAAGTTATAGAGGCACCCACATGCCCTACCATTGTTGAATGGTCCACTCAGCAGCAGCTAAGTATGTGAGTGTAACCAAGGGGTGTGCACAGGACACAAAAAACTGTCTGAGGCGGGTTGAGAACAATACGACCAACATCAGGATTAAACATCCACCAGGAAGTTACAGACACTTCAGAAGAGGTCAATCTTAAAAGAAACATGAGGGAAGAGGGGCATTTGTGACATAGGGAGAGACAGTGACAAGGAAGCAGCAGCTACCACAGGGAGTCTGTCCCTGCCAAAAGTGTCCCCGGGGCACCCTGACCCTTGTCCAGACCATGTAGGGAAGCCTTCCATGGGACACTGGGAGCAGCCAGCCAGCAGTAGGCTGGCAGAGTAGGGGCAGCACATGGGACACACCTCAAGTCACCTCACCAGCAGGTGCACCAGAAGCGGCAGTGATATGTAAAAATGGGGAAGGGATGATGGCAACTCCTACATCCAGGGGATGTATGTGTCTATGTGTATGTGTAAATACTTGGATTAGCCCTGCAAGGCTTTATGTATTTTCAGGTGTCTATTGGCATTTTCTAGTTGAGCTATAACTGATTTTTCTGTTGCATTAAGGATATTGATTCTGAATATATAGATAAAAGATAGATAGTTGCATGTCATTAATAAATCAATAAACTGCTTCAATTCTCAGAATTCATCAGAATATCTAGAGTCAATTAATTTTTATCAGGAATCCCTGCAGCTTGTGGAAGTTGGTGAGGTTCTAGAAATTATGAATTCTCAGAAATGATCCCCACCCAGTTCAACACAGCTTTGAAAATGTCTGCTTTTGTTTTAAGCTTTGTAGATTTCCACCTTTTGTGTCAGGATATGGAAACTAAGTAGGAGGTATACACCTGCCTTCTGCCTTGTTTTCCCTGACCTCTCTAGAGATCACTGTAGATGGCTATGATATGCTCCTCTTAGACATACTTTTTATAGAACAGCACCTTCATTAGCAAATTATATACATCTCAAATACAGTTGCATGCAGGCTCAAAGGTGGTTTTTGACCTTGAGCCTGTGACTCCTACAATACTTAGGAAATCTTAAAAAAAAAAAAAAGCCAAATCTAGGAGATGATTTGCTTTAAAGGACTGGAATGTCTGGAGTGAAGGATGCAATCTATCAGAAAATAACTAATAACAGAAAAATCATTGTTTGCTGAAAAAAAAAATGTTCAAAAAGACAAAAAAGGTGAAGGTGACATTCAGAAGAACAAGATTTGGGACAATAGTATGTGGGTCCTGAAATTCTGGGGCTGTTAAAAAATGCACTTTTCCAAGTATGCAACCTCTTTATTGTGGTTAGGTATATTCTAGTACATGGAGTTCTTTTTCAGTCTGTGATTGGATGAACAACAGTACAATAAGTGATTTACAGCATGATATGATCTTTGTGTAGTGCAAGTTGGCACTCAAATTATGTTGGTATCCAATGCAATGACTTTCAGGCATATTGCACACACTATCCTTGTGCAATTTTCCCACTGCCTTCACCTGACATATAACGCTTTCAACTACAGGGACAAAAATAGCAAGGTCTCACTTCAAGAGACAAAAAATATCCCTGTGTTACGGCCTCAAATGTGTCTCACAATTAATTCTTATTTCTTTTTCTCATCCAGGAATGAACATGTCATACCACCATTGGTTTTAGAAGGAGTTAATATCAAATATATTTAAAACTGAGAAAAAAACCTCACGTACTCGTAAGACTCCCTAAGACTGTTGGATGTTTGCCAAACCTTTTAACTTTAAGGGGTAGGTTGCCTTATTCATTTTTTAAATTGTCCTTTGGAGGTGCCAGTCACTATTTTGATGGAAATGGAACTTTGACAAAAAAGCTGCTGCCATGTTTGCCTCTTGCATATGACTAAAGTGAGATGGAATCTATGATAAGGATTTTAATTATACAAATTCATCTACGGTAAATTAGAAACTTGACAAATTGGTAAATCAATTAATTTTTACCTTCATGCTTTAACTGTACCTTAAGTATTTTTATTTAGTATTTTCATTTAAATATTTACATATATAAATAATAGACCTTTTAATAGTTGTCATTGGGATTTGTTTTCAGATGCACAACATTATTCCTCTTTCTAGCAGTTAAAATGACTTAAATTCTTCTTAGCCACTTAGCGTGATTGTATATAGCTTTAAATCCTGAGACTTGGCAATTTGTGTTGCTGAAGCAGTAAGGCAATAATGAAATAAGTCAGACTGAGCTTTTATGTCATTACCTTCGAAAGATGAAGTCAGACAATTAGGGGGAAGAAATCTAAGTCAACGGGACTCTTAGCTTCTTGCTACTTTTCTAAGAGTTCAATTCATGAAACTAGCAATGAAAATGAAAGATATCTACTATTTTCCCTTATGGTGGCTATGTGGAAAATGATCATCAGAGGATTAAGGATGACCTTTTATACCACTAAAAATGTATCAATTTGTTTATTTCCACCATACTTAGTTTATGCCATATGTAAAATGATAATGACTCTCCTCAGACCCTTGACTAATTTTCCATCCTTGTCTGCTTCATATTTTCATGTGATCCAGAATGGGAAGACATGTATCTAGTGCAGTAATTTAGTTACTCTGACTCAGTTTGGGGTTGCTTTTGTTTATTTGGTGTTTTTTTTAAACTCTTTTTTTGCTTCTGAAATCCATCTATAAAGTGGTTTCAGATGCTAAAGACCAGAACAACCAAGCACATGCAGTACACAGAAAAATACAAGTTAAATCCATCTTAGTACTGAGTCAGAGAATCATATGTTCCCTACATTTAGACTTCATCATAAGCAAATCTGTATTCTATTGGTAGGGATATATTCACAGTCATTCATTTACACAACTTTGCTTGAACTGCTGAACAATGGATTGTTTACTAGTAATATCCCTCAGGGATCAATCACAGTGCTGGTGGTGTTAAACGGCTTTGTTAAAGACTGGGATGGTGGGACAGGATGGATCTTCAGCCAATTTTCAGTTATACTGAGCTGCAAAAAGCACACAATATACTGGAGGGATAGAATTGCTATTCAGAACAATCTGGTACAGGCTGTAGAAATGGTCTGAGGAGTGTTGTAATGTTCTACAATGAAAAAGGCAAATACCTATACCAAGGTCCAAATAACCCGCATAATAACCTCCAAGCAACAGAACTTTTTGGAACTAGAGTGGCTAGAAACAAGTTTTGTAGAAAAGCGTTCAGAGTCTGGGCTGACACAAAGTTGAACATGAGCCAGCAATCTGCCCCTGTGAACAAAGAAGGCCAGCAACATTCTTGGTTATAAGACAAGGGGGCAGCAGGTCAAGGGAGGTGATAATTCCCAGCATCTAGAGTGAATTAATCTAGAGTCCTGTGTCCAGTTTTGGTCTTCTTTATTTGGGAAGACATGGGCATATTAGAGTGAATCTAGGGAAGGGCTTTGGTCAGAGGACTGAAGCACATGGAATATGAGGAGAGTGTGAGAGAACTGAGTTTGTTCAGCCTACAGAAAACAAGACTGCCTGTTTCTTTTCTTTTTCTTCTCAATACCTTTCTTTTCGCTGTCTACAAGTATTTAGTGTTGGAGAGAGGAATAGACAAAAAAGAGCCAGACTCTTTCAGATAGCACAGTTGAAGCAAAAGAGGCAAATGACCCAAGTTGGATCACAGGAGAATTTGACTGTATAAGGAAACAATTGCTGCTACCCACTGCTGGTGGGTAGTCAAATGCTCCTGCAGGTTTCCTAGAGAGGCTGTGGAGTATCAGTCCTTGTAGATATTCAAAACTCAAATGTTTAGGCCCTGAACAATATCAATGTCTGTGTCGCCTCAGAGCAGGAGGTTGTCCTAGAGACCTAAAGAGATCACTTCCAACTGAGGTGATCTTATGATTCTGTGATCAGTATTCATGTAAGCTCCTCTTACCTGAAAGCACTACTCACATGCAGCTTCCACAATGATTTTACGAAGTGATGTATAGCTTACCTATACATTATGTATTATATTATGATTACCTCATACCTATAAATAGAGATAGGGGTAGATAGGGGTAGCAGAGCAATCATAGTTTGGTTGCATGTTTAGATATTTTATTTTAGATATTTTTTAATAAAGTGTTTCAAGATCAGTTTCCTGACTGTCTTCTGGAGAGATTTAATCTCCATTTCAAAAATCAATTAATAGTTTGACTGATATTGAAGTAAGTATTTTAAAGTTCATTATGAAAAAAATCTACTAAAGAAAGAGAAAAATCAGAATGGTCTTGAATTTGCAATATATTTCATAAACATTTTTTTTCAAGTACAAATCATAACTCATTTGGGATGAGTTACGTAGTAAACTTGGGTAGTAAAATTTAAGCATTTTCCCCTTAATGAATAAAATAATTCTATGTGTTTTAAGCCTGTTTCTCAAATCTTTTGAATTATATTTAGACATAGTCACTAGCTATAAAAGCCAAAATGAGTTTTAGACAGGACAGTTGACATTTTGGTTTTGTATTGTTTGGCTGTTTTGTTGGATTGTTGCCTTTTTTTTATTATTTTTCTGTTGTTCAGTTGCAAGACAGTATTGTATTAAAAAAAATTAAAAAATTCAAAGCCTTAAAAGGTCTACTTCCATTTTCTCCTGGTGATTACATGTGAAAGGGACAGAACCAGCACTGCAGGACTGTGTCAGCTTCACTGGTCTGCTGAAACCTGCATAATCACTGGTGGCATTCCACCAAACCTACTACCTGAACACTCTGGACTGTATCTCCACTTTCTCATAGCACAGAAGCCAAGCCTACACCTAACTTTGACACAGAAAGATCCTGTGGTGTCTTAATTCTTGTCCAAATAGTATTCATTAATTCCTATTCACCCCCTCAAATAGCAGTATTTGTTGAACTTCAGTTTAATTTTTCTTTTCTAAATTTCACTTACAGCTTACCTAATCGTACCACACAAGGTGGCTTTCATACTTCCTTTCATAAAAATATCTAATAATTTTTCTGCTTTAAACATCTATTGAACACTGAGCTGATATTTCCTTAGAACTATCTGTCATAACTAGCAAATTTTTTTTTCAGAATGAAAATTATCAGTTTAGATCCCATAACTTCATGTTCAAAATATGAATTTCCCCATATTTACATAATATTGTGTGTGCTTTTCATTAATTTTTCTTTGTTGTTACTCAATCAGTCTTACAAGGTCCCTCTTTCGATCTCAACAGTATTTTTTTTTTTTTTTTTGCTTCCAGGTCTTCATGTCTATGCCAAACTACTTTTCCTTGGTCCTCAGTACCCTTAACTATAAGCAAATCACTCTGCTTTCCCCTTCCTGCTTCTTGCATGTGAGTGATACGACCACTGAGAAAGAGCTAATCTCACCTTTTTACTTTCAGTTCCTGAACTTATCTAGAATGTTGTCCCTCTTATCAGTATCTCAAGTCTATAAGTATTACTCCACAAAACGGTTGTAATAATGTTCTATGATAGAAAAGGGGAAGTATTCTTAAAACTGTATGAGCTGCTGAGTACTGTCAAATGAAGCATTTTAGAAAAGAATCATTATGAGACATATGATGGAATGTAAATGTTCAAAGACCTGGCAAACCAAAAGGGTTTTCTTTTTTGATGAAGTTTGGAAGAAATCTGGGGAAACTCAGTTATACTTAGCTGCACTACAGCTGTCCTATGTTATGTGTAATACAGACATAAATATGTAGAATTTTTCATATGAAAGAAGCTGTGGCTCTGCTTTTTCTTCTTTAAAGATATTATTGCTGTTAGTTAAAAATATTGATGTACCAAGAGTGCTGTAGATGCCTGGGGCCAAGCACCAAATAAAAACATTACCAGACTATGAAAATATTCAGAAATGGAATAATTTGCTTAATATAACCACATTATCTTCCTGTTGTATTTTCTGCCATTACACAGCTTGTTTTCACAGAAGATGAAACAGGATATTATCATATGTTAAAAAATCATAATTATGAATATAATTTGTCCAATGGAACTAAGTAATTTTCTACTTAGTAGGAATAAGTCAGGCATTGTTCAGTCAGGAATCTTTTTTTTTTCAAATAAAAAGAACTCTGTAGGGTTTTGGGTTTAATGTTCTTAATTAGTTTAATTTTGTTTTGAAAATAAAAAAATAAATTATCATAGCAAGTAAAGCACTTATTCTTTAATATGTAAGAGCAGCTGTCTTCATGTTTTCTGTGGTATGCTTCACTCCCCAAAGGGAAAAGTATATTCTCTGCCTCCTCGCTGGTGAGGTTTTCTTTGCAAACACAGTGAGAAAACATGACTTTTTCACATCTCAAGTAAATGCAGCCAGCCTTCCTCCCCTCCTTTCTACCTTTCCTCTTGGCTGTGGCTTTTCATGATCAGTCTTGGAATTCCTCCATCTGGAAGCACAAAATCACTAATTCATTATTCTTGCAACAGTGAAAATGTTGTATATGAATGATGTACTTCTGTGAAACATATTTTGTTCTTGGCTCTAGGAAGATAAGGAAGCTAGATCTATTTTTCTTTATATTAGAAATGGCATGCCCTAAGCTTGGTTGTTTTGTTTTTTTTTTTCCTCTGGGTGTCTGTTTTTACCGAGGGAAACCTTTCTCATCTCTGAGGTCATGACTGAAAAAGCTGAGAACAAAACTCATAGCTTAATCAAGTTGTTAATCATAATTAAGAGAGATTTGTTGGTAGAGGGCAGCAAAATATTTAACATAAAGGTAGCAAAGAAAAAGAGAGGATTTGGGTTATTTTTACATGTGCTTTTAAAGAGTTATTTAAACCCTAAAGCCAGCTTAAACTTTTGCAAGTGCAAATAAATATCTGTGGATAGAACAAGACAGAGCTAAACCACTGTCTCAAGTGGAAGTCTAACTGTAAACAGAATCCACTTACCCCTTTAGAAAAAAAAAATCAAAATTTTACATTCCCTATAGATTGACAGTTTCAAAATAAAGTTTCTACTACTATTTCTCGTATCAATCTATTACCAGTATGCAATCCTCATCTTGCAATGATAATAAATCATTTACACTGCTTAAGGTGATGCCTACTTTCTTAACAGATGACTGATTTTGCAGAATGAGGAAGTCAAATTTTAATGTTCTTTTTGTTTTGTTTTAGAAATTCAACATTTTGAAAAAAATGAAAAGAAATACTATCTCAGCGTCAAAGTGCAAAATGCCGGCATTAGTAATGAGGTGCTTCTTGGAGGTTATCAGTACCATTAATGGCTTTTAAGTCCATTGAAAGAAATCTCTGGAGCTGCTTGCCTCTTTGTCAAATTAACACTATGATAATACCTATAGGAACACTTCTTGTGAATTGAACATGCACATTATTACATGATTAATAGGATTTTGGAAGCCATTTAGGTTTATGCAGTAGTAGTAATAGTAGGTATTTCTTATATATTGTTCCTTGGCATAAGAAAGAAGTAAAAGAGGAGAAAAACCAACCAAAGAGAAAACCAACACACACACAAAAGACTGAATTGCTCCATATTTCTCTCTAAGAGATTAGCAGCAGAGGAGACAGCAGATTTCAATCCTCTATTACAACACTCAGTTTCCACAGCCTCAAGAACAAATAGTTCTGCTTCTGCTCCTGCTCCTTTTATTCATCTTCTGAGACCTACAACTGTTCTACTGGCAATAAATTATTTTAAACAGTTGGTGTTTTCTAGAAACCTGATTACACACTTTTAACTTATTAAATAACTGCTACAGGACAGAGTAAAAATAAAATACAACTATAGTAAAAATAATACAACTAAAGGCTGTATCCTAACAGCACTGGTACAAAGGAGCTGAAGTAATATTGACAAGATTAAATCTGGACTCTGCTACATTTTGATTTTTCTACCATAACATTCTTTTAATAAAAATTTACACTGCAATTATTGAATACTTAATTTGAATTATGCAAGCACTTACAGATATAATAGAATATCTTGCTATCCTCTCTTGTATATTCTAATAATCTACTAAAGAGGAAAATATACATAAATATTCATTATTGTTGTTAAAGCATCACTAATACAAAAACCTCATGTTTTCCTTTAAGATACATTGCAAAGTCTGAAGTTTAATCTACACATCAGTACAGTAAAAAGTTTCCAAAAAAAACAAAAAACATTTGAAATTGGTCATTTGATCATTTGAAGTTCTGCTAGCTTTGCTGTCTTCCCACTTTCTGAATCAAAATACTATATGCTGTTACTTCAGTACAATATTATAAAGGGTTAGATATATGGGGAGGAGGAGCGATGATGTAAATTATTTCTCATATTTTAATAATTTCTACATCTTTGGGTTTTTTTTGTGGGGATTTTTTTGTTTCTTGTGGTCTTTTTTGTCTTGTTTTGTTGTTGATTTTTGTTTGTTTGTTTAGTTTCTAGAGTCTACACTATGAGAAGAACACGAGTCTCACAATCTTTCTTGTGGTCCACTGAAATGGGGATGTGGCCAAGCCAAGGCTACTCCAGGATGGGGACTCAGGTTCAGACTCAGTGACTGAAAACAGGGTCAGACAGAACAGTGGGGCCATGGGGATGGGATGGGGCAATGCTGGGATATCAGCTAGTAGATGTGACCCTAATCCAGTCAGATCCTTCCGTGGCTGGGCAAGGCCAAGCTGGGGTGGAGCTGGACGTCAGTGCTGCTGCAGAACTGCTGGAATGGACAGCCCTGGATGGCCTGAAAATGGGTCTTGGGCCCATGGGCATTTTCAGTTGTAAAAAGACACTAAAAAGCAAGAAATTAAAATTCAGTTATTGATTTATATTTAACAGATCCTTTCTTTGATGCTTTGGTGTTTTAGCATGGGATGTGAGTCTCTTAGCCAAGCCATCTCCTCTGTAATTGATATTGATCTCACCACTGGGCTAGTCCCTGAACTTTTAACTCTCCTTTTTATATTTTCTAACAGAACAAAGGGTACACTCATGTCAGCTTCTCCTGGGTAAAGTTTTTCTGTCTCTTTGTTTCTCCCTAGGTTTGCAATCATTTTGTTTCTTAACTTGTTTGATTTGATCTATTTCTGTTTATTGATTCTTCACAAGTGCATGCTTTTATGCTCTTCAGGATTACTCCAGAAGGATACTCATGCTGAAGCAGGAGAATGAGGTGCTTTCTCTTTGTCCTTATTATCAATCTTCTATTTATATTATCACTTTATTTCCATTTATTTATATTATCACTTTATTTCCATGACATTCCCTGACAGGCTGTTACAGTTAATTGTTCTATTATAACATTGATGGACTTCAGTAATCATATATCATGATTTGTACACAGAAGTCATTAGATTAATAACTTTCATTTCAGATTGTACAGCACCCACAACTGTGAGTTAATAAAATAGATTTGTTTTCTAGTAATCTGCTCTAAGGGTTATGTCAATGGTTTACTGTGGCAAAAGGCACAAAAAACATTTTTATAAAGCAACAAAAGGGGCACTAAGGAGAATCTCCATCCTTCATTGCGTGTGGGATGAAACATAGTGACAAGGGATAAGATAATAAATGCATTATTTGCCTCAGTTTTTAAAAATAGGACCAATTGTTCATGGGATATCCAGCCCCCTGAGCTGGAAGACAAGGATGGAGAGCTGAGTGAAACACTCAAATAATCAAAAATTTCTGTGAGACAATATGCAGCAGTTACAGGAAATTAATCCTCTCAAAAATAGCCCATTTCAACTGACATAAAATAGTAAAATATACATCATCTTCTGCATTAGAAAAATGGAAAAAATTAGATTTTTATGAACATATGTAAGATGTCCTTAAATATAAATCTCAATACATTTAAGCCATAAAACTATACTCATGAATGCTTAGTTCCAGAGCAAGCCTTTAACAGAATTTTTTAAATATTTGTCATAAAATACATGTTTTTAAGACATTTGCTAAAATATAGCTTTAAAACATTGAGTACAAGGTTTTCCACTAACTCAAAGCAAAATATGTATTTATCCTCAGAGTTAAATATTTAGCATATACATAAGTATTTGGGGAGATGAAAAGGTAAGCTCTATTTATGCTTGATTTCTTTTAAAGATATAATCTAACTCCAGGATCATGATATAGTTCAAAGGAAAGCAGATGCTATAAATGGTAAAGTGGAGGTGGCTTTCTTCTTAGTTTCCAAAATGTATAATGCAATACCAAGAACTTAATAGGAAAGGAAAGGAAAGGAAAAACCAGAACAATATCCTTACACTCAAATACAAATACAAATAATAGTCTTTTTTTCCTGAAAATCTATGCATAGTGAAATTAACATAAAGAACTTAAGGGTGAAAATTAGGTAATTTTACATTAGGAGTAGGGCCTTAATGTCTTTTATATGAAAAAAATGCTTAAGGGTCTTCATGCAAAGGGAATATTAAAGTAAGATAGACAATGGCATCAAATAAGTCTAATGTTTGAGGAACAGCTCTTGCAAAAATCATATTTCTCTAAATAATGTGGCATTAAAATCCATTTAAATCCAATACATTGGATTTAATGAAATAAATGCCACATGAATTTCTCTTTTCCTAGAGGGAATGTGAATATGCTATAAGAGTCCAGTATTATCTGACCATGTTCTTTTAGATGTTTCACACAGGGAATAACACCATATTCACTTATTTGAAAATACTTGATTTAGTAGAGTGATACAGCGATGTAGTGAAACCACAACATAAAGACTTCATGGCAATTGCTCTATGTAGTTAGATCCCAGCACAAAAACAATTCCCATGCCCAGTGTCTACATGCTCTCTAGCACATCACTGGGCAGCCCCAGACATTGGGAAGAAATATAGATATTCATGCCTGTTACTCTTCTCAAAATATATATTTTTGGTCACTAATTTGTGGGGTTTTTTTGTTTGTTTGTTTGTTTTTTTTAGTTTAGGTTTGACTGAGACATGTATACATCTCTCACATATTGGTCTGTCTCAATCCGTAAGACATTCACAGCTTCTCTTGATTCACTTAGCAGAGGGTGTTTACACAAACAGCTCTATCCAGCTGATAAAGAGATAGTTGATGCATTTATTTAAAGTTGTCTGGCCAGCCTCTAGTCCCCTTGTTCTTTCTTTACAGCAGTTGAGCTTACTCCCTATATTCTACCCTGAGCTTCTCAAGTGCTTGTGCTCATTTTCTTCTTCCATGCTAGGGAATTTTTGATCAGTTGCACACACTCCCACATACATGTACATACATGTAAAGTAAATATAATTTTGACAGGATTTTACTGGTATCAGATATTTATAGAAATTATTTGCGCTGTTGAAGAGTGTGGATCTTAAAAGTGTTAGTCCAATGCAATGAATCAGGTATTACAGTTATTGAAATGAGGAAAAATGTTTCTTTTTACTGGGCATAGGCAGACTGAATTATTTAAAATATGAACTGCATTATTTTAGTCATGTCAGATATTAAAGCTTATGAACTGTATAAATTAATGTAGTTGGAAATTAGTCTGCTTTCCATCATCCTTTGCATGAGTCTTTCCCTTTGCCCTGTCTAGATTATATAAAGTGATTAAAAAAATGCCTAAAATTTAATTAGATTAATTCTCTGTTTAAGTACCCTATGTTATGCACCACAAATAGCTTGCTAAGTTTTATGTCATTTGAAACACGCTGTCGGTAGCTTCCAACCAAACACTCCTCTTTGTGATTTCTGTAGTCAAAGATTTCTGCAATTTTTCTACATTTGCCTTCATAAAAACAAGTTTTTTGATTGTATTTCTGATTAAAGAAAAATTAATAGCCTATCATAGAATCAATAAAGTTACACACTTTATTGTAGTGTTGTAATTATCTCTGGGCTATCAATTCATTTAAATAAGGTGCAAAGAGACTAGTTATCTGGACAGTGATAATAAGCCTTGCAGGATAGTAGCAGGCAAAGAAAATTAAATAGGAGAGTAAGATGGGTTGACTTTGGCTGTACACCATGTGCCCACCAAGGCACTCTAGCACTTCCCTGTATCAATATGAGAGGGGGAGAAAACCCATTTAAAAAGCCCAGGGGTCAAGATAAGGGATCACTCGCTAATTGCCAACAGAAGCAAAATAGATTCAACTTGGATAAATTAATATAATTTACTGCAATTAATCACAAAGAAGGATGTTGAGAAATAAAAGACAGGAAAGTACAAATTAAAAAACTCTAACATGTTAACAAATTAGAAATAACTGTTACAGATATATTTCTTAGTTAATAACTTTTTACTATGGCTATTACCGTAAAGTGCAGAAACACACCAACCTGTGTGCCCTCCTGCATGCCTTCCCTGCTGGGTTCCTTCCCTCTCTTTTATACTCAATCTATTCCTTCCTTCCTTCCTTCCTTCCTTCCTTCCTTCCTTCCTTCCTTCCTTCCTTCCTTCCTTCCTTCCTTTTAAAGAAGAATCTATGTTATTTTAGTCAGAATGCATATACAGTGTAAAAAAGAGACAACGGTAGTTTCTCTACCTTGAGTTAATTCGGAATTTTGGAAGCTTGCCTAACTGTAGGGAGAGGTAATTTATGTTTCATGTTTTAATTTACATTATAATTTGAAACAGAATCAGATTGATAAATATTGCTAACTTGTGCAAAATGTAGTTTTCATTTGCTGAACATTTTTAGTAAAAACCCAGCTGGTGTTTATCTTGTCTACAGTCAATGAAATACTTTAGTAAGTAAGGTCCCAAAGTTGAGTTAACCTAAGTCCTCTAAAAGTTATAGAGGAAGAGAAAGAAAAAGGGAGCAAACAAACCTTCATGATTCCCAAAGTAAATATCTTTCCATGTTGAAATGTAACCTAGACTAAGATCCTAAACATAACCAAACTAAACCACCTAATGACAGGTGAGATTACACTGAAAAGAAGGTGATGTAATAGATTTTCTCTGGTGCCACAGTTTATTCCAAATGTAGAATCCAGATTTTTTTAATGCTACACATATTCAAAGAAATATCTGGGGAAAAAATCCTTCATGCAACAGTCTACTGCCCATAATAGAAATAGAAGTTATAATTCAAAATTATATCTTGATATTTATAAAAAACAATGTTTAAGATGACTATAAAGAATAGTTACCTGTCCAAGGCAATAATTTGATGAAGGAGCAACTGCCTAAGGGGAAAGCCTCAATACCTATTAAAATTCAAATTATATTTAAAATGAAATATTAAATGAAAGATTTTCTACTAAATGGTTAGCAAAGCCATAAATACCTGAAACCTCTATCATTTGCATTTTTTGTCACATAATTCTGATTCAGGGTTTGATAAATATCAATAGGTAGGAGCAAAACATGAATTTGCTTCCTGAAAAAAATAAATTATTTTCAACAATCCTTCTCAAGATCTTAATAAGTAATGTAACTGTCCTCAACTGTGATGCGAACAGATCAAAATACTGAAACACTGAATTACTCTATAGAGTTATCATACCTTAAAATAATGCTACCGTGTCATTTAGCGTATTAAGTGTATCATTAATTTGTGTTTTAATATAATTAAAATCAATTCTCTGTCACAGTAACTGCCTTTCAGGTAGTTATGGCGCATTAATACTTCATGCCTTAGGTTCCTCTTTGCAAGATTGAAGAATACCAGGTCTCTCAATCTCTGTTTTTATTTAGGTCCTCTAGGCTGCAGACCATCCTGGTAGCCTTCTCCAGTTTCTCCAGATTCTTTTTGTTTAGGGTGACCCCAAACTGGACACACTGTTCCAGGTGCAACCTCACCAGCGCTGAGTAAAGAGAAATAACAATTTTCTTCATTTGCCTGATCATACTTCCCCCACTGTATCATAGAGGGGCAAGATTTGTTTTATTTAAGATAAAAGCACATTTGTGGGTTCCTATTCAGCCTAGTGTTCACTGACCTTCCCCTTTTCTTTCCATCAAAACTGCTTTTCGGCCATGTACTTCCCAGATCCCCTTGGTGGTATGTGCTTTTGCATCTCTAGATCCTTGATGCTAAAATCTCTCTGTTTCAAACTCAAGGTCTTGATTTATATTCCTAATGTTAGGGTAGTTTTGGGGAAAAGTTCCTGAATAGAGAATTCACAAAATCCTGATCTGAAATAAATTTCCTGATAATTTTAGCAAAATAACATTCCTGGCCTACAACTGATACCTGCTCTTTGAACAGTCACAAGGAAGGGTATTTGTATAGGCATCAAAGCAGAATGAAGAAGACCTACAAGGCATACTGAGTAGAATTGAAAGGAAATGTGGCCTACAAACTCATGGTCAGAAATCTGTGAAGTAATTAGGATTTGAGGCTCTGAATCATGCATGTCTGCAGACAAGGCCACTGATTTTAAGATTCAGTCTTTTATGTTTATTATTATCACTGTCTTTTGTCACTGCCTGTTTCACTGACCCTTTTGATTTTTGTCTGGTAGCAACTTATGGAAAGAGTTGTTACTGTTTCTTGTATCCATATCGACAAAAAAATGTGATAAATGCTGTTTGTTTTCATCAGGCACTCCTGTAAAATGAGAATCCTCAGCTTGTAGTTCCCAGCTCATCAAACCCTTTAAAAGCCATGAATCTACATGTTTTGAGAGCACTTGTACAGCAGAAAGATGTTAATATTTCTCAAAGGGAATGTACACATGATAATGTGTCCTGGGAATTTTCTCCTTAAGCTGCCAGTAGTTGTACTGGGTTAATCAACTTTCTTCATAGCACCAGTATGCTGTTGTGCTTTGCATTTGTCACAAAAATAAAGCTGAAGATACACCAGTGTATTAGCTATTGCTGAAGAGTCCTTACAGTCCTTACACCGCATCAAGGACCTTGTTCTTCTCACACTGCCCTGCAGTGAGTTGGCCAGGGTTGCACAAGATGCTAGGAGGAAACAGCCAGGACAACTGACCCCTACTGACCAGAGGGATTTTCCACACCGTATGGCATCATGCTCAGCTATAAAACTCAGGAGGAAGTGCTTGTGTTCATGGTTATGGCATTTGTACCTGTTATACAAGCTGAAGCCGTGCCTTCCAAGCGCTGGCTGGAAATCCGCTGGCTGATAAGAAGTAGTGAATTAATTCTTTTTTTGATTTGCTTATGTGTGAAATTTGCCTCACTTATTAAACTGTCTTTATCTCTACTTGTGAATTTTCAGCTCATGCTCCCCTAGGGGAGTCTTTACTCCAGCTAGGAAAGTAAGCGAGCAACTGGCTGGGGGCTTAGCCTCTGGTCAAGTATTTCATCTTCTTTAAGATGTGCTATTTATAAATGCATTTAATTAGGAGTATTATAATAATGCATACCCCCCCCCTCCAATACAACAGAATAGATGAAATATCTATTTCTATAAAATTTTGTTTGATGTAGAATTCAGTGGAAGCATTGCTGAAGAAGCTTTCTAATAATTCTTGAAAACAGAGTTTAGTATATCCAATGTAAAATGCAAGTGCTTCAGGGTATGTATTTTAGGGTGGAAATTAAGGAGTTTATAAAGTGATTTTATGTCGTTTTACAAGGTATTTAGATTCAGTTTCAGACTTATGTTGTTTTTTTTTTTTTTACTGAAAGTTGGCTATTTTCATCCAGTTTACTCATTACAGTCCCTTAGCTGATGTGCATGCTTTCTGCTTATAATTTCTTTTTCATAATATTTAGTATATATATATTTTATGTCTCTCTTCTATCAATTTTATTTCCTACACATATTTTAAATATAAATGTTTCCCACCATTAAACTTTCTCTATTTGTGTCATTACCTCTGTATTTAAATCCTAACTACTACTAGCTAAAAAAATAATACAGTCCAAAATAAACATTGAATCACTAATGAAGAATGGGATCAAAAGTAAAATATGGAACCACTTAAGTTAATGGAAAAGAACAAATTAGTTAGAATTATGTTATTATTTTTTTCCATATTAATATGATATCAATAGTAAGGAATTTTATAATACAGAGTAATTGTAGTGTCTACATATTGGATTATGGGATGCATTATGAGACATCATGGGGAGAGCCAAATGTCTTCTTTTTAAGCAGGACTCATGATTTCTTGTAGAGGTCAATTATGTGTCCCATTGCTCCACAAAGGTACAATTTAGTCAGGATTGAAAGGTTAACTAATGTATCCTCATGTCCCCTAGTAGGGATCCTAAAGGTATCCTAATGACTCTAGTGCTAAAATCAGAACTATTGTCTCAGGGAAGCAATAATTATTTGGCCAAGTTTTTAAAAGAACATGAACAATATCCTCCTATTGTTCCAACTGATAAGGTTTTATTTACCTATTTATTAGTTTCATTTGGAAATTGCACATTTGAGTTTATGTGGATGGAATTATTCCTCTTTTGTTTAGCACAAACAGGGAAAAATTGCCTTCTTTCCTCACTGAAATCCAGAGTTATTAGTTCCTAGTTCAAATAGAGCTGAAATTCTCATAATCGGAGACCATTATTTGGTCTCCCCACTGGTTTCACCCCCTGCTTGCCCAGAAGAAGTTAAATCATAACTTAATGAGATTCATTAATATTGTATTCATTCACTGTGCCCAAAAGTACTTCTAAATAACTGATTTTTTTCTGTCACCCCAGTTCTTCTACACATGGTTTGCCCTTATGCTGCTCTGCTGATACATTACTGTGCCATCACAATTTGGAAGAAAGTGAGATACGTAGAGCTTAGCTTCAGCTGGCTGTGTTGATTTGGTTCTCATCTATGAGAAGTCAGCTTCTATACACTTGTAAATGTAAGTGCATGTGTGCATGTGTGTGGGCATGCAGAAGCGTACACACATGCACACACATCAGAGTCACAGAATGGGTCAGGTTGGAAGGCACCACAAGGGATCATCTGGTCCAACCTCCCTGCTCCAGCAGGGTTATCCTGTTGTAATTCATTCTTCCTAAATGGTTCTGTTCTCCCGCAACATGTATACTTCATTACCAAGTTGTTGTAAACCACCCCCTAAGTTGCTATTCATTGTAACTCCATTGTTACCCAACCCCTCCTCCCCTCAGTATCCCATTGGTCCAAGCCTTGGGTTGGCCCCTTGGCTGGAAAAGCCTATTTAACCTGAAGAGATGAGGGGGCGGTCTCTTACTCTCTTAGTCTCTTGCTGTTCTTGCTCCTCTTGCTCCTCTTGCTCTCTCTCCCTTCTTCCCCCTTCTCTCCCTCCCCCTCTCTCCTGTGGGAGCTGTGTCGCTCCCCCCCGGTGTGGGATGCCCGAATAAACCCTGTCTGATCAACACCCTCGAAAGCCATGTGGTGTCTTTCCTGCCCGTGTGCTGCCATTAGCTGCTACATGCTGCCAAGAGAACCCTCCCTGAAAGCGCTGGTAAGGCTCCTGTACCTCACCTCCCTTCCAAGACCCAGAAAGACTTGTTGCCAGTTCTCCTGCAGAGCTAGCTGGGGAGGAGGAAAAGCAGGAGAAAGCAACATCATCCCAGATCACAGGATTGTGTCCAGATGGTTCATGAATTTCTCCAGTGAAGGGAGACTCTACATCTCTGGACAAGCTGTTCCAGTACTCAGTAATTTGGAAGTTATTGGTTTTATGTTGCTTAAAAGTAATGCAATAGCAATTTTCCCATACTCAATATTTCTATGCATTTTTTTTGTTTATTCAAAATTATAATGAGAAAAAATAATGACTAAAAAGAGCACAGCCACTCATGAGTGAAAAGAACACAGCAACTCAGCTGTACAAAGAGAACTCCTGTAGACCTCATTACACTGCTTGCACTGAACAAATCAAACACACACATGAATGCTAGCTGCCTTTTATTATACTCATAAAGCGGAGTTTGGGCTCATAAAAACTATAGCAGGCAACTTTATAAAAACATAACAGCTTGATTTTAGTGGTTTCTTCATAGCTATCAAACAAAACAGGTTTTTTTTCTCAAAAAAACCCCTAGCAAACACTTATGAAAAAACTGCCTTATTTGGCATTGTGAAATGAGTATTTTCACTGTATACTGGTTCATAAAAGAGGGAGACTGCCCTCTCCTATCTACTTTTCAAAATCATATGCAAAAAAACCCCCTATTAACTTGTTGGATACATTCTAAGCATTAAGGACTATAGCTATGTAAATAATAAAGAAGTCATCTTTAGATGGGTTCACTCAATTTCTGCTTAGACATTTTTGTACATTTTATCGTCATTTTCTGGATAGTCCAATCTAAATACTCTATTCTTACAAATATTTAAGGAATTAATATTTTCATTAAGAGTATTAATTTTTCATGTGGACATGGATAAGGTGTCTTATTTTCTCATTTGATACTCATTATCTATTTGCTTATTTTTCCATTTAAGAGCTTCAGTTAGGCAATCACAAAAAAAGATTTTGTTTCACCTAGATGAGCTCTCCTGCACTGAAATAAAAAACAGCATTAAGGAATAACAACAGAAGTTTAAGAACTCCCACAGATGGCATTTTATTTCACTTTTCCGTGGGAACAATTCACAGCTAAATAATACATTTTTATAAATCTTTACTGGATCACAAATAATCTGTTATCATAAAAATAGCTTATTTATCAAATAGTTTATTGGAAAAATAGCTTGACAGTTTCTTCCTTTATTGTGCCTTCAGTCATGAAAACTCCAAAGGCTGACTGTCAGAATTCACTCTACTTTTACTATATAAAATCTTATGCAGTTCAGATGGATTACATTAAAAATCAAAACAAAACCAAAAAAAACCCACAAAAATTCCCATGCAAACTCAAGTTATTTTTAATTATGATCTTGTCTGTAAGAAATTCTGACAAATTTATTTACAGTCAGATCTGCTAGAATTAAAGCTGGGTCACCAGCTTCTGTCATCATTTACAAAAGTATTCTTTCTCTAGAAAAGAAATTTTCCCCATCACCATTAGGAAATGAAATAAGAAACTAGATTATGCAAATGTTAGAGATAAATTTTATCCTTACATTCCCCATCTAATTGTAATGCCCTGATTTAGGCATTAGTACAGAATGAACAAAAGAAACAAAACAACAACATCAAAAGTCCTTTTTTTGAGGGCTTCCTGTACCTTACTGCACTGAGAAATTTTAGAAAGAACCCCTGGCTGTATCAAAGAATTTGGATTTCCAAAAGAGTGAACTCAGTTAAAGGAATTCTAATCCCAGACAGTGGTATGTATTAGGACTGGCTGTTGAATAGATGAATCACCTTGCCTGCTTACCATTTTCCAGAGGTTGGAAAGGCCTGAGGAAGTTTCAGCACACACAGCCCAAGCACACAAGGCCTTTGCAACTGTTATCCTTCTTCCAAAATTTTCCATTCAAGAACTACCTTCAAAACTCTCAGCTGTCAAATTGTCATCAACTTTAGCACCCTAATGGATTAACGGAGCAGTTTTTGTAAAACTAAACCAAAGTATTCAAAGCCTACACCTGCTCAGGAAGATTTTTCTGATTCTGAAATACAAGTATAACAGGACTGGTTGCTGATGTTGTTTAGGTCTTTACCACCCTAGAGAACCTCTGGCATTATATATATGACTCCCTCAGTAGAGTTATAACATCTGCTGTCTGAAGGAGTTATCTGCTGGTTTAGTTGTATTATTTCACTAAAGCATGCAAAATGAATGAAGAAATTATTATTATTATTATTATTATTATTATTATTATTATTATTATTTTAGCAGAATAACCTTCAGGCCTGGAGATTTGCCAGTATTTTCTGCCTTTGGATTTAGTCAATTCATCTGCCTTCAGATTTTGGTCTTCCAGGCCATACTTCCTTAGCTTCCTGCAGACTGCAGTCTGTTTTATAAGCTTTGGTAAACCCAAGGTATATATTGTGCTTGCTGCTCTCGGCTCATTCACAGAGGCACTCGGTTCATCTTCACTGGCATTCAGCTTGGTCAGGCATGATTTTGTCTTGGTAAATTCATGTTGATTGCTCCTGACGACCTTCTTGTTCTTTCCATACTTGAAATGATATTCCAAGAGGACATGCTCCATGTCCTTTCCATAGTTTTTCCTTGCTTGTAAGCATGCAGAGTCTCCCTTCTTGCCTTTCTGAAAGAAGGGGATTTATAACTTTTATCTCCAAGGGTCTCTCTTTATCTCCAGAAGTTTATATAAGGGAATGGAAGGTGAATGGAAGGGGATACGGTTCTGAAAAGCCAATTGAAAGTAGAATCAGTAGCTGTTCCTACAACAGATTCTTTCTTTCCTTCATAAAACAAAAATGTGTAATGGTGGCGGTAAGAATTGTTACTAAGATTTAGTATCAATTATATATAAAACAAGTATTTTTGTTCTACAGGATTTGCAAAGTTTAAAAGGAGAAATTTTGTTGGTGAAGAGATACAAATAAGTATATAGGTTATGAGTTGGAACAAAAGAATAATCCTAATTATGGAGAATCAAAGAAGGAAAAGTGTGAACCAGAACCAAGCTTCCACTTTAAAATGCAGACACTCATTAAAACCTTTGAAAAATGGTAAGCAATCCAGGGCAGTAGGTCTCTCTGTGGTTTGCTTTACTGATGATGCTGTAACTGGGAAGTTTTTACATATTTATGGAAACTTTCGAACCTCTGTTGCAAAAGATACAAAACAATGTATTTAAATAGGCCATTTGGTTCCGGATTGAGAAAACCGCAAGGAAACTACTTCATCTAGTAATGCAGTTTATTTATGTTTTAGGCTAAAAAAGTGTCTCCAAAAGTGATTTAGAGATATTGTAAAAGAAATTTTGTTTATAGTCCATTATAATAAAATAAAAATTATAATAGTTTTAAACTGACAATATATTAAATTTAATGCAATAATGTGATGACATTGATTAAGATGATAAATATATTTATCGAGGACTTTACACATGCAATAAACCTTTTCAAAGAGTAAGTGTTACAGTGAAAACTGAAAAAAAAGCACATTGTAGATAAAAATAAATCTTCACAGCAGTAACAATTTTAGTTTTCAAAGAGACTCAATATGTAGTATAAAAAGGTAGGATAGTTTTTCTTATGTTTATGTTAAGTGAAAAAGCAAAACAAGTACAAAAGATACTCTAAAAGCACAAAGAATTTTAATGAATAATTTTGCAGTTGTGCTTGGACAAAGCCTAGGAATTTGGCAATACTGATAAAGATTTTTTTGTCTTTTCCCCCAGAAATAATTACTCAGAGGCAAATTCCATTTTGGTGGGATTTTTAAAACTTCTATAATGGCCCAATTGACAAAAGTCAATGTGAACAGAGATAGTTTAAAACTGAATGTTTTGAAAAGGTTAATTACTTAATGAGTTTTTAGAAAGCACACAACGAGACAGTGAAGGAAAACATCAATATGCCCATATTTTTTCTAATATGATCAAAGTAAAGCAAGACAACTGGGAGCAGCAATAGAATTTCTGTCAGATCTGTATTAAAAATCAAATAGCATTCATGTTTGAGTTAATGTAATTAGACCTTACTGTTGATTTCAATATTCTGTTCATTTTCAGCTTATGCAAGGCAGATGTGAAAAACAGATCCAAAGGACTTCTAAATCTAGACACAATTTCTGACACTATAGAAACTGGGTGAAATTTTGTCTGTGATATTATTGAATTTCAGGAACAAAAAGTCATTCAGTTTTCTACTTTTATGTAGAGGAGCAATTTCCATGGTTGTCAATCATCTATTTTAAAACATTAGTCATAATCTTTACCCCAGCCAATTAATATTAGAAATATGATTGAATTATTTAGTTATATAATTTTAGAAAATAGAATATTTCCTTCCAGCATATACTGTTTAATAGTAATATTGAAATAATGCCTGTGTATATCATTGTAGAATTGGTCCAATGTGCCTATGTGAAGGAACGATACAGAAACTCCCCTCATTGAAATATATGTGAAACTGAGAGGAAATACTCTAAGGAAGAAAGTTGTGTGGGACCTCAATATCCAAATGCAACTGATAACATACTTTGTAGAAGATATCATTTAGTGCAGATTTTTGGTGTCAGCTCAAGTCTATTCAACACCGCAAAGAAATATGAAATTTACTGCCCTCAGTGGTTACTGGGCTTTGGTTGAGCTGCTTTTTTTTATAGAAAATCTGCTGGGAAATCTTGAAATGAGTACACAACAGTTTTTAGAGTAAATAGAAATGAGAGAAGGAAGGCCAATTCTATCTGGAATTAAATCTGGCCAAGTATGTCAAGAACAAAGAGAAGAACTTCCTTACTATACAGAGAACCATGCACTGGAACAGATTGCCCAGAGAGGTTGTGGAGTCTTCCTCACTGGAGGCATTCAAGGATTGTCTGGACACATTCCTGTGCCGTGTGCTCTTAGGATGACCCTGCTTGAGCAGAGACTGGACCAGATGACCCACTATTGTTCTTTCCAATCTTACCCATTCTGTGACTCTATGAAATGCTTTAAAAAACTCATCATTTATTCAAGATTATACCAGGAAAACCTCATTCAAATAATTCCTCCAGAAGGTAAAGGTCCCTGGGTAATACAGATATGTTTCAATATTAAGTAAATCTGAACTAAGGATATTCACGCTTATGGTCTTGAAATATATCCTCAGAGATCAATTGCAGTCTCTCAGGGCTGCAGCTGCCAACTCGGATGAAAAACTAGTTGTATCTAGAACTAAATATGAAGTAGTTGAAAAATATAAACCTGGGCTCAGATCTTTTGATATCAATTTTAAGGAATTTCTTACATCATGAGAAAGAGAAATGGGAGCAGAACAAAGTTGCTTATTTGAAAGGTAGTCTAAACCAAAAAAAAAAAACCATTTACTTTTCTAGTCTGTTCTTCCCACCAGAAAAGTTACTGTGTCAAACATAATGTAGTAATTAGATATAATAAAATGGAATATATAGACCTAATAATTATTAGAAGTTGTTATTATTAATAACTGGTAATTATGGCAAACAACTATTGAATTACTTATTTACTTGATTTGAAAATACCAGAGCCTAAAAATTGCCTGGAGTTTCAAGAGCACAGTCTTACTCTTAGAAAGATTGGTGACATTAATACTGCTTGAGTGATCTGGGTTTCAAGGCTCTCCAAAGATGAGGAATCAGACAGTTGTAAGAGCCTTTGCAGAGATCACTGGAAGTTGCCTCAGAGAATTACCTTGGCTATCTGCACTTTCTCTGTCATGTAAGATTTGGTGTAGCTCAGTGAAAAGGCAGTGGAGGAGCTCTCTAGAGCTCCTCCTGGAATAAGCATTCCAGCAACAACTGCAGCAAGGCAGTTGGAAGTCACTTTCTAAATCCTGTGCATTCTGTGTAGATGCATTTGCAACTTGTAGTGATATGCAGAAGATCCACGAGGTGGGAAATATTCAAAACCCAATATCAATGGTTTCTAAATCTTCTGTTTTATTTCTCCTCAATTACTTGTTTGTTGTTGTCCTTGTTTTAATTTGATTTATTTCTATCACCAATATATGATAGGCAACGCTGATACAATATTGTTGAAACCATTATTGACTTAATGAGAGAGTTATGAGAACAAAGAGCAATGAGAGTAAATAGTAATTCCCTTTTCTTCCCATCCATTTCCCCTTCCTCTTCCTTTTTCCTTCTCCTAAAACAAACAAAAGGAGAAGAAAAATAGAATTTATGTTTCTATGATTCTTCTCCATTTTCTTTTCCTTTTATCTGTTTTAAGGAGAGTTTATCCTCTTTCCCTAGACAGATATAGTCTCTTTGCTATTTTATAAGCTGTGAACGAATGATATTTGCCATGCATTTATTTGAGACTAAGAGAGTCTCGGTACAACAACAATGAGAAAAACCCAGTCAAAAACAAAGACAGAACTGACTGTCATCTACATATGCTTCTTCCTTCTGTGTACAATAGTTATATAATATGTAGACATACAGAGATGTATATAGTCTATATCTTTTATCTACATATATACAGATTAGATATGTATGCAAAATGTCCATATAGATAATCTAGTACGTAATGTGTACATGTAGTACGTATATATTTTATATGTATGATGCACAGTCCACATATACACTATAGTATAGGAATACTAAAAATGTTTTTCTCCTGAATACATTAAATTGTCTAACAATTGAAAAACATTAAACTGATTTTGTATTACTTCAGTGAATTTTTTCTAATTCAGTGAGATTTAGTGAAGTTACATGAATTTTAAATCAGCATGAAAATAGAAAGAACTCTTTATAGTGAAAGATTGTAATAAAACAAGATTCTATGTCAATTCATCTCCCATTTCTTTCTTTCAGTTCCACACCTGCTATTCCTTTCTCTGTGTTTTTTTCTTTTTTGTTTTAATCACTCTTTATTTCATGTAATTTATTTTTAATCATTTTACAGTTCTGTGTGATCTATATTTCATTACACCAACAGCTTCCTTCAAATTAGTAATTTTATTAAAATTCTTTCTTATCTCATCTGAAGCACACAAGACTAACATTCTTTCTAACAGAATCTCTTTTGGATGTGACCTTTTTTTATCCCAGCCGGTTTTTACTTCTCTGGCGAGTTGGCCTCAATTAACAATTAAGCACCCACTAGCTGCTGGCTCACTCCTTGCTCCCAGAGGATAGTAGAGGGAAACTGTAAGAGCAAAAGTAAGAAAAACCTTTGGGTTGGGATAAGGACAATTTAAAAGAAAGAGGAAAGACAGAAAAATATCACAAAAAACCAATCAAGTGAAAAAGAGGTGAGCATTTACCACCTCCTACCAGAAGAAGAATGGCTGGTCCTGTACAGACTCGATGGGTACTTTGGAAACTCTATGCCCTGCTTTTATCGAGCATGATAAGTGTGGGTTTGAGTGTGATGTAGTATGAGATATTCCTTTGGTAGCTGAGGTCAGTGTCTTGTGGTGTCTGTTCCCAAACTCTTGCCCACCTCTAGCTCCTTTGCTGGGGGGCAGCAGAGTGAGAAACAGAGGTGGTCTTGATGCTGTGCAAGCACTGCTCAGCAGTCAATAAAATATTGTTGTGCTGCTAAGGCTGTTTAAGCCACATGTGTAAAGCATGATACAAGGTGAACTGCTATTAAGAAAATTAGTCCCATCCTACCAGACCCAGTAAAAATTTTACTGCTAAACTTGGGGAACGTATGGTGTCTTACACTTGCCATAATTTTTTTTGTGACATCTCCTTGGCATTTTTCAGTAAGAATTCTGATTTATGAGAATTCTGATTTACTCTGTTCGATTCTACTAGGAAAAAAGTGTGTCTCTTGGTATGTTTTATCTATTTTGTTCCACTTCTTTTCATGGAATCAACTTGAATTTCACTCCCTGGTTGTATTTCATTATTGTACCCTCCCCTCCTTCTCCTTTGACTCTTGATTCCACCTCCAGAGAAAGCTGGGGCTGTTGACTATAGCAACAGTTCTGCCTCTCACACAGAGGCCATGTCTGTCTGTACTGTGTATCCTACTTCTCATATGCTGTAACAACGTTGTGTAGTTTGTACTAGATGTCAGAAAGTGAAACTGATTAGCACTGAGGATTTTATATGTTGCACAAAAATAATAGCAGGAAGACACCAAAACTCCTTATTCTCAGTTGAGTTTTCTTACCCGATGTTACCTCATGTTACCTCATGCATGTATGTATCTTTCATCTCTTCCTGTGACTTCACATTTTTGAAGCTGGGTCACTGATCAGAAAAGAAAAAGTCTGGAAAAGATTGCCTGTCTTTTATCTGGACAAATTTATACCCTGATGAATTAGGAAATTCTCAGGGAAATGTGGAGCTACTTTTTTTAGCTTATGAAGGAAGAAACTCAAATTAACTTTGTTCCTCTTGAGCGAGTCTTTCCTTTCTTAGAATTGTTGTTGTGTTACTAAAAATGCACAATGCATAAATTTACAGAGTTTCTCCTCTCACACGAATAATGGCAACCTGAGAGAGGGCTGTAGGAGTGCTAGTCCTGCTAGTATAAAAGTGAATTTAATCTAAAGCCATCTGACTCTGTTCTTAAATTTAAAACAGATATTATAAGGTGTACTCACACTTTTTTCAAGATTCTTCTGTACTTAGCGGTAGAGCTATGAGAAATGCACTATCTGTGCACTATCATGCTCTAATCTTAAATGGAGACAGCTTCAACAAATTTATGCATTATTCCATTGAACTGAAGAGAGGCATTGTAGTATGAAAGACTTTAAATTCTGTAATGCAAATTAGACAAAGGCAAGCCTTTGAAAGAGACAACAAGCTATTCTTTCCAGAATCTGCAGTGTATTTCAGTGTATTCTTGTTGTTTTGATTATGAGAAACCAAAATACTACATAGTCATGGGTGACAGCTTGCAACATCTGTCCTCTTTTCAGACATTGAAGGCTTTAATTTTGTTTTGTTTTGTTTTACTCTGTTTTGTTTAGCAGTCCTTACCACAAAAGTGACATCCCTGCTTTCAATAGCAAGAGTTCTTGCACCTCGTCCCCTCTAAAATCTTAATATAGTCTCTCTGTCAGTGTGGGTTCCATGCACTGATGATGTATAAAAGTCATTCTACTTCTGCCATCCACACTTTTCAGTAGTGGAATTATTTCCTTGGGTAATAAAAGGATAAGGCAAAGTTTGCTTATTATATTTACATCTGAATCCTAGTATGATTGATTTAGAAACACACAGGCCTGTAATACAGTATTGATGTTGCTAATAACAAGCCATAAGCTTTTTAGAGAGTTTACAGTGCCTAAAGGAGTGAAAGGGTGATCCTAACATAAGGAAAAGTGGTATGAATAAAGTGTGTGTATAACAATTTTAAGTGTGGTAAAGATGAGATCTAGATTTATAGTGATTCTTGAATTAGACCAGCATGAGGCAATAAAAACAGTGTTATCATTGATGTTTTCTGAAAGCAGTGTGAATAATAGGAATAGAGAGAAAAACATTTCTCAAGTTAAAATTTTGGATAAGACAAATTTTTTCAGTATTATAGATCAGACAATTAAAGACCTGCTGTGAAAATCAGTGCACATGACTTCTGAGTGTGACCTAACTAGGTGTAAATTATCTGTATTATATTTTCATGATTATGTAATTATGTTGAGTGAGGTAATTGAGCAGTTTTACCCCTTCCCCAAATCATGACAAAAATAAGCACTGTTAAGATTAGTTAACATTTTTATAATTTGTGTTCTCATGGGATTTCAAGATCAACCATGAAACTAGAAAGCTTGTTAATTTTCAGTGATTTTACTTTGCTAGAAAGCATATTTCAATACCCTCACTTTTCCTTTAAAAATATTTATTAATTGTAAGAAATCTCCTTTTTTGCTATTTTACCTAGAACTGTACTTTACCCTGTACTTTTCCATAGAATAAAGAGCAGTTAATCAACAAAATTTGTGAAATGATTGAGTTCTGAACAATCAAGGTTAAATCAACTTCAAAGGAAAGTAATTAGCTAAAATATTAAAATGAGAGTAAATAAAACAAATAAAATTGCTGCAAACCTTAACCTCAGGAATTAATCCAAAAAAAATACAAAATGCACTTCAGATTTCAGTGTCAAGGATATAAATTATGAGACAAATAAAAACTGACATGGACTGTCTGGTTATAAAACAATAACCCATAAATAGAAAGTTTACAAATCCATGGAAGCAAATTAAAAAAAAAAAAAAAAAGGCTGATGTATTTTGTTTTTCACTTTTTGTTTGTTGTTCATTCCTTTGTACATTTCATTTATTTCATATGAAAACTTGAGAAAAAAGGATAGAAGAAAAAAGAAACACAAAGTTCTTCTCTTTGGTGAACATTTCAACATAAAATCAATTTTACAAATGAGACAACAATAACTAAAGTAGCGCCCTGAGTGGAAACAAAAAGCTAAAATTCTTTTTTCAAAAGAAAAGACAATTTGTGTCAAGAATAATAGTTTCAAGTGACACTCAGTCCTTGTATGTTCATGGTTGAAATGCATAGATGTTCAGTTACTTCTTTAAGCTTCATTGTATATTCTTCAATATGTGTTTCACTGGAGCAAAGAGTGAAGTCTGTAGCAGAAATGTGTGTAAGCAGTTGTGGCCTGTGGGGGAAACACCATGAGGTGCATTGTGTCTGTTCAAATGGGGTCCGGACTGCCTCAAGGCAAGGGAAAACCACAGTGGAAAGTATTAATTTGCATCAAAATTTCACTATACTACACCAAACTTGATCCAACCAGAGAAGAAATAAGAGCCCCTATGTCTTGGTTTGACAAGACAGGTGTCTGCCAGGGAAACTGGGGTTTCCCTTAGAATAGAGAATGCAAACCCCCCACCCCTGCCAAATTATAAATTTTCAATTAAGGGCTCTCAGGCAAAGATTTGGGAATAGGAATAACAGTTCTTTACTAGGAATATCAATAATACAAATGTGGTAGGAAACAAAACTACCCCACCAAACCAGCAAACAAACAACAACAATTTGGGAAAGCCCTGATAGAATCAGAGCTGCCACCTGGTACCCTGTTAGTCAGGGTGTTGGAAGCAGTCCAGAAGTGAGTCCTCCTGGGGTGGTAGACGTGGCTCTGTTGGAGCAGGGACGATCCTGTAGCCAAAAAGGGTCTAGGAGTGATGAGGAGGAGTCCAGGGGTGATGAGGAGGGGTCCAGGGGTGAGGTGATGGTGAGATGGGGTCCGGCGATGATGAGATGGGGTCTGGCGAAGATGAGATGGGGTGCCGTCTTCCTCCCAGGAATCGGGGTGAAGCAAGTGAAGTCTGTCCCCGGCCGGCTCAGTTTTCCCGGCAGCAATTGTAGACTCCCCCCACTGGGTGGGGCATCCCACAATAGGACCATGCATGCAAATGGGGCTTCTGGGGCTCTGGGGGGAGCGGGTATAGTCCGGGGGTATAGTCTGTTGATGGCCCATTACCCAAAAGGCACCCGCCCCTCCCCCCCGTCCCCCTCCTTCCAAAGTTACAAGAAATAAAGAACAATTCCCCAACTGCTTTCAGCAGATGAAAATAGAATACACATTTTTGATTCCATAACCCAGGACATTATCCACCCCTTATTCTATTATCATCTGCATCATACCTAAAGCAATGAACTACTAGCAGAATGAACCCCTACACTCAGTTCTTACTTAGGATTAGGTTTTCCTGGGGTACACAACTGGTTTTTCCATATTTCTGCATTACCCACCAAGTGTAACCAGGTCCTTGAGCAAAAACAATCCCACGGATGGGTTCGCCTTTGCCTGAGGTGGGGTTAATCCAGACAGTCTTTCCTAAAATACCTCTCATGTGCACCACAGGGACTTTATCTCCATCTACTGTGTGCAAAGGGGTAGACTGGGCAGGACCAGCTCGATTGATGGAGCCTCGGGTGTTGACCATCCAGGTGGCTTTTGCTAAGTTCACTTCCCAGTTCTTAAAGGTCCCTCTGCCAAGTGCCTTCAGAGTGGTCTTAAGTAGTCCATTGCACCGTTCCACTTTCCCGGCAGCTGGTGCATGATAAGGGATGTGATAGATCCATTCAATGCCGTGTTCTTTAGCCCAGGTGTTTATAAGGCTGTTCTTGAAATGGGTCCCGTTGTCTGACTCGATTCTCTCAGGGGTGCCGTGTCTCCACAGGACTTGTCTTTCAAGGCCCAGGATGGTGTTCCAGGCGGTGGCATGAGGCACAGGATAGGTCTCCAGCCACCCAGTGGTGGCTTCCACCATGGTCAGCACATAGCGCTTGCCTTGGCGGGTTTGGGGCAGGGTGATGTAATCAATCTGCCAGGCCTCCCCATACTTATATTTGGACCACCGTCCACCGTACCAGAGGGGCTTCACCCGCTTGGCCTGCTTGATGGCAGCACACGTCTCACAGTCATGGATAACCTGAGAGATACTGTCCATGGTTAGATCCACCCCTCGGTCTCGTGCCCACTTATAGGTGGCATCTCTGCCCTGATGACCTGAGGCATCATGGGCCCACCGAGCTAGGAACAACTCTCCCTTATGTTGCCAATCCAAGTCTATCTTAGACACTTCTATCTTCGCGGCCTGATCTACCTGTTCGTTGTTCCGGTGCTCCTCATTAGCCCGACTCTTGGGGACATGGGCATCTACATGACGGACTTTCACAGGTAGTTTCCCTACTCTGGTGGCGATGTCCTTCCACTCATCAGCAGCCCAGATAGGTTTTCCCCTACGCTGCCAGCTGACCTTTTTCCACCTTTCCAGCCAGCCCCACAGAGCATTAGCTACCATCCACGAATCGGTGTAGAGGTAGAGCTTTGGCCACTTCTCTCTTTCAGCGATGTCCAGGGCCAATTGAACAGCTTTGAGTTCGGCAAGCTGGCTTGACCCACCTTCTCCTTCAGTGGCTTGTGCAACCTGTCTTGTGGGGCTCCACACAGCTGCTTTCCACTTCCGGTTCATCCCTACGATGCAACAGGAACCGTCAGTGAAAAGAGCGTAGCGTGCTTCTTCTGCTGGCAGTTGGTTATATGGTGGAGCTTCTTCAGCCCGGGTTACCTGCTCTTGTTCTTCTTCCTCGGTGAGACTGAAGTTCTCAGCTTCCGGCCAGTTGGTGATCACTTCCAGAATCCCAGGGCGATTCGGGTTTCCAATACGGGCGCGCTGAGTGATGAGGGCAATCCATTTGCTCCAGGTGGCATCGGTGGCGTGATGGGTGGAGGGAACCTTTCCTTTAAACATCCACCCCAGCACTGGTAGTCGGGGTGCCAGGAGGAGCTGTGCTTCCGTGCCAATCACCTCTGAGGCAGCTTGAACTCCTTCATAGGCAGCCAAGATCTCCTTCTCCGTGGGAGTGTAATTGGCTTCAGACCCTCTGTAGCTTCGGCTCCAGAATCCCAGTGGTCGGCCTCGAGTCTCGCCAGGCACCTTCTGCCAAAGGCTCCAGGACAGACCATGGCTCCCAGCTGCGGAGTAAAGCACATTCTTTACCTCTGGTCCCGTCCTGACTGGGCCAAGGGCCACCGCATGAGCGATTTCCTGCTTGATCTGGGCAAAGGCGTGTTGCTGCTCTGGGCCCCAGTGGAAATCGTTCTTTTTGCGGGTAACCAGGTACAGAGGGCTCACAATCTGACTGTACTCAGGGATGTGCATCCTCCAGAAACCTATGGCACCTAGGAAAGCTTGTGTTTCCTTCTTGCTGGTCGGTGGAGACATCGCGGTGATCTTATTAATGACCTCTGTGGGGATCTGACGCCGTCCATCTTGCCACTTCACTCCCAGGAACTGGATCTCTCGGGCAGGTCCCTTGACTTTACTCTTCTTGATGGCAAAGCCAGCTTCCAGGAGAATCTGGATGATCTTTTCTCCTTTCTCGAAAACTTCCACTGCCGTGTTTCCCCACACAATGATGTCATCGATGTACTGTAGATGTTCTGGAGCCTCACCCTTCTCCAGTGCAGCCTGGATCAGTCCATGGCAGATGGTGGGGCTGTGCTTCCACCCCTGGGGCAGTCGGTTCCAGGTGTACTGAACGCCCCTCCAGGTGAAAGCAAACTGGGGCCTGCACTCTGCTGCCAAAGGAATGGAGAAGAAGGCATTGGCAATATCGATGGTCGCATACCACTTTGCTGCCTTGGACTCCAGCTCATACTGGAGCTCCAGCATGTCCGGCACGGCAGCGCTCAGTGGTGGAGTCACTTCATTCAATGCACGATAGTCCACAGTCAATCTCCATTCCCCTTCAGACTTACGCACAGGCCAAATGGGACTGTTGAAGGGTGAGTGGGTTTTGCTGACCACCCCTTGGCTCTCCAGTTTCCGAATCATCTCATGGATCGGAGTCACAGAGTCTCTGTCAGTACGGTATTGCCGACGGTGTACTGTTGCTGTGGCGATTGGCACCTGTTGTTCTTCAACTCTCAGCAGTCCCACAGCAGAGGGGTCGTCGGAGAGACCAGGCAGGGTATTTAGTTGTCTGATGTCTTCCGTCTCTACAGCAGCTACTCCAAAAGCCCAACGATATCCTTTTGGGTCTTTGAAATGTCCATTTTTGAGATAGTCTATGCCAAGGATGCACGGGGCCTCTGGACCAGTCACAGTGGGGTGTTTCTGCCACCCATTCCCAGTCAAACTCACTTCGGCCTCCAATACAGTCAGTTGCTGGGACCCCCCTGTCACTCCAGAAATAGAGATGGGTTCTGCTCCCACATACCCCGACGGCATCAGGGTACATTGGGAGCCAGTGTCAACCAAAGCCGTGTATTTCTGTGGGTCAGATGTGCCAGGCCATCGGATCCACACAGTCCAATAGATCCGATTGTCCCTCTCCTCTACCTGGCTAGAGGCAGGGCCCCTCTAGCACTGGTTATTCCCTCCCTGAGCATACATACTAGAGGTTCCAGCATCCTGACTACTGACAGCCTGGGCATAGGAGGTTGAGGATACTTTCATTTTAGTGGCACCCCTTTGGTGAGTGTTCCTCTCCTTGAGCTCACGCACCCGGGCTGCCAGGACATAGGTGGGTTTCCCATCCCACACTCCCATGTCTTCCCCATGGTCACGCAGGTAAAACCACAGGTCAGCTCTCGGGGTGTACCCTCTCTCTCTGGCTGGGGGTCGTTGGGCTCTGACTCTGGGGCCTGTGACTCGTACCGGTGCCACATTGGAACTGCTCTTCCTCATCTCCTCCCTCACCTCCCTCATTTCCTCTTTGAGCTCTTTCACCACGGCAGAGATATGAGCCTGCAGCGGGCCATTGATCATGCTCTCATAATTCCTAAGCTTAGTGGCAACAGCCCCCACTGTCACTTGGTTGTCCTCAGCATTAATGGTTGCAATGAATGTAGTATACTGAGATGGCCCCAGATTTGCCAGGTTCCATAACATCTGCGCTGTGCATCTAACCTTGTCAGGATCATTATCATGCTGTCCACTCCTCCCAAAAAGTACCTCTAGTACTGCCACTTCCCTCAGCTGTTGGATTCCCTCCTCCAGAGTTTTCCAGCGCATTCTATGGTGGTGCTCCTGCATTCTTTCTCTGTGGACAAATCTTTCTCTCACACTCGTTAAAAGCCGCTGCCAGAGGGAAAGAGGTCCAGGCTCCCTTACAAATACCTGATTTATACCTGAGTCCTGGGTCAAGGGTCCCAAATTCCTGGCCTCCCCACCATCTAGTTGGACACCTGTGCCCATAAGATCCCAAACCCGAAGTAGCCAGGCAGTGTAAGCCTCACGTCCCCGCCGTACAATATCTTTTTGCAGATTACGGAGACTTTCATATGACAGGGTCTCAGTGATGATCTGAACATGTGATTCCCTTGTGTCTTGTGAGGGCCCTCCCTTCTTATCTTTACTCTCTGGGTTTGCTGTTTTCACTTTAGATTTCCTTGTTTCCACAGGGGCAACTGCTGCTGGCTGTGACTGCCCCTGTGGCTCAGCTGGGACCTGGACAGTTGTAATGTCTGCGGGTTCTGTATCAGATTCTCTTTTGTCAGGGCAGGGCGAAGGTTTCTCACCAGCTGGGGAAATGTACTCTTTCAGCATCTGGTTCATCTCATGCATTTCTTTTATCAGAGCCTTCACCCAAACCGGGTGGTTTATGCCTGAGGCTGGCTGTGGGACAGGGGTGGGCTCTTGGGCAGCATCATTATTCTTTGGGGTAGTTATCAGAGTGCTTACCCAGGCCAGTCTCCCTTTATCTCTGAATACCAAATAGAATAGGCCTATAAGCAGCACCAACCACTGTATGACGTCATTAGCATTCAGAGGGAAATTTAACCCTTGAAAAGCTGGTGGAGTAGACCCAAAAAACTGAGTGAAAGATTGGGAGAAAATTTCCCCAGGTGCCATTTCCTCACAATATGTACCATTATTAAAGTAACCCCAGAAACACAGAGTTAGTCTATGATAGCCCTGAATCCATGTGCCTGCTTTCCAAAGGAAGTTAAAAATCCACGAATTCCTCACCTTATTAACCCACAAAATAAACTGGATGCCAGCCACAGTAGCCTTGGTTATAGGGCCCATGTTTAGATAAGGGCCAGCAAATGGCAGAAATACAGCCACAACCACGTGCCAGCCAAACCAGGGAAAGCTGGACCACATGATTTTGAGCAATAGACTTCTATCTAGTACACAAGAACTGTTATTCCTCTGTCTCAATGCCCTTGTGCCCCACACTTGGGCGCCAAAATCTGTCTTGGTTTGACAAGACAGGTGTCTGCCAGGGAAACTGGGGTTTCCCTTAGAATAGAGAATGCAAACCCCCCACCCCTGCCAAATTATAAATTTTCAATTAAGGGCTCTCAGGCAAAGATTTGGGAATAGGAATAACAGTTCTTTACTAGGAATATCAATAATGCAAATGTGGTAGGAAACAAAACTACCCCACCAAACCAGCAAACAAACAACAACAATTTGGGAAAGCCCTGATAGAATCAGAGCTGCCACCTGGCACCCTGTTAGTCAGGGTGTTGGAAGCAGTCCAGAAGTGAGTCCGCCTGGGGTGGTAGACGTGGCTCTGTTGGAGCAGGGACGATCCTGTAGCCAAAAAGGGTCTAGGAGTGATGAGGAGGAGTCCAGGGGTGATGAGGAGGGGTCCAGGGGTGAGGTGATGATGAGATGGGGTCTGGCGAAGATGAGATGGGGTGCCGTCTTCCTCCCAGGAATCGGGGTGAAGCAAGTGAAGTCTGTCCCCGGCCGGCTCAGTTTTCCCGGCAGCAATTGTAGACTCCCCCCACTGGGTGGGGCATCCCACAATAGGACCATGCATGCAAATGGGGCTTCTGGGGCTCTGGGGGGAGCGGGTATAGTCCGGGGGTATAGTCTGTTGATGGCCCATTACCCAAAAGGCACCCGCCCCTCCCCCCCGTCCCCCTCCTTCCAAAGTTACAAGAAATAAAGAACAATTCCCCAACTGCTTTCAGCAGATGAAAATAGAATACACATTTTTGATTCCATAACCCAGGACACCCTACCAAAACCTAACAAAGACACGAGCAACTATTAGAGGCTGAAGAGCCATACTTTAGGAAGGCACTCCATGAAGTCCCTAAAGGTACTGGGGCTCTGTGAGGCTTGTGCCAGGGCAGGGACACCCCTGAGGGACCACAGTCCATGGATGGCCCACAATGGATAGGGAGCAACCATGAGGGACTGTGGCCCTGGGTGACCCAGGCCAGGAAAGAGCACAAAGGACTGAAGCAGAAGAAATCATCAAAGGAAGAGATACCACCTCAAACTCCCAAGCCACTTAACACCTGCCTGGATGAACTGGGCAGACTGTTCAGAATATCAGACATGGTGAAAATATGTAAAATTGAAAAAGGAGAGAGAAGAAAAATTTATGTAGATGCAGAGGGGTGTGTGCGCATGTACGTGTGAAAGTGTGTTGAAATGTGATCTTTTTTTTGTGTGCGTGTTATTTTTTTCCCTTAATAATACCTTAAAAAAGTGATCAGACATTTGTATTGGATGTCAACAAATTAAGATAGGTAAAAGTCACACTTCTAGAGGTTTCTTCTTGCCTGTGACAGCTATATACAGGAAATATACCATAACATTTGTATGAAAATTGCATACTATTACACTAATGTACACTTCCATTTGCAAACTATCAATCTTAATTTTATTAGATTACAGCAAATACAGAAATATCTTAAAGCTGTATTTGGAGTTACAAGTACAGAATATACAGAATAAATATACCCCTGTATTTTCTTCTTTGAGGTAAATTTTTAAATACATTGCTTCTAGTAAGCTAGAAGCTAACAAACAGGCAAACTTCAATGTAGTTTTACATATATTTTATAGAGCTGTTGCTGTATTTTAAGCCCACTGGTAACTAAGCACCATGCATCTGCTTGCTCATTTTCCTCAGATGGGATGCGGGAGAGAACTAGAAGAATAAAAGTAAGAAAACTCATGGCTTAAGGTAAAGGCCATTTAATAGGTAAAGCAAAAGCTGCAAGTGTAAACAAAGCAAAACAAGGAATCAGTTCACCACTTCCCATGGTGAGGAAGATGAAAGAAAAACCAGGCTCCATCCCATGTAGCAGTGACTTGGGAAGACAAAACACCATCACTCTGACTATGCCCCTCTTCCTCCTTCTTCAGCTAGCTTTTTTTACTGAACATGATGCTGTATGGTATAGAATATCCCTTCAGCCAGCTGGGATCACCAGTCCTGGCTGTGTCCCCTCCCAGCTTTTTGTGCATCTCTACCCTACTCACTGGTTGACTCTGTGTTAAACCAATTTTATTACACAATTTTTATAGTAAGTTTTACTTGGCATAAATAGAGCCTTCAGTGTGACTTCAGAATGAGGAATATTGGACACATTTTAGTTATATTAACATGGTGGATTTCTTGTCTTGTTCTGTGTGTAAAGAACTGGGTTTCTTGTTGGTTTTTTTGTTTTTGTTTGTTTGTTTGTTTGTTTTAGCTACACTTGTTATCATTTTGTCCTGTCTTGGTACGACAACAACAAGGTAACCTCAAGTACAGGCACAGTGGGAGCAGGCTGTCTTTACTGTTCTTCCTGCAGGGTGAAATATTTTTTTGCTGCTAGACCTTGTTTTTAACTGATAGTAGAGCATAGAGGAGGAATCCTTCAGGAGTGTATGATATCAAGAAAAAAGTCCATTGATTTGTAACATAATCTATGGGGTTGTTTTTTGGCTGTGTAGTTCTTTTGTCAATTGCTAATAAGTGTTTTAACCCTTGTTTAAGACAGGCAGTAGCCTCTTTCAGCTAAGATCCTTCCCACATGCTGTTAACACAGTGGAATGTTATTAAAGGGACAAGTTTGTTAAGCACATCCATGAATACCCAGAGCTGGTCTTAGTGAACTTTAAACAGCAATAGAAAGAATAACTCTGACCATACATGTCTTTAGTTTTAGCAGTACTCTCTTGGTTTCTGTATTTATCCTGCTTCTGTTATGATTCAAGCTTGCAGCTGGCACTGAAGAGCAAAGAACAGAGTAATTTCATGCTTCCTAATATATACTTTTGATGATTAGATGATGTTTAAGCTGAAAGTACATTAAGAAATTTCAGCATGATCCAGGAGATGTAAAAATAAATGAATTGACAGATGAACCCAGAGATGAACTAAGGCTCATTTTCTTCCTTTTCAAATCCTCTCTCATTTTCAAGATTTATATGACTTGCCATATTTCCTTGATTAGTAGAGCAAGATTATTTAGGGATTCTTAAAAAATCTTCACTAAAAATATATATTTTGTATTTCATAGGATTATTAGTGTACTTCATAACACAGTTTTTTAAAAGATTTTAGTCATAGCATTCAATGGAAGGCAGACAATAACCATGCAAATGCTTTAAAAATCTGTCCCATTGTCCTTGTAAGATGTTGCTGTCATATAAGAAAAGAAAGGTATGTGTATAAATATGTAGGTATAGCAAGCTTCTCCTTGAGGGCAGTGATGGCAGCTAGTTAGATTGTGCTTTGGCAGTACCATATAGCCTAAAGTTATTTTAGCCACATTTCAATCTGCCAGTAATCTAATCATTCACTTGTGCAAAGCTTCTTTCCTTTTATTTGGAAAGCCTAAGTATTGAAACTTCATATTCTGTCTAATATTAAGGACAGCTTTCCTCCCCCTCAGAAAAGGAGCTGTACATTTGTTTAACTCAGTGCTTTGGATCTGCACCCTAACTTTTATCCTTGTAGTATGAGGTTCTGTGTTTTGTCATGTCTGAACACGTAACTCTTACATGCATATAAATGTTCAGAAACATGGTAGATAAATGTATTCATCATATTTCTGGATATCTTGAACAGCAAAGAGAAACAAATCTAAGCTAAAACTTTTCCCGCTTCTTTTCTGAAAAAAAAAAAAATAATCCTAAATATACAATTCAGTATTTCCTTCCACACATGTAGATTATCAATAATCAGATCACTGATGCAGATAATATTCTTTTAGATAGTAAAAATATAATTTTTTGTATTAAGGCTTGTGCATTCTACTTTTGAACATAAAAGGGTGGGTGGTTTTTTTTTTGTTTGTTTGTATCTAACACTGAAGACAACTCTGAATAAGATTCCCTGATGTATTTCAGTATTTTATAGTCCATATAAAATTTAAGTAAAACTGGAAGTACTCAATTCTCTTCTTTTTCCTTGATAGTTTTCTCTAAATTTGAGATGCATTAGACCACAATTCTTTATGGGTAGAAAATTAGGTCAGAAAAATCTTAACAGTGCTTTCCTTTAGCCTCTTTTTCTACTCAGCTTCCCTACTGAGGAAGATATTTTCACAGAAAACACCTTACCTCTGTGTAATTATTTCAGAAAAATATTACCAATGTAAGAGATTAAGTATGGTTTCCTACCTAGTTGGTATTGTGTCTCATCGAAGTCCTGTAAATACTGATTATGAGATTAGTACTATTCCGTTTTTTCATTTGCTTAGCTGACTGATAGAAACTGCACTTAGGAAAACAGTGTAGGATGCCCAGATTCGTGAGGTTAAAATTATTACTTAAAATGATGATGTCAGAAGTTTATAAAAGTTTTGGACAACTACCCCCAGATCAATAGGATTACACTCAATAAAGTATTTGTAAGGAGAAAGGAGAAATCAAATACAAAGCTACAAAATGAGGAAAAAAAGGCTGGGCACAATGTTGTAGAGAAGAATGTGGAGGTTATAATGGACCAAAAAGTATATTTGAAAAGATAAATATAATTCTGAGGCAGACTAATGAGATTGCTGCATGTCAATCAAAAATAGTAATAGCAAATAAAAATAGTGAAAGAAAAATGGATTTCTAGTATCTGATGTTGGTGAGACTGCAAATGTAGTAAAGTGTGTTTTATAAGAATGTAGAAAAAATCTTACCTTTTTAAAGCAGTCTCTTCGTCTCCCAATTTTCCTCCCCAATTTCCCTAATCAAGAACATGTTCAGGAAGGAAGATAACTTATTATGTTGACTTTCATGCACCAACTGTTAAGAAAGACATTAGAGGTCTGGAGGAAATGAAAAAAAAAAAAAAAAGTAAGTAGAGGTAGAATTGAGAAGAAAACAGAAAACACACCTTTTAAGAGAAGATCTATGAAGACTCAAACAATTCAGAAAATGTTGCAGCAAAACTGGTGAAGTAATTGCTTTCTTCAGCAATTTGGGTAATAGGAACATTATGGGGCAAGGGGAAAAACCCAAGTATTTTCTAAATACAGGTTTTTGAAGTCTCCTCCTCCGGAGGTTTTTAAGAGTGGATTAAACAAACAAAACCTAAGTGTTCTTATCTTCCCTCAAGAAACGATGGACTATCCTCCCTCAACAAATTAGGCTTCCTCAAAGGACCTTCAAGACCCAATATATTTCTGGCTAAATGATTATGATGGTTCATATGATATGTCAGTTTACCTATGGTCTGCATGTTAGAGTATAGAAATGCATCTTAAGAGTAAACTGGTTTGTGTATGACTGCCCTGTGGTAATTTGCAAGGATTGAAAAGACACAGTGAAACCTCATCTGATTTCAGAAGGACTTAGACCCTTTCATTGCCACTTAGGTAACTTTTATTTATCTTTTGTTTACAGGTAAAGAAATAATAAATTCTTTTATGGATTGAAAATTTTTCTACAGATTGATATTCACAAGGATACCTTAGTTGTGGGACTGAATTTCTGAAAAGTACCTACAGGTTTTAGGATTGCAAATTCCAGTGAAAATTAATATTCACTCAAGTTATCTGAGAGTTTTTCCACTGAATGTATGCCTCTTAGGGGTAGATGGCCAGGACAGGTGGGGAGGAAAGGTAGTGCTTCATGTAGGGGAGGAATTACACTACACAGTGCTTGCAATTAGATTCAACTCGGTTGAGAGCCTCCGGGTTTAGTTTGCAGGAAAAGCTAATAAAGTAGATGCCATTGTGGGAATCTACTTGGGATCATCCATCAACTATGGTGACATCAATGTATTACTATATGAGGCATTAAGAGAAAGCTCTAGATCAATTGCTCTTGGCCTTACAGATGATTTCAGCTTCCTAGAGTTTACCTTGGGACTATCATACATCATATACAAACAGGTCCAGGAAATTCCTGAAGCATGTTGAAGACAATGTTTTGATAAAGATACTAAGAAAGCAAAACAGAAAAGGAGTGAAACCTGTTTGGCAGGCTCAGTTTCCTTAGGGCTCAATTTTAGGGCCAGTTCTCTTCAATGTTTTTATCAATAACCTGGACAGAGGAGTTGTATGCACACAAAAGAAGTTTGCTGACAATGCTAAGATAGGAGAAGCTGTTGATTCTATGATGGATAGAAGGGCCTTACAGAGAGATCATGATAGACCAGAGCATTGGACAATTACCAATCATATGAAATTTACATAACAAGTACTGGATTCTGCACCTGAGAGTGTAATCCTGGATGAACGTATAGACTGGAGGACAAGAGCCTGGAGTGCAGACCTGCAGAAAAGGATCTGGAGAGTTTGTTTGATGACCAGCTCAATATGGGTCAACAATATACCCTTGAGGCCAAAAGAGCCAGCTGTATTCTGGGGGTCATTAGGCACATGGTAACTTACCCGTGGAAAGGATTGTCCAGCTGGTGCATCCTCTCCTCAAGTACTGTGTGTAATTTTTGTCTTTCTAAATGCAAGAAGGATGTAAAAATATTAGAAGGTGTCCAGAGGATGACAGCAAAGATGGTGAAAGGTCTAGAGGGCATGAGTTATGCAGAGTGGCTGAACATAGTAGATTTGTTCAGCTTTGAGGAGGCTGAGGGGTGATCTCATTGCTGTCGACAACTTCCTCATGGGAGGAAACAGAGAAGGAGGTGATGACCTTGTCTCTTTAGTGTCTGGTGATAGGACACAACGGAATGCCTTACAGCTGCATCACTAACAGTTCAGATTAAATATTAGGGAAGAGTTCATTGATCAAGCAGTGGAACAAGCTCCCCAGGAAAGCAGTCATGGCTCTAAGCCTGTCACTGCTCAAGAAGCATCTGGGGAATGCTCTTAGCTATATGATTAACTTTTAGCTTGCCCTGTCTGGAGTCAGGAGTTGAATGCAGTGAACCTTGTGGGTGCCTTTCAAAGCAGGATATTTTGTAATTCTAAATAAGGTATCTAGGAATACTTTTAAAGAAAAAAGAGATGAGCTCTTCTAAGGCATGACTCATCTCATTCTAAATTAGATTTGTATATATGGCCATCCAAAATGTTTCTTAAAATGACATGCACCTCCCCATTTACTATGATAGGGTTTTAGAATTCCAGACAGCTCCTTCAGGCATGCCTGAAGTTATGCTGTTCGAACTGTATCCTTAGTCACCTTAGTATTTCAGCGGTGCTAAAAAAAACCCTTCAGTTCTAAAAAAACCTTCCAAAAAGAAAACAAAATAAAGAAATGCAATACATCTAAACTTCTTATTTCCGTTATTAAATTCAAGGAGTTTGTACTTTTCTTTTGGGAATAGGATTTGAAAATAATCTTTGCTATGACAGTATTTCTTTCTTAATCATCCATTCATTGCACTTAAAAGTTGTTGGAAGGTCTTTTCATAAACTATAAATGCTTACATGGAAAAGCTCATTTAGTTAGTTGTTCACAATAAATGAGAAACAGGTAATGTTCTGAATTTAGGCTATAAGTAGTGCAATGAATTTCATTAACAGTTTCAGGAAATTGTATTAGAAACAGAGTAGGGCTAGAAATAAGCTAAAACAAACAAACAAACAAAAAACCCTTCTATCTTTTTTTTTTCTAATATTTTTTACCCCTTTCCTTCTCTTTATTATATCTCCTAATGGGAAGTGCATTACGTTGTCACATTCTGCAACTGCCTGCAGGATGTGACAATCTTTCTTGTTGATACAACTACAAATATGTACACACAGATGCCTGGAGCATAACCTGCTAGTTTTTTGAGGGTTTTTTTCCCTATTTGAAGAAATCTCCCTAATTGTCTATCACCAGCCATGTATGTTTTTCTCATTTTAAATGTACATTAGATATTGGTGAGAAAAAATCACATTTCATGAAAACAAACAGATCTAATGTGACGTGAAGACTCTGAATGAAATCTAATGAAGCAGAAAAAAGCCCAACAATATTTCATTCATCTCCTAGCTCCAAAAAATTTTCTTGGTACTTTGAAAGGGAACAGTTCCCATGAATTGCACTAAAAAACCCAGCATATTATTAATTATTAATATGAGCAAGATAAGAGAAATAGAGCCCAGTGTGGGTCCTCTGCTGAATGGACCAGAGGTAGTGACAAAAAGACATGGAAAAGACTAAAGTATGGAATGCTTTTGTTATCTGGATTTTTACAGTAAGACTGGCCTTTGGGAGTCTCAGGGCCCTAAAACGAGAGGGAAAGTCTAAAGCAGATTTTCACTCAGTAGACGATGACCAAGCTGAAGAACATTTAAAAAAACTGGATACCCACAAGTCCATGGGACTGGATAGGGTATACCCACAAGTGCTGAGTAAGTTCATCAATGTCGTTGAACATTCCTGATTGTTCTTGATTGTCTTTGAAAGGTCACTGAAACTGTCAGAGGTGCCTAAAGGATAGAAGAAAGCAAAATTCTCTCATTTATTTCAGAAACCTTCTGAATAGAAAAGGTCTGTGTCTAGGTCAAGGGAACAGATGTTCTCTCCTTACTTTATATCCTTACAGTATTTTTTTTTCAGGTCCATTTAAGTACAAGACACATTATGAAAGCACTTTTTGCAAGTTTGCTCCTTGATTCCCACAGGAAAGATGACATGCACGTATTGAAAAAGACTGCAGTGTCATGATCAGCGTCCAAACTCTTGGTGACTGAGTGATATAGAATAAACACACCTCCCCATCTGTCTGCCTCTAGGCTAGAGGGTCTTCATGCTAAGAGAATTTTACTAGTAACCTTCACTGGACTGAGAGAATGCCAGAAGGGATACTGAAAAAGTCTCTTCATATTTATTATCTACAGAATCATTGATTTCTGTAACAGAGTGAAATGAGAAGCAGATCTTGAATGTACAATGTACAATACACATGGTTAAGGATAGAAATAATATTATGCCATTTTTTTACTCATTATCATTGTCCTATTAAATGTATTTGTGAAGGGTACAAAGATCATGAAAAGATAAACTAAAAGTGAAATAATTTAAAGCTAAATTTCCATTAAATTTCATGTTTAAAGGAAAACAAATTAAGAGAATGTTAAAATACAGTCAACTGAACAGACAAAAATAAATTCAAAAGCATTTGGTGGGAGATTATGTCAGAATTACTATTGATGGAACAATGCATTTGTTAAAACAACTTCAGTATCAGAGAAATAAGGGATAGGGAGGGGATTTTATTTTTTAAAATTTTATGAAGGTAACCTGAGCTGCTAGACCAGGTGAGTCTGAACTTTGAGTTGTGTGAATCTGTAGAAACTATAATACTTAGGTATAGTAAAGTGAGAGAGACAAAGTTATTAAATTGGAGAAGAGTGATAAAGATTTTTAAGGAATAACTTCCTTCTACAAAGACTAATAAAGGCTTTTAGAGAAGACAATGAGCAGATGGACCAGAATGAACTAATCTTATTAAATTGTAGTAATTTTTTTGTCCTCAAAAAAAAAATTGTCAAAAGTGTTTAAAGAATGTAATCACTGTCAGCTAATAGCTAGTTTTCATAGAGTAACAATGTCTTAAAATATCACAGAATAGAAATAACTGGTCAATTTTCCTAGCAAAAGAAGCTAACATAAAATCTCCAAGATTGTCTGTCATGGGAGTTGAACTTTTCACTGTAGTGAAATTTGGCCAGAGAAGCAAAACAGAAGAATCAAATCTGAGCTGACTGTGAAGTTCTGTAGAATATTCTCATTGAAACCTAAGTGGATTGGTTTCACCAGCACTGAAGTAGTTCTGAACTACAGTCAGCTCTGATCTAAGCTAGTTGTCAACACCCCTTTTGTACTTCCTGGAGAGAAAGTACGTTTCTAGAATTGACTTGTTTCACCTTAATGCAGATACTTATAATAGGTTGGTGTTTATATAACTGATGCATATTAATTTCCTTCAACATAAAATTATACTTCCTGACTGTGAGATGTTTAGAGGTATTTGTGTCTGGTTTCCAACTACAGCAAATCTATCATAGGTCCTTTGTCATATATTTCGGCAAAGAGTGGATGCTTCAGATAGCCTAGTGTGTCTGAGATGCCACTAGATACTTAGGCTGAGGAAGTAGAAACATTGTGAATCTCTCCATTGACTGGAAAGATAGATACTGAGAGAGAGATAGATACTGAGACCAGACATAGATGCTCATCTATGTTTGCAGCTAGATAAGCTGAATTCGAACATGATCCACTGGGTAATAAGATCATAAACTCAGAACACCTGGGATTGGAATGGACCTCTGGATGTTACCTAGTCCAACCCTCTGCTCAAATTAGGGTCACATTTGAAATCTGATTCAAATATATATTCTACTATTGAGAAATACATAAGTATATGTGGAAAAACAGAACAGAAATCTTTATCTAAGTTTCTATTATATATTAATGATATAAGGCTTTTAATTTAACTTTAAGAGCCATAACACAAGACTGGATAATCAATCATCTGGAATTGTAAGCATACTATCTATTGCCATCAAACACCGTCAGAGTACAGAGAATTATTAGAAAGAAAATGAAGAACAAAACACAAACACTGTAATGTCACTGAATAACTAAGTTAGAAAGGCAGGAGAAATTCTTCTTACTTAAAGAGAAAAATAAGACTATTATGTTTTCATTGTTGCAAAGAGATGTCATAAGTAATATGATAGAATGTTCCTTAAGCAGTAAAATATGAATTATACTGACAGTACTTTAAGTTTTTCCAGATTACACCTGATTGTTGAGTCTCGGAATATATGTATTTATTAATTTAATATTTAAATACACTAATTGGTATAAAAACTGAGCAGAGGAAACTACATTGAAAAGCAGTGTTCAGCTCTGCATATATTAGTCATAAGAAATTCCAAGAAATCTATATGTTGCTTATCACTGTGAGTGGTCTCAGTGTGATAATACAATAAATTTAACAAATACCTTTATTTGCTATTTGTTGTGATTGATATCCTTTATCCACAAGTTAAACTAAGGAAAAAAAAAAACCCTCCATACTTTCTTTTGAAAGCTACATAATAATGGAAAAATAAATCCAACATCTGTTCTTCTAAATTAATCTGAATATTGTTAGAGACAATACAGAACTGGAGTACAAGAAGTGATGTAATGATAGTGTATGTTGTTAAAAGATACATCCAGTACACTTTCAAAACTCTTCTATATCCTCTACTCTATTGTAGATCAGCTTTTCAGAATTAAAAAGGAACATAGCAGTATTCGTGTTTATTGATGTACTTTGCAGATTTTTAATCAATTTCTAGATTTTTTTATTAGTGTTACTTAGTAAGAGACACTTGTAAAACACAGCTATTAACTAACCAAATCTGAATCAACTTGTAAGTAGAGCAACATGAGGTCCTGAAAATATGTCATTAAATGCAGGAAAAAAAGGCAGTTAACACAGCTGTCATAGTGCAGTAATGGCACAAAGGGACCCTGAAACTTTACTCAAAACTGTGCAGCGATAGAGTTACCAATACCAATTAGAGTAGATCTTCCTACCACAGCAGAGACCCTCACCTTGATACAACTACTTTTATATTATGCTGCCATCCTCATCTCTGACAGTGCCTGCTGTTCTGGAATTGCCCTAGAAGTGTCTGGTGCCTCCCTCCAGGACCTAACCCCTCTAGTGCCCTCCCTGTGTGAATCCTGCTCTGGTTGTGGTGCTGAGTCACTAGCTGAAAGGGCAGCAGGAGGAGGTGAATGAGCTGTGCACCGTCAAGAAGGAAGAACAGGAGATGCACAGGGTCTTCAAAGATCAGACAGAGATAACAGCCCCAGACCTTGCTCCAAGAAAAGAGACAGCTGGAGGCTACCTTATGAGGGAGCAATGAACAGAGGCACTCAAAATGGAGGGGACTAGAAACTTGAGACTTCTGGCATGAAGAAATGGTAGTGGATCTAATGCTGACCAAATGCCCATGCACCCACTAGAAATTATTTACTCATTTCCCTCTGTGAGATATGGACTAGGAGAAGGAGGACAAAACAGGCTCAACACTTTAAAGGGTATAAAGAAAAATTTAAAAACAGAATTAAAAGAAAAATGGTAAAGAAAAAAAGTCAAAATAAACCTTCAGAACATTTCTCTTATCCCCACACCCTCTTTCTTTACCACTGACAACACAAAGAGACAAAACCTATAATTTTCAGTCAGTTTACTACCTCTAAAATATTTTTTCTTCAGTCCACTTAGGGAGACTTCTTCACAAGAAACTGCCCTCTCATGGCTTCAGTGTCACAGAGAATCAGCCACCCAGGAAAGAAAAATCTGTTTGCAGTGTGAAAGTCCCTCCTGTGTCTTGCAGCTTTCCCAAAGCTGCTTTCAAGGGACATGTCAACTTATGTAGTATTATTTTAAGGATGAGCTGTTTTAGCATAAAAATGAAAATTCTCTTCATTTTATTTCTGGGAATACAGGTTTTTTCTTCTTCTGTCTTTGGGGCAAAGTTTCTCATCTGCCTCATCTCTCTATGTTCAATCTTCTTATTGGATTACATCTTTTCAGCATCCACACGCTCCAGCATCAGTGCCCTTTTTTCATGGGCTGAGGGTGAACACTGCATCCCTCCGTGCACTTCATGAATTACAGGGAAAAAATGAAGTGTGATATATCCAAAACATATCTTCACTGTAGCCTCACAAAAGAATTTCAGCCCAAGGCTAAGACATCTTCTCAATCTCCTCCCATTTAGAATTTGACTCCTTCTTTACAGACCTCAGTGTCCTATGTTGTTTTCTCTATGTGTCTTCTCCCTTTCCTTTTCCTGATTTGGGAGAGAGTTGGTATTCATAGGTTCATTTGTTTTCAAGCTTTATCAATTGAAACAGTTTTTATGGAGTACTGCAATGCTGCAAGTTTGATCTCATCCAGGCTCTACAACGGAAACATCACTCTCCGTATCTCTCACTGCTGGTCACGTGGTCTCTGCCGATACCGCTCGAGCCATGCAGGCTGCCAGCTCTACTCAGTGCTTTTCTTCATGTGGAGAACCAAAACCAGGAAAAGCTGCTGCAGTTTTTGTCCTTCTGTCTTCTTTTTAGCATCATGGATGGCTAAAAGCGACTAAACAAACAAAATTAATGCCGAAGTAGCTACGGCCATGCTCCTCTGTCTCAGTTGAGCTGATTCCGACCACGCAGTCCCGGCCACTCCTGGTCCAAGATGGTAGCAGCCACTCCTGGCCCCTGCCGCTCCTGGCCTCAGGGCCGTGCCCAGCGCCAACCACAGGGCCACTCCTGGCCATGGTCCCGGCCATATGGCTGTTCCCAGTGCTGATAAAGCCTCCAGCTGGCATGGCCTGGTGGTGCCTCTGGATAAAGGACTGCTGGGGATCTGCCGGGAAGGGGCCCGGCCCCACTGGGAAGGGCCCCTAGCCACCCCACTGGATGGGGCCCAGCGGGCTTCCCTAGGAAGGGGCCAGCACTGCAGCAAAGCCCGACGTGGCCTGGCCTGGCTTCAGGGGCCGTGCAAGGCCAGCCCAGCCAGGCCAGTTACCTGACCAAAAGTCGGAAGCCAATAAAGCTTTCCTGGGCTTGGTTCATTTTTACATGTCTTCATAGAGGTGTGTTCAACTCTTTCAAGTGGTTTAACCACGTGTCAGTCTTCAAAGCTAGGCAGCTGATTGGGTCTTCAAAACTAAGCAGCTGACTGGCTCTACCAGGTCCCCAAGGGAACCACCCCCCAGCTGAAAACCAGACTTCATTAAACCATGACAGTAACAAACACAAGTTGCTATATCTCAATATAAGAAAAGTTTTCTCTTTATGAAGGGGAGGAAACACAAGGAGGTTGCTGGAAGAATTTGTAGAGTCTCCACCATTGGAGGCATTTAAATCTTAACTGGACAAAACAACATAGTCAAACAGAATTTGCTTTGAACTGAAGGTTTTGCTAAGTGGCCTCCAGAATCCCTCTCCAACCTACATGGTTCTGTGATTCTATGATTGCTTGAAGAAATTCTTGTTGCATAACCTCAGTACTAAATGTATTCATATTTTATTCTTCTATATGATTTGCTTTAGTTCAGTCTCACCACTGTAGTGAACTGAAACTCATCTTTCTTTTGTCCTTTTCTTTCATCCCTTTTTTTATTTTATGGGATAAAATCCTTATACCACTTTCATTTACTTCTCAAGACTACCTTTAAAGTACTTTGTAAGAAACTCTCTGGTAAAATGACGGGCCGAAACTTTCCTTCTTTTATATAGCTTATGTTATTATAGTAAGGAATAGAATCTGAACATTTTGTTTACGTGAAACAGAATAAAAGACATACTTATATGACAGGGAACAGTTAGAATTCTTTCTTTCTAAATACTTTCTGAAAAATCTTAAAGCTTTAATCTCTGCCTTGTTGTCCAGTATTCCGTTATTTATTAGGAAGTAGTACCTACATCTTTGCAAAAGTTTTATTTGAAGTCGTGTTTCTTCTTTAAAATTTCATATTATAAAAGGAAATTGTTTTTTAATTCATATGTATTTCTGAATTTTAACTGACTATTTTCTTAAAGTTTTCTCAATATAGCTGATACGTTCTATATCAAGAATTTTACCCTTGGTATCTATCTAATGAATATCATGTAAAAGGTTTTATAAAGTGTTAATTCAAATGCTTTGCTGTTATATTCAAGAGATGTGATATGATCTGTTTTACACACAGTTATAAATGGAGAGGGCTTAGTATCACTATTATTTACTAACAAGTGGAAAGGTTTCTTCAGCTAGCTTTTTTTTGCATATCATTTGAAATAATCAGAGTTTAAAACTTCATTTCAATGTAGAGTTGGATTATGTGGTCATTTATTCACTGCCATATTACACCAGATGTATTGATGCTCATCACTGCACCGATTTTGAAGTTTGCAGTTTTTGATAATCTTTCAGTAAGCTATTGCTGTTCTGTTAATGGTTGACTAAAACTTAAAATTCTCTTGTGCATGAATAAAAGAGCTTTGAAGGCCACAGGCAACCTGAAGACAGCACTGTAACAACTGGAGAACTATAAAATTGTATTTAAGGAAAAAAAGAGAAAAGACTTTTAAAAGCATTTAGCATTCTAATTGAAATCACTCTTCAGACTCTCACAGAATGCTCATAAATATTAAATCAGTTGAAAGAAGGTGAGATCATTTTTGAAGACCCCATCCTGTTCACCCTCAGTGAAGCCTTTCATTTAATTTTTAAGCTGTTAAACATTCAATGGAACAAGAAGTGGAGGATGGGTTTCTTTCTGTGTAAGTGCTGCCAACCCCACCCAGAATTATTCTGACATTTCCTTGTGCTCAGTTAAGGTTTAATTAATGCAATTCTGAAAAGCTTTTAACAAATTACAGAAGAAAGGGAAAATACTTTCTCCAACATTTAATGTCAAAATAAGTATTTACATGATTAATGAAAAATCTATGTAATTAAAATGCACATCTTTTGCAGTATTCATAGGACTGTGGAATGGTTTGCATTGGGAGGGACCGTAATGATCCACTAGATCAAATCCACTGCCATCAGCAGGGGCAGCTTCCGCTAGACTGTTGTCTGGGTTTTTGCTGTTCTCCTCTGTTCCCTTTAAGGAGTTTGTAAAAGTCCTATTTTTAGCCTTCTGTGTTTTGGAGTCAGATAAACTTTTGTATAAACAGGCCACTTGTTATTGTGAAATCTAATAATGTTTACATTCTTTTCATAAGGAGGAGACTGTTGATGGACTGTTGCATGGTCCATCCAGTGTGGTTGGAGAAGAAGATTTTCTTCCTCCAATCTATGATCACTGCTGGAGTTCGATAAATGTTGATTCTGTAAATAAAGCTCTCTTTTTTCCACCTTGGACATTGCAAGGTGTGGGTGTGAGTTCTTTATGTCAAAAGCGACACTAGACCATGTTGATTAAAGCCTTAATTGACACTTACTGGAGTGGTCATCCACTGGGCAACCTGTCCCAGTGCCTCACCATTCTCTCAGTAAAGAATTTCTTCCTCATACCTAATACAAACTCTCTTTCAGTTTAAAGCCATTACTCTTTGTCCTGTCACTTCAAGTCTTTGAAAAAAGTCCTTCTCCCATTGTAGGCGCCCATTAGATACTGAAAGATGACAGTAAAGTCTTCCTGTAACCTTCTCTTCTCCGGGCTGAAAACTCTTAACTTTCTCGGCCTTTTCTCATAGGGAAACTTCTCCAGACCACTGACCATCTTGGTGGCCCTCCTCTGAACTATCTCCAATAGTTCTATTCCCTTCATATATTGAGGATCCCAGAGCCAGATGCAGTCCTGCAACTGGGGTCTCACAAGAGCAGAGCAGAGAGGAAGAACCCTCTCCCTCAACCTGCTGATAACATTGCTTTTGATGCAGTTTAAATCTGATATAAATTGTTAAATTGTTTAATTGTTTAAGTCTATTTTGGCACCTGCTTGCAAAATCAAAACCTGGGCATTTGTTCTTCTAGTAACATACTGGTGAAAAGATAACACTATCCTGTTATTTTCCTTTGCAACATAGAGGTAATTTATGCATGTAAACAGGAGGACAGAGCTCTTGTCTGGGAATTCAAATAAAATCCCAAGTACACTAAAAATTGTAGCAGCATTTTCCTCAGGCCACAACTGTTCCCAGGTATTTTTATGCAGCAGCTAATATTTCACCTCTCATTTAATACATTGTGGGTTTGTTTTGTGAGCTGGGGTTTGGTTGTGTATTTTTTTTTTTTTGGCTGTTTGTTTGCTTATTTTGAAGAAAGTACTCATAATTGTCAAATCTTCCTTTTACTGCATAAGTCTTATGAATTCATGACTTGAAATTCTTCAGTCCCTGAGTCTGCAAGGTGTCTACCACCCAAATATGAATAAGAGACAAAATCTTTAAAACTGTTAGAACAATACCAAATAGTTACACACCACAATTTATGAGTAGGTCTCAATGCAGAATTGGTAAATAAATTGTCATTGATTGAAGAAGGAATTAAAACATATGACATTTCTCAACATCTAATGTATAAGGACACCTACACCGAGCAAAACAAAATAATGAAGGCATGGTTAAATGCAGAATTCTTCCTTCCTGCTGGTGTTTGATGCTTTATCTCAGGAGCAACAATTTTTTACCTTTAAAGATAACAGCATCTAGGCCAAAAGAACTTCACCATGACTATTGGAACTATCCTTAACTTGGCAGCTATAAACCTTCTGTACTATGTAGTTCAATCCTCTTGGAATAATGTGAGACTAGATATCAGTATACCATTGTCCTGTATTGTTACTCTAGACTATTATTACCTATAGTTGTAGGTAACACCTTTATACTGAACTGTCAATTCTATTGACACAGTGACTATAGCTTTCCAAAATCTCACCTACCTGCTGTGTCAGAAAGGCTTTGTGGAATTTTTTTTCCTCACTCTTATCAACTCCAGCATCTTTGTTCTATGATAGCAGGTTTTGGAAATTTTTAGCCTTAGTCTTTCTCTCAGTAGTCCTCAAAGGCTTCTGAAGAGGTCACATGACTTTTTGAAGCACATTTAATCTTTGAAATTCCATAATCATAGATACATAAAAAGCTACTTTAGGGCACAAAGGTAGATGGAATTAGAACACACCATGATTGTGTCCACTCAGAACCCATATTCCTCTGTCAAACCCAGAGCTGACAATATTTTCACCTTAAGAGTTTGTCAGTCAAAGTTTACTTTTAGGTTCCTTCTAGAATTTAAAAGAACAATTTATCTGCATATCTTAATCTGGTAGGAATCTTCAACTGCAAATTTCTTAAAGAGAGCCTTTCTACTAGTATCTTCCAAGTACAGTTATTGAAAAAAAAAATACAGCTAACCAACTAACCAACCAAAAAAAAACCCAAAAACCACCAGAAACAAACAAACAAAAAAAAACCAAAACCTAACAACAAACCAAAAAAAACCCAATCCAAACCAAACCAAACCAACAAACAAACCAAAACAAACAAAACAAAAACAAACCAACAAACCTACAACCAAAAAAAAAACCCCAAAAAACACCAGAACCTCAACCTACAGAGTTCAAGTCATTCTAATTTGAAAACAGAGCAACAAAGCTGGTAAATTCTATCTGATATCACAGCGTGCTGGCAGGGAGAATTTCCTAGCCATCAGTATACATGAATTTGAGTGTTTGAATTTTTATATACATGAAATTTTTTTTGGTACTTTGAAAGAAGTTCGATAATAAATTAATTTCTTTCAAAAAGCCCAAAATCTGTGAAGATGAACATTTCTGGTATCTAGCCAGCAACATGGATCTGAATGTCAGTGGTATGGAGTGTTTTGCTTTCTTTTTTGTCACCAGTATTTCTGCAGCAGCAGAAATATTCCAAATCTGAAGAAAAATAATTTCAGCTTTCTTCCTTTGAATGTGAAAATGTCACACCCTTGCTGAAAATATAGGTGAAGAGTAAGAAACATTAGAATCTAGTATAGATGTATGTTTCTATTCTTGTTGCTTTTACTGTATTTCAACTTTTCATTCTTTGTCTCTCAGCTTTATCAGAGATGAATTGTTAAGAAATAGGTACAAAATGTACTTTGTTCTCTTCAAAAATACCAATAAACTTTACAAGTGACTTTTTAATGACCTCTAGTGCATTCTCTTCAGTAAGGCTTGATCTATACAGTTTCTGAATATAGACATGTCAAGGTTGTTTAAAATGTACCATCATTTATTCCCCACAGACATGAAAACGTTTGGACAGTCTTAACCAATGCAGATTTTCTTTTGCTGAAAGAGTGTATGACTTAATAAGTTTTCGGATTTTCCCAATAGTCTTTTGAAGCACTGTTTTAAAACAAAGCAATTTTCCTCCATAATCCTGATCTTGTATTGAAGACATTGCTTTCTTCAAGATAATATTTGATTTGTTTATAAAAAATTCTGGCCCTCTCCACCCCGTGAATGGTGCTCAGTTTCTAGACTCAGAAGAAACAATTTCAAACCCATTGCAATCAGTCATTCAAGGTAAATATGTATGCCGAGGAATCTGTCTCACGTCAAGTCACGCAACAAAGGTGAGCTAATGGTCAATGACTTCAGTCGTCAAGTTTGTATCTCTGATTTATCTTTGTCTCCTGCTTCCTTTGACAGAGCATTATCACAATGTGCTTATTATGACACAGTAATTTCTCTATAAAGAAGATGAGAAGACTTTGGTTGAAAATGGGATGTATCTGTGTGACTGATCAATAAGCTTCTACAGTGGAAGAAGGCATGGAGGAGATGGGCAAGGTGATGTGCTCAGGAATTTCAGGGTAAGATAAAAGGAATGAGCACAGGTGTTATAAAGAAAACTGAATTCACCTGAACACCAAAGGGACTAGCAGGTGACCATTGTTTTACATGTCTGTATCAGTCAAGGGTATCAGCTGATTGTCTAAATGGCTTACCCTGAGTTAATCAAAAAAAAGTTAATCTCTTCCTGATTCAGTCAGACCAACCTGGGGAAGTGGCTCCCAAAAACTGAGCAACTGTCAAAATGAACCTTGAGCTGACTTCAACCCACATAATGTCTCCCAGCAGTTAGGAATGCCACAGCATTGTGACAGTGAATGTAAAAAGACCAGTAATAGGAATTGTATTTGCATTGTGATCCAACTGCACACTGCAATTGCTGTATTGTGCTTGTCTGGTGATATCAGTATGTTGCATTATGTTAAACCAAATTCTTTTGTAATGTCAATTATCTTTAAATAAGTAAATTTTATAATGAAACATTAAACCTCCCCCATGTGGAAAACCTAAATTAATCTGGTCAGAGAGTATTGGGCTGACAGGGTAATATCAATGCCAGCCCAGTGCATGAAGTGATATATGAGGAGAGACTAAATACTTCTCAGCGTCTTGGTTGTCTTGAGATTTCTTCTAAGATCAATATTTTCAAGGCTGTAAGAGATTTCTATATATCAGATTACAGCAACAGTCAGTTGGAGAAGTGGGATTACAATATCCAATTTACTCCATATTTTTCACCAGTGTAAGGCTTGATTTAAACAAGAAAGGAGGTGTCAAAAATAAAGAAAAGCTTTTATTTTTAATGGCTGAGATTTGATAAGAGGACTCATTTCTGATCCCAGTACCTCTGGCCAAATTGTGTCATTCAAAAGAACGCTGGCATACTAGAATAAACAGACTCCATGCCCATATTGAAATTTAAAAATGTTCTAGAAGCATGGAGTTCAAAGAAGCAAAACAGTGAGGGTGATTTTATTTTTCCAAGTGACACTAAATGACAAATATCCCAGAGATCTAAAGGGCTCATGTTGAAACAATATAGGTGGAAAAAAATACAAAATGCACAGACTTCAGAGTTTTAAGAAAATTATCGAGAGAGATAAACAAGTGATCTAATCAGATTTTGTAAACATAACCCCTTATAATGATGTTATCAGTACAGCAAAAAGGGGATAACAAGAGCCAAGATAGACAAATGGTAATCGAAAATAAGGGACAACTAGAACATTTGGTGCTCAGAAGGACTACATCCAATTATGCTGCTACACAAAACTGCTGGGAAAGGGATTAAACAGCTCATCAGCTGTGTCAAAGCCACACCTCCTAGAGCAAGGAAATTGTTATATGCAAGGCTCCAGACCTACTTCAATTCACTTCTACATATTTGAGGTCACGTAGTACGGTCCTGAGATTCTCCACTGTGTGACTTCTGGCCTAAAGAGAGAGATGAATTAAATTTAATTACCTGTGTTTGTATGAAGTAACTGAGTGACATTATATAATTTATTATATACAGGAGGTGAGATTAAATTATGGATTTTTTTTTGTCATCATGTCTTTATGCTTTTGGAAATGTACTATGTACATTCATGGTAGAAATACATTATTTCATGCAATATAAGTAGGGTGTAGGTATGGTTTTGTACTTTTAGTCATCTTCCTTTAAACAGCGAATAATGACAAAAAAATCCAACAGGGACTTCTGCTTCTGTACAGGTCAGATCCTCCAGTCTAAACCCTCTCCTATGGCCAGGGTCCTCTTTAACTTTATCAGGTTGCTCAAAGACTCATCCAAACTGACTCTGAGCACATCCAATGGTGGGGTACACACAACTTCTCTGGGCAATCTGTTCCAGTGCCCTTTAAAAAAAATTAACATTTTCTTTCTGATGCCCAATGTAAACTTACATATTTTCTGTTTAAAACTGTTACCTCTTGTCTTGTCATTTCAGGCCCTGGCAAAAAGTTCTTTCCAACTTTCTTATAAGCCTCCTTTAACTATTGGAAGGTCACAATAAGTTCTGTCTGAACTCTTCTCATAGAACAGTTTTCTTAGCCTTTTCTCATAGAATAAGTGTTCCAGTCCCCTGATGATTTTTGTGACCATCCTCTGGACCTGCTCAAACAGATCTGGGTCTTTCTTTTATGGGGAACACCAGAGGTGGACACTGTACTCCAGCTGGGGTCTCCATAGCAGGATGCTCTACCTAAACAAGGATCAGGATGCTCTACCTAAACAGGGATATAGTCTGCCCCATGGGCACTGCCGTCCAGCACCACCTCAATTCTGAGTTTTGATGCTTTTTTCATCACCACACTTTGGAGCTGCAGTCCGAAAGCATGAGTGGAGGAAGGAAAGCATTAAAGGATGGATGCCCACAGCTGATGCCAACAGCTTTTCCACTGGAGAGAGTGAGGCAAACAGGTCCTCTTCTCAAGGTTGTACCACATTCCTGAAATCATGCTCCCCAGGAATGAGGTCAGCGGTGTAGGATAACACCTTTGTCATGCCCACACTGTGCTGTGCTACACCCTCTCACTGCAACCAAGACAGAAGGGTCTGCTGTTTTTAGAGTTGAAGAATGCTGAGACCAGCTTGACTGACCTATCAGATTTGCTATGAGAACATGCAAGACAGATGTTCCCTGAATGAGGCTGGGAGCAGCAAGGACATGCAGACCTTGATACAAAAATGAGTCAAAAGTGTTGAGCAGAAGAAACCAAAGAGTCGGTAACACTCTTTTTTCAGCAAGTGTCCAGTCCCACTTTTGCACAGTGAGGACTACTAGCTCCCTAAGATGCGTGAAGATCGTTCCCTTGAATGGGAACATCCCTCAAGGTTACTCCTTGAAGCTGAGCAACAGGTTTGACTACAGACATCAGTATGGGTGACTAACACCTATCTCAACTTAAAATTATTTTGCTAGCTTTAATGTAATTACCTCGATATAATTGCTTCAATATTGCTTCATAAATAGTACACTATACTAGCAGCTATAACTATCCATGCTTTTGTAACAAATAATTCTGATTAAATTATTTTATATAATTATTATCATTATTATCATTGTTATTATTATTATCATTAAATAATTTAAATAAATCCTTTATTTATATAATTGTATTTGCTTTGTCTTCCTTAATCCTGCAAAAAAAAAAGTTCTATAAAGTTTCAATTACAGCTATGTAATTCTTTAGACATAAACCATGGACTAAGTTTGGGGTTAGGATTGGATCCAGCCACACCTAGATTCCTCTCTTAAGAAGGAGTTAAAAAGCAAGGGGTCCTTTGTGTGCCTTGTGACTCAGTGGGAGGGCTTATTTAATAAACTTTGTCTGAAGCTCCCATTCTACCTACAACAATCTCATAGGAGCAGAACAGACAGAGAATCACCTCCCTTGACCTCCTGGCTACACTTCTTTTTATGCAGCCCAAGATACAATTGAGTTTATGGCTGCAAGCCGACACTGCTGGCTCATGTCCAAAATGCCCAGTGGAAATACAGATTTGTATTTTCCTTGGACACTAGAAAAAATGTATTACAGTTCTCAGTGTAATGGATTTTTCTTAAAAGAGTATTTTGGATGTGACAGGTTTTCTGCTGGGTCATTTAGCCGATGCCTCTGCATTAGAGGAGGAAATATTTCGTTATTTC